>VXBT01013021.1:599972-714465 GCA_013400235.1 Oriolus oriolus | reverse complement strand
TGGATGGGCTTATCTTGGTTTACAGGATGTGTTCTAGAAAGGACCTTGGTTTCTAGGGCTTTCTGGCCTCTAACTGCGAGGCTTCCAGGATGTTTGGTCTCCTGGCTTAACGGAGTATTGGGTCTAAGCTAAGTTATCAGACTTAAGGAATTACAAATATGTGGGCTAAAAGCATGAAGGATACATAAAAGCTATATAAAAGGGTATAAATGGGGTATAAAAGAAAAGGCAAAAAATCATCATGGCATCAGTACCAACACAGATCCAACTTGAGGTCTGCAAAATTAACTAAGATTTGAAGTATTCACAATTTCCACCGCTTGGGTTTGTGGTTGACATTCGCTTCTGAAAGTGAGGCCAGCGTGAGCTAAAAAAGAAAAGCAACCAAACCTTCAGCAACTTTTAAAGAATCTTCATGTTAATCTCTTTGCACTGAATTTCTTCAAAAGCTTATGAGATTAGTATCCTGAAGAAGTGTTGTGATAATTCACAGGGGCAGTGTTCTGAGATCCTTATGTGGACAGTACTAGAGAAACAGCCACTTTGTAATCTTTCTGGAAGAGGGAAAGAGAGAGGAACATTGCGGTGTAACTGTGCCTGGACAAGGGTGGGAAATAATCATTCAGTGTGTAGCAATTGAGCTGTCTGCAAGAGACTGTAAAAAATGCTTGTTAGCAACACATTTCAAAAGACCTCTCATCTCAATTGCTTTGCAATATAAAGAACTTGATAAGTTGTTAAAGAAATAAAGAATATTCTGCACAGGCTTTTCTAATTAAGCCAAACTCTAAGTTTTAACTGAGCAAGGAGCTCCATCTGCTTCAACAACGCGATTTATGATACAGTAACTTGGCATCCTCTGAGTGCCTCAGAACAGTGAAAAGCAGTAGCATATATAAATACTCCCTAATTATGCACATCAATGGGAATTCACAGATGTGTAACACCACCATCTACTGAAGACCTGCTACCTGTAAATCCTCCTTGAAATAGTCTTGTATTACAATGGATTCTGGCAAGTTTTTGGATGGATTGTTAAGATTCCACTATCTAAACTGAGTTTCAGGCATGTGTGGGCTCGAGTTTGCTTTTATAGGAGGATGTATAGCAGGCAATGGCATGAAGTACTGAGCTGCACTGCAGAATAGGACTGCTACCCTCTTGCTGCAAAAGCAGTGTTTGCATTGTGGGGAAGGGAATAGGAATTCATGCAGATGCCTAGTGCTGTGCATAGACAAAGAAGCCAGTTCAATGGGCCCATTTCTTTCTCCTGCAATAGGATGAAATACCAATGAGTTTTGCCCTCAGTTGGCTGTCAGATATTCTGGAGATAAGTCGGGGTGAGTTCAGAAGTTGGGTTAATATCAGTGAGTCTTGGCAGCCTGTCCAAGCTGCACTGAACAGCAAATAATTGAACTGGAACTCAGAAGGTAAACCCTTCTGAGTTAGCCTTCCCAGCAACCTCAGTTTCAGAGACCATTGTCATTTAGTCTCACTAAACCTCTCATTGGAGTAATTTCTCTTTAAAAGTACAGCTGAATGTAAAGTATTTTATTTGTTAAAAATCTAAAAATCTGAAAAGATTTGGAAAATCCTGGGCCTTAGAAGAATTCGTGAAAGGTCAGTGTTATTTTCCAGGAGCAATAGAGCAGTGACTTTGTGCACAGAGCAGCTTGTAGTAACAAAGAGGTTGGTTTTAAAAGAGATAGCTTTCTTGATTAAGTAAAGAGGAAGCAAACTCCAATATTCTGCACTGTCTCCCCCTTCCCCACCCCTTCTCCCCTCAGCTCTTTATGTTTTGAAAAATAACAAGGGGGTAAGTTTAGGACTTCAATGATTTAGTAATGTAGAAGAAAATGTTTAATAAACATAGCAAAAAATAACCACCAATGGAGATTTTTTAAATTCTTAATTGCGATAAGTAAGCTTTGCACGGTGTTATGACATAACAGCATTTGCAGTGGGTTTGCCAGAGGATGTGTGCTCATCTGGGGGTATTTTAGGAATAGGTTTGCATAATCAGGCCCTTGATCCACTGGGTGAGGGAAATGTGTCTCCAAAACTGCCTTGCAATCCCCTTGGTTTCAGTAGTAAGTACAATTAGTTCTCATTCTTAAAGCCTGAGGACCAAGACAAGCTAAGAGAACCATAGGCATGAGTACTCAGGTACAATTCCTGCCGCCTGTCTTGGTAAAAATGCTTACAGCAAGTATATAAGTACAACTATGTTCAAGGAGATCCTACATCTGGGTTATTTGTGTTTGGTGGATTCTCTCTGAATTTATCTCATCCTTATTTGAACTTGATTATAAACCACTGTATCCTGTGGTGATGAGTTGTGTAATTTAATTATTGCTTTGTGTGTGTTTCTCAGGGGTAGGAAACTTCTTTTCACTTATTCTCATCTTTTATTGTCTGGTAACTTCATAAGTTGATTCTAAATTTTGTATAGTAAGAAACTGTTGGTAGACATTCCTTGTTTCTCCCCCTCACACCTACTGTGACAGTATGGATGTGTATTTTACTTTCTTTCCAACTGATTTTTTCTTAAGCTGGGGAATCTGAGTCAAATTGATTTTTGCATGGAGATACATACTGAGAGTAAATCAGGTTCTGTGGCTACTGAGTGGAAACCATAAGGCTATTAACTTCATTTGGCCCCTCAAAATAGGGAGAAAAATCAGTGGTGTCAACTAATGCTATCCCATGTGGAACTCAGGTTGTTTCAAAACATGTTGTGTTTTTATGGCTTTTTAATTAAGGCACCTTGTATTTTCAGGAATTAATTAGTCCATTGACATACCAGTGCAGTGCCCTGACTCTCAGCAAGGACAAATCATCGCTGGCCCAGCCTGGCACAGGGGCTAAACCAGATTGTCTCCAAAATGTCAACTAGTAATAGGAACTATTACAATATAAATAAGAAGGTCAGTGCAGTCCTAATATATCAGTCCCAGAGGTTACTAAATTGCTCCCATAGGCTTCAGAGGATTCATTATAGTGCCCACATTTTAGTGTCCTGAAAGCTGCCATTAAAAGTAAGTAAACCAAAGATAAATGTTGCATTTCAACACCAGTGAGCAAATCAATAGCATAAGAAGGAAAAGGTATATATTTTAGCTAGTGTCCTTGGTTCAGGGGTATCAACTTCTGCTTCTCAAATTTTTTCTTTTCCTGAAATGAGAAGCAATCATTTTGGTACTTTGTTGTTGGATAAACATCATCTTTGATTTAAAATGTTGGCACAATAAGACCAGGTAGAAAACAGCACCTGGATCTAAAGTCACTTCTGTGAAACAGAACAGGATAAAGTGAGGCAACCCTTTCAGTATTACCTTGGGTTTTTTTCTTTTCAGTTGATAGCCTCAGGTATTTCTTCCTTCTTGGATTCCTTGGGCGTTATTAAACATGAAGAATCAAACTCTCTATGGATATCAGATTTTGTTAAAGCTGATTTGCCTGTGGCCATTTAACAGAAGATTTTCACTTGGCATTCCTCTTTTTTCTCTGTCTTATCTACTAGAGGTGACATTCTAAAGCAGCAGTTGTTCCTTGAAGTCTGATTATGAAATGCAAAGTATTTGATTTAAGTTAATAAATGATCAAAGATTATCTTAAAATGTTCTGAGGAATTCAAGTGTGGTGGGAGGCACCTGAAGTTCGCCTGTCTTAAGAGGCTCATGGCCCTGAATTGCCCTCTACTGCAGCTGAATTTCAGCAATTGATTTGAATCACCTTCTGGAGGGATCTGCCTCTGCATTGACTAGGTAAGGAAACTAGGAAAACTAGAGACCTTTGCCTAAATACCCAAACAACTTGTCCCTTGATGATTCCAGGAATGGGTAGTTTTATTTTCCTGAGCAGGCTGGTTATGAACACTAAATTGGCCAGAGAAAACACAGCCCTGGAGGATGCTGTAGCCTTCTCAGGCTCCTGTGCAGTTTTGCCAGTTCAGTTTGATTGATACCAATGTGAGAAAGTTTTGTGAAATGTAGATGGAGACCAGCAGCCAGATGTCATGGAGAACTGAACCTGTTGCTCTGCATGACTAAGCACACGTGAGCTTCACATTAAACTTCTACCTCAGTGGTCCCTTTCATACTAATATATCATATTGGGTCTGGTTTTTGGCACTTATGGGCTGTGTCCATGCTAATAGATACCTTTGGTCTCCAAAATAGAGTAGCCACACCCAAACTATGCATTGCAAAAAGTCCTGAATCTGTGACAGCTCTTGAGCTGTGTCTGGGAGTTGTTTGGAAACTGTTAGCTGGTTCTGGTCAGAACCATCCAGAGGATGTGCCTTGCAATTTAACAATACTGTGATTGAATTCTGCTTCCAGGAATTAGTCCCAGATACTGCTCAGCTCATCTGTGTGGTCATACTGAGAAGCTCTGGTCCAAGCCTGGATCATTGTCATCTACCCAGGTTCTGGCGCTAGAGTTGCATTTCCATACTCAGCTATTGGTATGGATTATAAACGGGATGATAACTGAGAGGCTTTTGATCTAAAAGCCTTATCCTGCCGGTTCTCTGGTGCTTCCACATCATATTTAGACTATAGCAGATGTCCATTTAGCTGCGGAAAAAAGTATGAAGTGGTTGAATGTGTCTCTGATAATTTCGTGGCCTAAATGATGAATGTGCAGGTTCAGGATCCTTCGGGCATCAGTTGTGGAATTTGATAAAAGAGAGCAAACACGGTTGGGAATTCAGCAGTTCACTAAACCAAAATGTCAGTTGCAAGTCTGGGAATGAAGATTTCCTCAGAGATTTATTTCAACTTTTCCGCTGGCATTTATTATGGGGTTATGGTACAGCAGTAGGATGAATGAGAAAATTGTGGGGTTCTTTCCTCCTTGTTTCCTTTCCTTCATGTTCCTGTTTCCATGAGTCATCACTGTGGTCCTCCATAGAGATGTTGCTGTTCTGTAAAGTCAGTGGCAGAACTTTGCTGCTTTCTCACTGTTGGGAATGGCAGCTCCTTAACATGAAATGTAACCCCACACACGTGATTACAGCAGTGGTAGGAAGTGAGTGATCAAACATTTACATGGCTCTACCTCTTGGTTGCATAAAAGAAAATGAGTGTAATTTTCACCTACATACTTTTATCTTTTTATGAGTGAAACTGCTTATAAGCCAAATAAGCCAGAAGGCAAACCTCAACATATTAAGGTGAGAGAGAAAAAGAAAAACAACCTCAATATTTTCAGAGTTATGTGTTAAATTTGAATACATTTAAAACTTAGTGACACGTATAATTAATGCTGGTTTCCATGGTTACAGAGTCAAAGATACAGAAGTTGCAGCTTCATTTCTTATCACTGAAAAATCTTAAATCAGAATTGGAGTGGATCCAGGTGGCAAATATTCATGTGCTGGAATTGGCATCACCCATCTTGTGTTCAATCTGTTAGTCAGTCACATAACTTAAAATGAGTCAAGATCTGTGGTTTCTAATTAATGTATTTGGTAAGCAAGAGCACAACCACCACTGAAGAGGAAAGAGGATCCATTTTCTGTCTATGAAATGGCCCCCATGAGACAGATCCTCATACTTAGCTCGAGTATATTTGGCTATATCTTCATATTTGGCTATATCATTGTCAAAGAATTTGAAATGACAAAGTACAGACAGAGTCCGAGAGACTCTTTGAGCCTGTGGCTCATTTAAGGCAGGGCTGTGTCATACTGGGGGATCTCTCTTCCAGTTGTTATTTGGCTGTTGCTAATCTCTTCATGCTTCAAGTCAGGTGTAAATATTTTCTCATTGCCAGTCACCATCCTAGCAAATTTAACTGCACCATGACCAGTTGGGTACTGGTCTATGCTCCACCATGCCAGTTGCATCCTGTTCAATTGCTTGTGTGCTCCCTGGATGTCTTGGGCAGCAACATTGAACACAATGATGGCACCTATAAAATAATGTATTCATTTTGACATTCCAGCCATGTCGTTAGTTGTATGAAAGGGGTGTGTGAATTATTTATGTCAAGTAAGAGACTGTAGATCAGAGCAAAAATGGGAATTCCTGTATTGTGGGAAAGGATTTCAAAACTTGTTACAAAGTGCTGTAAAACTAGCAAATCTGAAATTTCAAGTGGAGTGAAAATTTTATACATATTTAATGCTGGATTTATTGAGGAATTGTGTTTTACCAAAATAAATACCTTTTAATTCTTACATGAATGTTGGTAGTGGATGTATTTCACAAAGATCTCAAGAAAAAAAATAGAGTTAAATATAAGTATTGAGTTAAATGTAAATATTTTAATTTGCGGTTTCGCTGGTTTATTTTACTTTCTCATAACCAAGTTTTTATAGAAATCAGGATTTCCACACTGGGAAAAAAAAAAAAAGCTCAGGACTATGAAAAATGGTACATTTCAGTACAAGGCTGTCCTCTGGGGAAAGCTTTAACCTGCTGTGTTAGGTTGTAACTCTGACTTTTCTCCAGCATGTCTCAAGCAGACTTGCTGCCCTATTTGTGGGGTAAAACAGGAACATATTATCATCACCAAATGCAAGGATTACAGCAATGAACTGTCTCAGAAAGGTGTAGTTTGTTCCACCCCCTGCTGTTGCCTCCTAGCCATGAATACATTTACCGCACTCATCCATGTGGTTTTTATTTCAGCTTGGCTTGAGGATGAGTTGCATCAAACCCCAAAAATTTATATCTGATCAGAAACTTCCCTGAGCTGCAGTTATGCAGTGATCTTTGCCCAGTGAGCTTTGTGCAGAGGACCTTCGACCAGTACGAGGATACTGATGTACCTGGTTGCTCTGCAGCTCTGGTAAATGGATTTGCTGTTGGCCAAAACATCCCTACTCCGGCAAATCTCAAAGAATCTGAGGACACACACAGAGAGCTTGTAAAAAAGAAAATAGTTCAAACAAAAGATTTTTTCAGTACAACTTAAAAAGAAGCAGAAACCTTTCTATCCCATCACAATCTGCTTCAGTGTGGGAGAGATCACCTGTCACTCAGGATTTGGTTCCTCAGCTTATGATGGAGAGCAGATCCTTAGAGTACTCAAAAAAAAAAAAAAACCAAGAGAAAGAAATAACCAGTGGCAACTGGGCACCAAGAAGAGGCAAGTACCCGACTTATTACAGGAGTACAGGCTGTTTATTTATAACATCTGTTCATGTTTGGTACTTTCATGTTAGCATGAAAAAGTGAACCTACAGTCTTCAGAGAATATGAAAAAGTGCACAAAGACAAGTATTTTTCTTACTTTACATACTGGACAAAGGTTAAAGAGAAATAGCTTTGAACTTGCATAATTTCAGGGCTTTTTGCATAATTACTAAATAATTTAGTGCAAAAATAACACTCATAAACTACTGGGCTGGTGTTGCAATTAAAAGTAGACCCCGATTTTCAGAATATCTAATTTTGTGATGAATGACCTCTTAGTCTAGTGCCTTATTTTTGTCCTGTTTTCTCTTCATGCAGTTATTTTGAAAAAAATAACATCACATCGCATTGTTGGAACTGATAACCATAGGTTTGTAGAGGTATATAAAGTAAAATCATGGAAGCCTCTCCAGGCTTAGTGTATCTTCCTTGACAAAAAAATTTTGATAAATGTTCAGATAAATCTTTAAAAATTAAAAATACATTTGTATTCAGGTGAATTCCTGATACTTAAAATGTTATTTTAGCTTATTGAGACTTTAGTAACCTCTTTTAAGAATGCTGGTCTCTTTGTGAAGGCCACCAGCTCATTGGGTGGAAGAATGCTGCTAGAGGAATATTTTGGGGTCATGTCATTACTGGGACTTACAGATGTTTGAATTTCAGGAACAGGCTGCTTGATGGCCAAAGGAGTATTCTTTGGAGGAGTCACTCTGAGGTTTTTTCACAAAGAATGAAAAGTTCAGTTTAAAGTACAGCCAAAGGACAGCAAGTGAATAAAAGATCTGTTTTTATTCTTTGCATTATTCGGGTGGTCAGAAGTTATACACCAGTGAATGCTGACTGTGCAGTCCAGGTCCTTCAAAGATACACTCTTACTAAAACATACACTCTTACTACAAAGTAGTCCTGTGTGGTTTTCTTGAATTGCTGGTCAGAAATATGTTAGTGCTTGACGCTTTTGCAGAAATTATTCTGTGCATTGATTTAGTGTCCATCACCATGAAAACTCAATTTCAGCTCAAGATGGAACAAGGGATCAGTAAGAGAGAATCCTAAATATGTTACTTGTTGGTTGCTCACGGCACAGGAAAAGGGCTAAGTTCAGTAAGGGATCATTAGGCAGCAAATCTCCTTTTGGAAGCAGTGGGTTTGTGCCTCGCTGCATTTCTCTGAGCCTGGGCCTTGCTGCTGAGAGGGCCCTGCCATCAGCATATATTCAGATAATGATGTTTTAGACTGGCACTTGTTGACTCCAGAAGATTACACCAATATTGAAAGGTACGGCTGGGTAGGACTATTTATCATATCTTTATTACATTGCTTTGTGAAAAATACTTGTAAATATTCTGGGAATAACACTTAGGGAGATATTTTCAAATGGTCTAAATGGAAAATCTGAAAAATAATAGTGGATGCCTTAGATGTCCATTGTGTAAGCTTAAGCATTTATTTGAAATATGACCTCTTTATTTCTACTAGAATGAATTGTGTGCTGTTTGTTTTTTTTTTTTTATCTCCAGCTATTATATTCAAAACATTTAAAATGTATTCAGTCCTACTTACTGAAATATAAATCTTTAGGTTATGCAGCAAAATATATCATAAAAATACTAGAGGTAGATCCAATGCAGGAGATATTTTGAAACTAGTTACTAATCAAAGTTATTAGCTACATTTTTACTTCTCCTGCTATAAAACAAGCTTTCTATGTCTTCAAAATTATGTACTTTTTTTAACTTGTAAGTTTTAGTTCAAAGCAGGGCTCTTTTTTCACTGATTAATTTTAAAAATTATGTTTATAATAGAAACCCTGTCATTTGCTTAACTGCAAAGGTTCAGAAACCACTATAATTAGCCCAATGACAGCAGCAGATGAGTTTGGCATTTCAGCATTTATCTATGGATTTTGCAGCAATTATTTTTTAGCACTGAACTAAGAGGCATCTTTTGCATCTGGGTGCTAAGTTTCTATTTGAATATGTTTTTCATTTTTTTAAAAAAACCTGTTCCTGATTCTTCACCCTGGCAGACTAAGCTACATAGCTCAGATTCCTCCAGGGATTCAGGCTTAACCCATTAAGTGCAATGGTGGCAAAGTGGAAGATAATGATTTGTGGAAACCAGCTGGCCCCACACTCCCTCAAAAAACACAAAAGATTCTGTCTTGGAACAGCTGCTTTGAGGACAGTTTTCTGCTCCAACTCCTTTGCCCAATTCTCTTTCGCTCATAGTAGTGGAAAACTTTAAGGATTCTTTAAGCTATTCCTATACGAAGGTTCCTTAAAAGATAAACACATTGAAATATGGATGTTTTGGGGTTTTTTTTCTCAGTGGAAATCTCTCAGAACTAGGGAAATGGTTTTCAGAAATGAAAAGTACAACTGAAATATTGAATTCTTCGATAAGGGAGCTGAAGACTTACATCCCATATACAAGTGCAGCTTTGCCTTTCTGCAAAATTCCTTGTGAGCAGAAGTAGACCCTCTAGGCTGAATGGCAGTGTTGAAACAAATGGGTGTCTGGAGTGATGCAGGGCCCACAGGCAAGAAGAGACAGAACTGGGAGGACCTTGATCTCAGTTGTTAACAATCAACACTTAATAAAAGGCAAAGATGACTTTTTATTCTGTTTCGAGTTCCACTTACAAACATTATTTTTTTATTGAAACGGGATTTGTTAAATATGACTTTGTGAGGAAATTTTCCTTGCCTCCACTGGACTTTCCAGCATCTGTGTGAGCAAGAAGGAAGTGCTCAGCAGAGAATGTGTGCGACCAGTATCTTGCCTTTTTCTGGTAGCCCAGCTAAAGTTTTGGAGGCGATTTTTGGTTCCTTAATGACTGCAAACACAGAACTCAGCATCTTGCACTTTTTTTCAGATAAGATACGTGCAAAGTGATCATGGAAATTTGAAAAATGGAAAAAACCCTCAACAGACTACCTAAATTGCTCTTGCATGCCTTGACATTTTTAATATGAATCTCTAAAAGTAAACTGGGTGATTTTTTCATAGAGGGCTATGTAGTCTCTTTCAAGATGCACTGGGGTTGGGTTCAAGAGAGAACTGAACCTTTCTAGCATTATCTTCCAAAGTTCTGGCAGGGTTTTCAGACCATCCCTTGAAGCATCTGCTCATGCAGAGCTGCAATGGGAGCTCCCGTATTTTAAACTGGCCTCTCAGTTTTGCACAAACTTGGAGAAAATGGGAGTAATGTCCAGCATAAAGAGAACTTGAACTGAATTTGTATGGTCTGGGATTTATGCAAGCAAAGAGGAAAGGGAAATAGGCTCCCCAGCATGGAATTTGGCTTTTGGTGAGAAAACCTGTAGATAAGTCAGAAATTTCAGACTCCATGGGAAAGGTGGATTGTGGTTTTCTTATCTGTAATTTGAAGATTTGCAGCAACACAAAGATACATTTTAAAAAATAAACCGACTCAAATCCTGTGTGAAGGCCTGCAGTGATTAGTCCAGTGCCTGCTGTGGTGGGACCATGAGAAGGTGGGACCACAAGACAGACAATATTGGCTGGCAATTAAGGCTCTTTTGACGGTGGGAACTCAGCTTCATATGAACTGCTAAGGACCACAGGGTAAAAGTTAACCAGTCATTGTCCTTAAACTCAACTAGTTTCTTGTAACTTGAGGTTAGAAACAGGGAGAGCAGAGGAAATTTTCTCTAAACAGATGGGCAAGGTGACTTAGAAGAAAAACACCACGGCCAATAGCAGTCAAAGTGCCCTAAAGGGAAGATGTGGTGCCTACTTTGTTTTAGAAAGAAAGAAAAGTTGGTTTGGTTTTGAGGAACAAGGTGAGATGCATTGCCTTCTCAACTCTTTCTGTGTTGATACTGAAGGCAGAGGAGATGCTCCCTACCTTGCTATAGATAAATAAAGAGGAGAGGAGGAGATGAAACAGAAATAGAACAGGAAATCACTGTCTCTAAACCAGGACACCTGTTTCTTTGGTGGTTTTTTTGCTGTTTAGCCTGAAGGGCTGTGAACTACAGCATTTGTCTCCTGACAACAGAATTAACTGGGGAAGGTGTGTTAGTTTAACACAGCTTGGTTTTTTGGTGGGGGCGGAGGAAGCCACGCGGTGGCTTCTGAAAAATGAAGCTACTCAAAGCTTCTGCTATGTCTGGCCAATCCCTGAAGGCTCTGACAATGGACATACTGCTGGCCCAATTGGAGACGTTGGTAACACCTCTGTGATGACATATTTAAGAAGGGAAAAAACCACATGCATTCTCTTCTTCCTAGGCATGGGGAGCTGCTTTGGCCAGGGCCCTCCCGGGGCCGGGGGTGGCCACGTTGCCAGCGCTGGGAGCGGCTGGTGCCAGGAGCGGCTGGGGACCATGCCCGGCATGGCCCACAGCAAATTGTGATTGCAGAGCCGCTCCTAGGCAGCCACGCTGTGGGCAGAAAAAGCAGGAGCAGCAGTGAGGCCGGATGGCCGTGGCGGACGGCACTGCCCATGTGGTGCCAGTGGGGCTGCATGGCCAGTAGCAGAAACATGGTGAGCGACTCCTCGGCGCGGAGCACAGACGAGATCAGCCTTTCCAGTGCTACGAAACTGTATAAGAACTTTTCAACTGATAGAACTTGAGAACAATAATACCTATGGACAAAAATTTTCTTCCAAGTCAGAGAAAAAGAAGAAGTGAGGACATATGAGGAGAACCAACATGGCAGCACTGAAGTCAGTAAAGAAAGAGGGACAGGAGGGGCTCTGGATGCTGGAGTCGAGATCTCTGCAAGCTGTGGTGAGGACTATAATATAATAGATTGTTTCCCTATAATCCATGAAGTGCATGGGGGTATGCAGAGATCCGCTCGCAGCCTGTGAAAAAAGGTGCTCACGCCGGAGTGAGTGGATGCTGAAAAGCTGTAATCTAGTAGGAAACTCAAACAGAGAGAGAAGACCCTTGCTTCCAGAGACAGAGCCCTAGCTTCCAAACTAGAGCAGCTTATCCTTAAAAACAATACCCCAGGAACTAAACGACCCACACTATGCTGTTTTGGGAAGGCTGCACTGCCCATGGGACGGACTCACGTTACAGCAGGTCAGGCGGGACTGCTATTCGTAAAAATTAGAACCATGCTAGAGAAATTCATGGAGAACTGTCTCCTGTGGGAAGGACCCCACAGCACAACAGAAGAATGACCCTTTTTTCCCTGAATGAACTGAAGAAAGATTTTTAGAAAGTGAAAAAGTGACCAAAACCCCATGTTCTGTCTCCCTACATTGTCGGTGGGAAAGAGGGAGGGACTGGGAAGAAAAAGTGTTCTGAAAGTTTATTTTAGTTCTCATTACCCTCTTTTAATTCTGTTAATAATAAATTTTTCTTTTTACTGTTTAAGTTTGAACCCGTTTTGCCTTTAGAGTGTTTTCCCCCTAATCCTTATCTCAACTAATGAGCCATTTCATCTTTTTTTCCTCTCCTCTGCTCAGCTATAGCAGAGGAAAATAACTGAATGGATACCTGGCGCTTGGCCAGCGTCAAACTCTGACACGAAGAATAAATGATTTTTAAAAATTTTGATGTGCATTGAAGACTTTACCGGATACGTCACTGTAACAGTTCCAAGAATACCTGGCAAACTGCACTTTGTCAATAGAGTGGCCAGTGAGTTATTTATTGCCAGGACTAAAGTAAAGCCAGAAATACTCCACCCTAATGAAGGTTACTTCCTCCCCCCAACATCTTCTGTTTGGGCACAGAATTCAGAAAACTATCACTCAGGCCATATCCCAGAAGATTATGGGTTTGTATCTGACCCTGGGGAGGAAAGTTGATCCAGAAATCAGGAGACTTCTCTGAAAGATGATGTTATTTAGCTTTATTTCCTCTCCCAAACTCCTGGTGTCATACTAGACAACCAAGCCATCACAATGCCATGCAGCTGGGTGGGGCTGGAAGGCCTTAATCTGAAAAGGTCATCCTCAAAACTTCAGCTATTGTCTTAATTGATAGGCTCCATCCTTTTGATTGATTGATCCATCGATCCATCGATCCATCGATCCATCCATCCATCGATCCATCCATCCATCCATTCATCCATCCATCAATTGATGGATCTTGCTCAGGAATGTCTTGACTTCTCAGAGCTGAAGAATTCAGTGCTTATCTCCCATCCTAGTGAAGTCATAAACTCTTCTTATTTCTCAGTGTTAGCTGGAGGACTTCACCCAGGGAATACATTGTCACAAATTGCACCACGGAACACAGAGGGTCATATTGTGGGGTAAACACCACTCCTGTGTTTGTTTGCTAGCAGAAAAGTCAGAGCACTCTAGCACACAGGGTAACTCCCTTAGGGAATTCAAATCCACATTTCCCATGGATGAGGGCATTGCCTGTTACAGGGAACAGATTGAGAAGCCCAGCTTCAGAGGAGGCAGAGGAACCAGGAAATAAACCCTGGTCTTCTGCTAGCTGGGCAAGTGATCCTACATGGTGGCTTGTAGCCAAATAGTGACTATCTACAGCACCATTGATGGTGTGGTCCTAGGAAAAATGACTCCTTCCATGAGCCACCATGCCAGCTCTGGTGGAGGTTGAAGCATGGGAATGCTTGTGAATGAGGCCTGATGCACCTTGTACACTGGGTTGTCTTCAAGGCGCACCAACTTGGGTCTCTGCTCAGTGTATTGGGACTGCTTCCTTGTGGAAGTGCCTAACTCCCTCCATAGCCTTATTCTAGAAGCCTGAGCACCTCAAAGTGGTGCTTGGGGCAGACCCTGGAGCACAGGGCAGTAAGACCTAAGTTGCTTATTTTAAAGTAAAAATTCTGACACGTCTTCAGATCTCTTCGGAGTGATACCTTGGTCACTTTGTTGCTTTCTTCATCCTAATTTGCTGCTTAAAGCTCAGGCCCTCCTTAAGGGGAAATGGACAGCTCTCGTAGGTGTGAACTGTACTCAGACATTATGGATCCCAGTGCACTGGGGGATACAGCCTGGAGTTCTTAGAAGCCTGTTGGCTCCCAAGAGTCTATACCTGTGTCTAGGTTTTGGTCTCCCTCCCAAGACTTTCTGAATTGTGGTTTAGATGTCTCTACAGTAAACTTGAAGGATTTCTGCTCTGAAGTTCTATTTGTAGCAGGTTTACTGTCCACATTTTTTTGAGACAAATAGGAACATTATCAGACAATTAATTAGACCTGCACCTGATGCCCTTTCCTTTAGATGCTGGAGACATCAGGGTATGCAGCTGATATGACTTTTTCCCTGGAAGGGAAGGAGCAGAGATACAGCATTTTAAAAGATTTTTCTCTGTAGAGGATGGAATCAGAAGTCAGGTATGCTGCTAATTCCACACCTGTGGGAGAGGGAAAGAGAAAAAGAGAGTGGAAGCTCCATGGCAGCTTCATACACAGATTTAACAATTTCTGGGTAAGCTTCTGCTTGAGGAGAGAGAAGCAGAGTTTGGATGTTCTGACATGCAGAGCTGTGTCCCTGTCTGTCCCCTAGCAATTTACTCACTTTAGGCTGCTCCTTGCCTCTGGTAGCTGAACTATCAGAGAACAGTTTATCCCATTTAGTCCAGTTATTAAAAATGTTCTTTAATTGCTGTAAAAATTCTGTTTCTAAAATAGTGCTACAATGGTTTTCATTAACATTTAACAATCAAAAGTAGGTCTAGGTACAGTCCAATAAGTCATCTGGATAAGCATATTCTGAATTCGTAGGGTGATTTTCATTTGGACTGAATCTGTAGTGTCAGAGCTTTGGTCCATTCATTCTAACAGGTTGCTTCCGGTTGGGAAATAAAGGAGAAAGGTCTGGAAGGTGCAGGAGCTGCAGGATTTCAGCAAAAATTCTTTGAGTTTGAGTAATAAAGGACATTAGAACCTTAAAAACCACACTGAGTACCTAAATTGAATGCTTTAGCATTGTTAAAAGTCTCAAAACTCCTGCAGCTACTGTGAAAAACACGAGTTGTAGAGTTGGCTTTCGTAATGAGTTTATAAATTTTATCAGTGTTTTGGAAAGTTAGGTGTTAAATAAGTTCATGGTTAATTGTTCTAAGTTCTCAGTTATGGTAATTTTTATGTTGTTTCTTGTAAAATTCTTCACAAAAAGGGAGGGGCGATGAGTGTTGACTGTTGCTTCAGGTTAGCATAAAGGGATAAGTAGAATACCATGACTGGATAACTGTCAACCAATGGCAATCCCTTGACAACGAGTCAGCCAATCCTACAAGGAAATAGTGATCCAATGGGAACACCCTGAAGAGGCGGTACCAGGGAGGGACTATGTTAATCCAGAAGAGTATATAAACTGTATCCTTGGGTGAGGGAGCATCTTTTTGCTATACCCTGTCTATGGCAAAAATGTCTAGTGCTGATTACCTCTACTTTGTGGAATCTATAAAATTTTCGTTTGTCCCCTGTTGTCAATTTAAATAAACTGTTAAATTTTTTTCCAAGTAAGACTCCTTTCTTATACTACAAATTAACATCCCAAGACATCCACAGTCCCATTGGGGGTATCCAGAGTCACCCAGCTATGGCCCCTTTGGGCTTTCTGATCAGCCTTCCCCTTTCTTTCTCTCCTCTGTGGTCTTCTGTAGCCTGATTTAGTTGTTGTTGGATTAATCTTTACATCTAAAGTTATCAGGAACAAACCCAAGACCTTTGGAGGATGGGCTGTTAAGTGGCTATACAGGCCTCAAGGGTTTTAAGAGACTCAGGTTTGAGACTGTGCTCAGACAACATTGGATCTTGCTGCTCTTGTAGAAGAAATGACAAATTTCGCTTGTGAAACTGTTTTACTTCTTGTAAAGAATTCATTACCCCTTGGAGCATGGTCTTGAATCATCCTTTCTCAGCCATTTAGTTTTCCTTCCTCTCTGGCTCAGAATGTAATTTTCTGGTGATGTTTAACAGCTTCAGCAGAGCTTTAGAAATCCTTAACTGGGAATGCTTAATAGACTGGTGATAAGAAATCCCTTTGGGTCCAACGTTTTGCTCAGCCTGGGGCATAGCAAAGACCTGTTTATGGGTGTCTCATTGCTATAGTTCAGGGCTCTAAGCTACCAGGGAAAATGACGCAGGCTTTCTGTGCTACATGTTTCCAAAGGTAGGTCTACTTTAAATGTAACTGGGATACTGGGCCTGTAGGAAAGTGAGGGAAGATTGTTGTCTGAAGCCTAGGCTTGAGTTAAATCTCTGAAAATACAATGACATCAGAATTTAGGTGATTTAGTCCATGGGTTCATGAGGGCCATGAGGCCTCTCCTGACGCGCATGTCTGAAGATTTAAGTGGCTGCTCTCTGTCAGAGTTCAGAGTGAAGGACACATCTTCGAGAGGGTGTTTCAGCTTCCTAAACTACTCTGGGTACTGTGTTTATAAGCCAAAGGAATAAGGGTCCTTTTCTAACTGCTATATCCCTCAAATCATGGAGACAAAAGTCCCTTGCTACTTCCGATTGTTCCTCTTTGTGTTTTGTGATGTCAAAATGACAGAGGTAAATATAACAAATAAAATGGAAAGTCCTGAAGGAAACCTGATGGCCAGAGACAGATCCCACTCCCAAGTTCTGAACTGTTTCTGTGCTGTTACTCCTGATTTATGACTATATAAATAAAAAGTAGACCGGACCTGCTGCAGGTCTCTTGACTCTTCCTGCAGAAAATCTCAGCAGTGGAGTTTTTTTAAAAATGCACATAGAAATGCATAAATCCCAGAACTTCAGTTTGGGTGACAGGTCATCTACACCCTTGGATCTGCTGCTAGAGAGAGCAACCTCTGTGTGTGTGGCAGTGTCAAAGTTGTTATCTATTGGAGAGAGAGAGAAATTTGAGGTGGAAAACCCTACTTAAAACACCCGGCAGCAGGTTCTGCTCATGCAAGCCAATGTTGCTTTTTAAAAAACCCAAAGAATTATTTCAATATGAATTTTTGCAGAACTGAGACCTTGGGATATGACCCCTCTGAATTCCTTCTTGCTTTGGCTTCTAATTGTTATAATTTGGTGCCAGTGTAATAAAAGTACTACTGAGATGGCATCCTTTGGGTTCTTTGCCTGACACTTGTAGTTTATTGTCTTTTGGAAAAGATGGGGAGGTCAGATAGACTTATTGCTATAAGTTCATTACCTTGTTGTTTACCATGATAGAAAGAGTATATCTCATCAGCAAGGCAAAACTGTGTCTTAAATTTCTTAAAGAAGTGCTGCAAGTGGCAGTTCCTCCTGTGCAAATGTAAAGTTTAGACAACTTTCAAAGTTGTTGCTATCCACATACTTGGCTTTCTTATGGCTACTCATATTTTCCTTCATTCTGTTGCTGGAGTTTTTGTGCATGGGGTATTTTGCAGTTTTCATTATGTTTTCTTTTATGCATTCAAAGCCAAGAATTTGTAGTTTTGTTAGGTCTTGAAATTGGTATAAAATAAATTAAATTGTCTAAGAAAGCCATTACCACTGGCTTCTTATCAAAGTATACCAAACATTTTGCACAACATGACTACAGTTTTGTATACTAAATTCTTAATGCAAAACAGCTTTGCTAGACAGCAACGAAGCTTTCATTTTATAGCTTCATTTTGATTTACTTCTGTGCTCAGCAGGAAAAGCATCTATTCCCATTTTAACTCAGAATTCAGCACCAAGAATTCTGGGGATATGGTTATGGTGTTCAGGATAAATATGAATCCATGACTAACAGTAGAAAGCTCTGGCTATTAAAGAGCTGCCTGAGCCCTGCCTGCTCCTGGCATTGAGAGCAGCCACACTGTGTGCAGATACTACAGAATTAGGCTTTGATTTTTCTTTTTTAAAGCAGATCTTCATCTTGGAAGCTACCACTGAAATGTAGGGATAGTGGTGAGAACTCAGAATTTCTGAATCCAGGCTGATTTTAGTCAGATAAGGTGTTAAAAAGAACCAGCACTGAAAATGTAAGTTTTCCTCTGTTCACCTACATGCAGGACATCTCAGACTCCTGCTTTCCTGCATCCCTTTTCAAGTATAAGGGCTGCCTGTTTGAATAGTGCATTTGGATTCTACTGCTAGAATTGGGAAAGAAGCATGAGAAGATTTCTTCTTAATCAGACGTAAAAACATGGCTTATGATATTTCTGGAAGGTGCCCTCAAGTCTGAACACTTTACAGTTTCTTTCAGTCACTGCTATTTGCAGCTTCAGAGAACACCCTTAGGAAAAGGCAATTATTAAATTTTTCAGAATGGTGCCATAAGATACATGGATTGTCCTTCCAGCTAGCTTTCCCCTGATCTGGGATACGTGGTTTGAAATACAGGGTATTGCAAGATACAGATGGATGAAGTAACTCATAATCTCATGCTCTTCACTAAATTTAGAGAAGAATGTCTCTGTGGTGTGACCCTGGGTGGTTGATTTGATTTCAGTTCTCCTTTTCAGTATGGAGTTAATGTGTTCCCTTGGGAAATTTTTGTACAGCAGTGGGGATCACGCAGTCTTGGCATTCACCAGGATGCTCAGTTTGAGCCTCATATGCTGTGTTTGCAAACTTTAAACTTCTGTTAACATGTATCATCCAGAACACAGAATTTGAATTTCCCATTCTCACCTTCTTGCTCGTGTTTCATCACTTCTGTTAATTCCTTCTATTTTTTTTTGAGCCTGAATCTGTCAGCCAGGACCATCACTCCGAGTCTGGACAAGCAACACTCTGTCAAGCCTGATAAAACAACAATTCTGCAACGTCTCAGACTGGCCTGTAAAACTGAGTGCTGTGCTCAAACTAAGGAAAGAAAGAGAAGTGAAAGAAAGAGCCATTATCTGAGACAGATGCTGTATCAATCTTTTTTCCTTGCTTTTATGTAGTTTGTCTTGTTTTATCTTCAAGGAAACTAAATCAGATTTTTAAAAAAGCAACAACAACTGCAGACCTTTGCTCTGAAAAAAGGGCACTGGCTACCATACTTAGGGTCATTTAAAAGATTCCAGGCGTGGTCTTACTTTATAATGCTTTTTTTCAGCCAAAGAAAAATGAGAATTATCTGTGTTTTTAACAAAATTTTTAAGTAATGTTGGTAAAGATTTCTAGTAATGGCTGTTGCTTTAAAGTGCCTGCACTCAAAATATTGGACCATGTGCTTTTTTAAAATTCTATAAAGTAACAGGGCCACTTCAATATTTTTGAATCCCTGAGAATTTATCATCCATTTAAAATAGTACAATATTGTTCAAGCTTGGAATACCACATAAGCATCTCATTGGAGGCTGGATCCTATTTTGTTCTTGCACTATATCAATGGGGCTATTCATGTCAGTGAAACAAGGAACATTTGGCCTCTAGTAACGGAATGGACATCAATTATATATGTGAAACTTGGCTCAGTAGAATTATCTTACTGCTTTATTTATTTTATTATTAATTCCTCATCACATTTAGTAGCTTGAAGCGTTTGAAAAATAAATGGTAATATACTGGCCATAAAGGCTAAATGGGTAATGCTTTAATTATCTAGTGTCAAAAAGCTAAGTCTTCAATAACCATATATGAACACCTTTGGTTCATTTCCAACAACTACGAACATTTTCCAATAATCATATATTCTGATTACTTGTCAAGTTTATCAGCATATTCCATGACATGATGGGCCTTGTGGCTAATCTAAGAACAATGTTATCATAAATTAATATATTCCCATGCTAGAGAGTCCTTTCTGATTATCTAGCATGACATCTTGCTTTTCACAGGCCATGAATTGCCAACCACTCCCATCTGTTTCAAGCCCACCTTTCATGGCAGTCACTAAGCCTCCACTTACTCAGTGTTCTGCTGAGGAACACAGGATGAGTTACCTAAACCTCATGGCTGTGACATAGCTCCGTTGCAGTCACTTTCACTTCACACTTGGCTCTGATTTAATCGAGAATTTGATTACACTGGTAAGTAACTTTTTTTTCATATTCTTCTCCAGTTCATGAGGTTTCACTCTGCCCGTGAATTGGTGCAAAGCAATTGTTGTCAGTGTTTCACAGAAGTGAATGGCTTCACATACAGATAGAAAAAAAAGAGTAGAATTTATTTAAGAAAGATTTTTCTGCTGATGGCTTCCTTTTTTTTCCCCTGCCCCAATTGTGTATAACACAAATACATAAAATTCAATTTAGAACAAGTGCTAAGTGGAACCTGAGGAAAGGATGTTTAGCTATCATCCTTGAATGTTTATTTGTACTGCTTCTGAAAGAACATCATAGACAAAAAAGCATTTATTTAGAAATGTGAGGGCTGTCCCTGAGCATCTGCTCAGTCTGCTGCTGTGTCTGTTCATATGTGAATGGGTATTTCACAATGATGCAGAGCAAGTGTGAGCCAGGGCTGGTTCTGGTTGGGTTTACTTACATAGGCTGCTGCCATAGTTGGGGGCACTTGCCCCTTGGATAAACAGCCTGGAAAACAGGATGCACTCAGAAGAGGACCCAGTCAACTTGTGATGCTCAGTTTAAAACAAACAGCAGTTTAAACAGCTGTAGGGGTTTTGGGGGTCAGTGGTTAGGAAAAGGAACCGCCATATGTAAGAGTAAGGATAACCACTTTCTCTTTGTCTCAGTGATTTATTTTACAATTTCTTATCTGACACTGGAGATTCTGGTTTTACAGCACCTCATACCCAGTTTTAGAGGAAGCCTCAGAAAGCCCATGGGAAGGGTTTCAAATGGCCACAATTGGGGTGAGAGGAGATTTTTTTTACTCTCTACTGTTTGTATCCCTTGTTCACAGATGTGGGCTGGCACTCCCTGTGTGATCACAGCCAGCTATACCTGAGCAAAGGTGTCTGGTGGGGTAACCTCCCCTCCCTCAGAAGCCCAGCAGCCTGTGAGCTATACTTATTACCCGAGAGTAATTTTGCCCAGGCATTTGGATCCAACCGGGCTCCAAGACTCTGAAAACTGTGAGATTTAAGGAAAGGCAGTGCTTGGCTGAATAGTCATAGATTGGCTGCTAGTAAGTTGCCAGAGGAATTACTTTGTACCCATGGTACTGCTATATGTGTTTTTGTAGTTCAGGCAAACATCAGCAGAAGGAGGAGGCACAAGGTGTGAAATGGAATCACTCAGACTTCCCAAAGAAAAGCCACCATTTCACATTCAGAATGAAATTCTAGGGTAGGTTTGTCACCAGCAGAATGGTATGGGGTAACACACAGTATGCTGTCTTTGTCATTTGGGTGACAGTTCATGCTGGAGAAACTATGCCAGAGAGCATCTTTTATGTGGTGGATCAAAGAAATCTGATCTGGTGCTAGGATGAGCTGTCATGAAAGCCCCCAATGCTTTTCTTACCCTGCCCTCACTCAAAAGGCAGTTCCAGCTTTGGTGCAGAGGTGAGTTCAGATGGTGAGCCACGTCTGCCATGTGCTTTTTTGTTTCCAGGCAGCTGAACAGTGATAGAGGCAGGTGTCTCTCACTTCTTGCAAGGTGTTTAACACTCCTTGCCCCTGGCGTTCATTCCTTTTTCTAGGCAGATGTCAAGGCTTGTAGGGTGTCTCTGTCTATGCACCTAGGCCAGGCAGTTAGTTTTTTTTCCCAGGAGTTCTAAGGACTTGTTAATCTCTGCATCTCCCATTCACATTTCTCTCTGTGGAAGAATGTAGTTATTCTTCAATTTTTGGTTTAATTATTTCCTCCCCTCATAACAAGGATGCCAGGGATATTTGCAAAAGCTACCAAGAAAAAAACAACAAACTTCTCCCTTTAAATGCAGGAAATTACACCACCAAGCAGGTTCCAAACTTCTTTCAAGAGCAGAGATACCCATTCTCCAAACTCAGTGAATTTCCGTGTAACCTTCATCAGACACTGCAGAAGATGTGGGTCTGTCCTGTATTACTAGAACAGCTGATTCTACATGGCAGTGCACATACCTGGCTTTGTTTCCTTCCGTTCCTTCCCTATCAGGAATAAGGATAATTTCTCTGTCAGTAAATTCATTATTTAGATTGTTGGCTAAGTACTGCTCTTCCTGGTCTTTATCCACAAAATATTATTTAATTGTTGCTATTTGTCTCCCATCGTTATGGGAAAACTGAGAACTGATTTAAGCTTTTGGTTGCTTCACTAATCCGATCAGTTCAGGTCTTGACTTGGGAGTGCTCAGTTCTTCTAACCATGTATTTAATTCCTCTTGGCTACCAGGAGTAGCCAGTAAGTGTAGGCCAACAGTGTTTTCTGGGGGAGCCCATTATTGCAATAAGAACAGCATGCTTTTGAGGCTGGGACGATGTTGTCCTCATATTTTTGGCCTTCATGCTGCTTGTAGAATGACACTCCCAGGGCTACTAATTTCCCTGGAAGAAGCTGTAATGGTGAGAAGCATTTCCTCTGATTTAGTTCACAAAGTACTGCATGCTTCGTCTAGGAGGGAAAAGACAAGACAGGCTCCACCTACTCCTTTGGGAATATTCACCCCCTCTGGTTTCCATATTTCCAGTTTGAGAGGGATTGCAGATGCTATGTGCAGCTTTGCCTCCTCCTTTGCCTTTGTCATTTCTCATCTGCAGGTACACTGATGAAGCCAGTGTGACTTTTATGGGGCAGAGGAAGGAGAGATCTGCAGAGCCTTCATAGTTAAACAGCACACCATGAAAGACACTGCTGTTCTGCAATTTGCCCTAGAGTCTGGAAGAATGTTTTTCACTGTCAGTAATATACTTGGGTTTAGACTTGCTTTTAGCAGCTGAGCTTGCAGTGTGGGATATTTGTTTTATTATCTCAGTGAATTTTTACCTCTGAGGTCTCACAAAAGACTCTCAACACATTCAGATGCTACTGTTATACAGTAGACTACTGAGCACTGTAAATGAAGCAGAAGAATATTGCATTGTCAGTCGGAGCTCTAGCTAATGTAATTGTAAATATTTGAACACATGTTCTTTAAAGTTACCTCTGTCTTGCTTCATTTGTTGACAACTGAACTGCAGAGTAAACGAGTTATTTGAGCAACAAGTTTACATTATAAAAACCAACACGTCTTCAGGCCAAATATGGGTAGAACAGAGCAAGAACACTAGCATTGCAAGTAAGTTTTGATTTCTTCTGAAGCAGTTGGTCCTCTCGTATCAAAGGAGGTGTTTTATCATGCTTATGAGACCTGCATGCAGAGACAGCTCAAATGCAGTCTCGTTTTCTGCAGCCTCGGAGATCTTAGCCTTCTTCTCAGAACTCCTTAGATGGCTCTGCACAGTTTGAGGGATTTGTGGTCATACTGTAAAAGATGGGCTGAGATATTCATAACTTCCTCCCCACCTCTGTGAGATTTGCCTCTTGATATGGCAGACCAAGGAAGTGGAGTTTGCTTTGTGCTTCTGTTCTACCCTCCATGTCTTGCATGCTGGTTTTTAGAGGAATGGAATACTTCAGTCCTTCACAAGTGTGTTCTTATAAGCTTTCCCTACATACAAGGTAACTACAATTGCATAACCCTCAGATGTAGGTCCCTGGAAACAGGAGAAGCTGAGGTGTCCCATTGAAGAGGCAGAAGAGGGGATCATGGCTGAGCCTGGGGCTCCATTCTCCCTTGTGTCCACATTGTGACTGATTTAAGAGGTGCAGTCACTGCAGCTATATAGAGGAGAATGAAGACCAAGGTTGGTCTTGGGGCTTGGATGGAATCATAACTGTTTTTTTGAACCTCCAAATTGACATACTCATTACTGGTCTGTGTTGGTTGGTTTTTTGTTTAGTCTATCGGTTCTTTGGTTTTTTTGTTTGGTTTTTTTTTCCCCGGAATCCCACTGAAGTAACATTTCAGTTAGCTTGATATTTCCTACAACTAAATTCATCTGAAAGTGTGTCTTTCCCAGAACAGACTCTGCCCCTGTAGGTCTGGAGCCTTCAACCTCTCTGTAACATCCTCTGTTACATGACTGTATTGCATTATATTTTTTTCTTTTATTCTACCTGAAAGCACAGTTCATACTAAATCTCTGTATGCAGAACATGATTTACTTGAGAGCACTGGTGCTTTAATCCTGATAATCAATTCTATTCCTTCAAGTACAATGCCATGCCGAGACAATTTGTGATTTCTACATCCTGTAAGGTAATTTCACCTTTCATGCTTTGAAGGAGACTCAGAGGAAAAAAGTAGGATAAACAAAAAGGTTTGTTTTCACTCTCTTGCTTTCATCTGTTCTTTTAACTGGAGTGGGATCAGATGTCAGGAATGCTGGCAGAAAATTTTGCTGCTACAGAGTGATTTGGCTACATGGTTTTTCCTTGTCTCCTGTCCAGTGTTTTAGAAAACTCAAGAAACATCTAGTGAAAGTGACTGCATTGATCTTTGGGATAGAAAAGCTCTGCACTGGACTATTTTGCATGTTGGTTAATATTTTGGCCTTTTTTAATGTCAATTTTTAAATCTTTCCATTGCAAACCACTGATAATAAGGATTACTAATGGAAATACTTCCTAGACTTCAACCCTCAGAAGGAAGGACTGTTCTGAAGTAATACTGGCTTGTAATTCAGGATTTGTGAGGCATCACCATTGGTAATATGCTACAAGTATTTGCATGATGGGACAGGTGCAAGTAAACTGACATAGTTAGCTAAGAAACAGATTTGTTAGTAGTTAATTGTAGCACTAAGCAGATGTACATTGGAAAATGAGGCAGTGGGAAGGTGGTTCTGTGTAACACTGGAAATGTGCTTGGCTAATTGTGCAGCCACCTGTGGTTGTGCAGATGGCAATATCTGTGCCACAGCTGCAATGTTCACCAAAGCCCTGCTATCCCTGGCAGAAGCAGCTGCAGCCTTTAAGAGAGAGGACAAAGGGAACAGCTCAAGCTGGTCTTGATTCTGGATTCCAAATTGCCAGTTGCTGTCCTCATATACTATGTCTAATGTTTCACACTGTGCTTCAAGGCTTGCAGTGTTTCTGTAAGTGAAACAGGCAAGAACAAAGGACCAGCTGAAATATTTAAACCAGAAGTTGCTGAACTGTAATGAAAAGAACTGAGGCAGGACTGTGTAGTGCAGTCAGCACCTGCTGTGACATGGAATGTTTTGAGTTCTTTATTTCTTCTCCTATCTTATATACTTAAGCGAATGTCGAGGTTTTTCAGATTTAATTACAGAGGTAAGAAAATACGTATGCTTTTAGTTTGAAGGTTCTCTGTTTTATACTTCTAAAACCTTTGTAGTTTTTGTGTTCTGCCAAAAGGCAGTGGCATCTCTAGCCACGTGATCACTGGAGTTGACTGCTTCTGAACATGAAGGTGTTTTGGATTACTTGATTTGATATAGAAATGGGGTTTTTGCTTCTCTTGAATTCAGTGCTGGAGTTTTTATTTTCAAGGGTAATTAGGCTCTTGACTGAAGAATGCTTAAAATGTGAATCTCCTCCAAGTCCCATATGCTTGTCTCCTTGGCTTTCTTCTCTGCTCAAAGACTTCAGCTGGAATTCCATGCTTGCTTTGTTTTTCAGGAAAACATAAATGATCAGGGCTGTGCCACACAATACATTCTCCTTTCTTGTAATGAAGACTAATGTTGAAATGCTGGATTTTGAGGAAAGACTCTTGGATACTAGGAATAGGAGTTACAGGACAATGCTTGGAAGGATGGGACATGCAGCAGGTCCTTCCCTCTTTTATGCATGAGAAATATTTGGCTGGTGTAAAAGTGCAGTTAGAGTTTCTCCTCTTGGCTGCCTGCGTAAGAAGTTCTTCTAGAGAGTGGCCATTGTGTGCATGTTGCTCTTGAGACCTTATAATAATAAAATGGCAGAAGAAGGGCCATCAGGATGATTGGGAGTTGGAGCACATGCTATATGTGGACAAGCAGAGGGAGTTGGTCTTGTTCATCCTGAGGAAGTGGAGGCTTTGAGGGACCTGAAAGAAGTTCCCTGGTACCTATGGGGAGGTTATTGAGAATATGGATCCAGGCTCTTCATGGTGATGCATGATGTGTGATCTTCATGGTGTGAAAATGAGAGTCAAGAGGTGTAAATTGGAACAGAAGAGGTTCAGGCTGTTTACAAGGCAGAAACGTTTTCCCCATGAGGACAGTCAAGCAGTGAAACAGGTTATCCAAAGATATTCTACATCTTCTCTTCTCGTGGGTTTTCAAGACCCAACTGGATACAAACCTGACAACATCTTAAAGCTAAGCCTGATGTGAGCTAAAAGTTGGACCCCCTAAGGTCCCTTCCCGCCTTAGCTATCTTACGATACTGTCATTCTATGTATTTTTGCCTACCACAAGTTTTGCATGAAGTATGAACTTTGAGGCACAATGCTTTTTGGGTTGTAGCACCAGCATGAGGGAAATGGGAAGTCACGGAAGAGCCACTGTGGCTTCCAGTTTTTCATTGGCAGTTTATACAGCCTGGAGAACACAGGCTTTTGATGGGTCCCCAGCAACAGTACAAATTACATAGATATTACTAGCTGAGGATTCATGAGATCACAGGACAGGAAGGAAGTGCAGGAGCCTCTGCCCATTTGTAGTGGTTTTGTTCGCATCCTTTACCTTCTGTGAGATAAGAATTAGAAGAAGGGCAAAAGCAGGCTCAAAAGTTTAAAGAATATAAAGAAGTTTATTACTAACAGAATTAAAAGTAAAAAGAAATAATGAGAAATTAAAGGAAACCTCCTTTTTCTTCCAGAACCTACCCCGTTTTTACCTAACTTGCACAAAGGACAACTAATGTGATTTAGGTCAGTATTATAAGTTCTTAAAAGTCTCTTCAATATTTGATGAAAAAAGAGGTATCTTCTGCTTAGTGTGGTTTCCAAACTGCCATTAGCAAAACAGACCCCGCCCAGAGAAAGCTGCTGCTGTGAAAAACACCTCTCTCTCATGAATTTTGCAGTCTTCCCACATCATGGGACACACATGGGGTATTTCTTTTTAAGGATAAGCAAATTCCAGCCTGAAAAGCAACAGCTCTCTTCTTCCAAAATCTCTAAAAGTCTCTTACAGTTCCTAAGTGACCTGGTGTGGCCAAGCTTCTTTTTCCACAGGCTGCACACAGAATTTCCAGGCTCCCATGTCTTTTAGAGAGAAATAAAACAGTTTGTGATATTACAGTCTCTTACCATGGCATGCAAGAAATCTTTTTGAGCTATGCGCGAAAAACACACTGCCACCCGCTTTTCCAGTCACCATCTTGAGCTCCGTCCCATGTGACTCAGGTTCTGAAGCCTCCATGTTGAAGAGCTGATTTTCTTTTTGGGCTTTACGTTGGAGAGAAGCCTCGTTTCCTTTATGCTACCTGCTGCTTGATGTTTTTTCTAGTTTGATGTAGGCTGCGTTGGTTGTAGAAAACTGTATTGCCTCCCGCCGGGTCTGCATGGGGCCATGTGGAAGGGGGAGGGGAGCCCACCAGCTCTTTAAAGAAAAACCGCTCCAGGTGGTCTCGGCCATGCAGCAGTTTTGGTGTGTCTTAACTGCCCACGGTTCTGAGGGGGTTTTCCCACAGCACCTCGGGGAACCCGCACCTCGGCGCCAGGGAGGGGAAGGTGCAGGGGCCCCGGCCCAGCCCGGTGGGGCCCAGCTGGACAGGCCCCGCCACCCCTCCGGGAAAAAAACAGAAACCAGAAGCTCGTATTTCCCGTTCCCCTGCTGCTTTTTATATGTAAAATTGTGATAAGTGATTGGCCTAAAATTCTGTCCATCAACTCAGGTTCAAACCACCACACCATTTGCCTCTGTTATGGCATACAGCCATGACATATCTACCCCTTTTAGAAAAACATCTTCTTATTTTAAAATCAATTAATGTTTTACTGCTGTCATTCTTGTTGTGGCAAGACTATTCCAGAATCTCTACTTTCCATTTGTTAGAAAACTCCTAATTTGTAGCTTAAGTTTATTCATGAGTTGTTTAAATCATTTTGTTCTGCTGCCTTTTTTTTTCGCTATGGTTTATATACCTCTTCTGGTACTTATTTCCTAGAAATGTCTGTAGGAAGCAAACCAATCCATCTCAGCTTTCATCTGGGAAGTTAAACAAACCAAGGTCTCCCAGGCTTCTCTCGTATTACAAGCTTCTCAGTCCCCTCACCATCCTTCATTGCTTCAGTCTGAATTAACTGGTCTGAGACTGGACTACCAACAGAGAACATATTACTCCTAATGAGATCTTTCTAAAATTCCTTACAATGCTGTTAATATTTGCACAGATCCATGGGATATACTTAAGTTAACGCATCTTATGAGTGCTTTTGCTTTCTTTTGAGCACACCATGACTTTGGCAGCATTTGCTTTTAAAACTGTGTATAACTCATTGGTAATGTGTCTTCCTGTACATTGTTTGTCTACCTTTTATGATAATTGAATCTTTTAACTAGTTTTCAAGGTTTTCTGCTTGCCTTGTTGACAGTCTCCTCCATTTTTGTGTTGTTGATGACTCCTCTTTTCATCCTTTATAACTAGTGGCATGGATTTATTCCTCAAGAGCTCTGCTTTTGTGAGATACCTTCCTCCAGCTTCATACTCCTCCTTTTAATTACCACTGTTTCAAATTTTCTAGGCCCTTACCTTCAAGAGTGGTCTCCTGTAATGATCTCTATCTTCACAAATTTAACTTGTAATTCTTTACAGAAGTTGAGATGGATGACAGCTGAGAAATTTCTCTGAGAAATGCTACCTGATGGTGGTGGCAACCCTGTCCGTGGCAGGAGGCTTACAACTAGATGATCTTGAAACTCTCTTCCAACTCAACCCATTCTATGAATAAGTTATTGGAAATCTTGGGTTTTGCTGAAAACACATGCCCTTCCTTATTGTTCTCTGAAACCTTGATGTTGCTGGGGTCAAGCCCAGATGCTGCTGAATTGTGCACAGCACAAGAACAAAGAGCAGAAAGGCAAGAACAAAAAGTCCTGTGACCCATTAAAACTGTGGGAGAGAATTCACCAGGTACCTTGTACTTAACTAATGTGGATGATGTCCAAGGTGCACTGTTAGCCCTCCTTGTCTTCCCCTTGTCATTAACAACCAGTAAAGGCCTCTCAATTTACATTCACTCATTTCACAATCAACATAAAGGTGCCAGCCAAAGCACTGACTGATAGACATTGATTTGATGTTGACTGATGGATAACTTCTAGCTCTTTCTAATAGTCAAGCTTGGTAAATGGCGTTCCTGCTTAATAACAAGAGTAATAGCTCACAGGCAAGTGATGCATGTGCAGAAGAAATTTTGGTTGCTAAGTTTTCCTCCTGAGGCTTCTTTTCATAGAGCAGCAGGTATGTAATTTATGTGTTGCTAGTATTATTTTAGATTGCAAGTAATCCCCACATAGCATTTCCAATGAAGGGACAGAACTAGGCGCCATTAAAGCACCATGGGTTGCAAGAAAATAATGATTCAGGGCTGGAGGTACTAGAACTTTGTGTTCTATCAATTTTTCTAAAGGATTACAAGCAAAATCAGGCTTCCAACAAAATAAATGACTTCTCCCAAAGGCAATGATGCTTATTCTGTGTGGTACTTGCTCCTGCTGTATCTTCACATTAGTCTCTGCCAAGTAATCCTGAAGTTTGCTTTAGTGGTCAGAGCTGGTGGAAAAGCTGGTCAGCCGTACAAAGCAACAGTTCCAGGAGCTGAATGAGAAAAGCTTCCACAGAGCTTGAGACCTCACTTAATCCTTAGCTAGTGTACAAATTGACATGATAACATTGAGCTTATCTGGCTCCTGTGGTTAAGATCCTGTTAGGCCCTAGATCAGTGATTTCTGAGAAGTGTTAGTGAAGCAAAGCACTAGGGATTTCTTTAGCTCTACTGGCTCCCTTGATGTTTCATTTGCTTTTTGATTGAATATTTCCCTCATCTGGTACAAGTGCCTGCGGGTAGGCTGGATTCTCCTTTTAATGGAAAAAAACCCCATCCTGCTAGAGTTAGTCATAAACTGGGCCAGTTTGAATCTACATGCATATATTTTTTCCAGCAAAATCCAGTGCCACTGAGGCAAAAAGTACACTTTCTCCTGCTTTTGTTGTTGTTGACAACAGAGAATTTGGGCATTTTGGCTTTCAGCAAAAGAGTGGGTTTTGATAAAATCCTGGACACACAAATAAAAGAAACCCGATATATTTTAATTTAAAAACTAATAAAATTTCAACAAAAAGTGCCGTAGCAACTCTGCATCCACTTTGTTCTCTAACAACTATCAGTTATGAGTTTACGGAGATCACGGAGAAGGAAGAAGAAGGCTGGGTGAAGGCTTGTCGCTTTGGCTCTCTCCGTGTCCTATGCATGTACAGGCTGTGTGATGGAGCTGCATCTATATTGCCAATCCTACTGTGCCTGGAACATTTGAGAGCTCCTACAACAACGTGGAGGAGGCAGGGATGCTGCACTGCCTGTCTCCTGGTGTGCGTTCAGGGGATGAGGCTGTTCTGGGTAGAGGGGAGAGTGGTGGGGGTGGGACTGCAACCCCTTCCAAGTCCCCAAGGTCCGGCCAGTGAAGATGTGCTTGATTCACAACTTAACACTTGTGACTTCAGGGCAGTTATGGTGACATGGCAACCAAGACAGAACAGTTGTTTGGGCTGTACCTAACAGGAACAGAACTGGAAGCTCTGATGCTTTAAAATTTTGCTGTGATTTTTTTCCCCAGGAGCCACCTTTAACTAGAGTGTAATGAGCTCCCAGTAATAGGCACAAGCAGGAGTAAAACACTCACACAGCCCACTAAGCCAATTAGTTCAAACAAGGTGACACTTTTTATCAAGATTTTCATGAAAACATTCCAGATACCTTTCCTTGCAGATTCTCAGATGCGGTAATAAAATTGTGATTAAAAAAATTCTGAGATTGTAAAATCAATGCAAGATTTGGTGTCCCTCAGTTTTCTGGCCAGATGATGGGTTTTAGACTTGTTAATATCAAAATAGTGGTCTTGGTGGATTGTTAACAAAATGATTCTTTGCTTGAAGTGGCAGAAATGAAATCCTCATTAGGAAGGAGTTTTTGTTTCATGTAGCTAAATTGTGTTTATATCAGAACAGCAGTGCTGCCATTGCTGTTTTCATCTTGCCCTGGTGTTAATAAAAGAAAACAGAAGAGTTCTCTTTCCTCATTTATGAAAGAGAAAATAAACCAATTGTATTATTAATAAAACAATTTCATAAATGAAATACTAAATCTGAAAATGGTGTATATGGTGTAGTGAGCTATTTAAAATCTGAAGTAGAAGATCTAGCCAGCAACAGTAATGATTCCTTAAATGTCACTCTGTATAAATATTTGAGTGTGTTTATGTGAACATGTGTGTGTTTGTGGGTGTGTGACAAACAGAGAGCACTTTCCAAGATCAAAGCTTTTGAAATCTGAGGAATCTCTGAGTTGAGTCTTCTTACATGTAAGCAGTAAGTGTAAAACTCAGTTTAGAGAGAGAGCCAGAACTCGCTAGGTGCACTACTCATATCCCATTTATATACAATCTAATGGCATATACATGGTAAATATTCATTTTCAGGCCCTATTTACAGAGATATCTCATCTTAGGTCCCAGTCTTGCAGTCACAGGAGTTATGCTTACATTTGCAAGCATTTTGGTGCAATAGGAGCAGATCTGTAGAATGAAACAGTGAATGCCAAAGACCTGCTATTCACCCTCTATGTTCTTCAGGGTGCATAGGCTATTTTGGCTTAGCTCCCACCTGTTTCCATGGGCTGAATGTCCATCAGAGGTTTGAGTGCCTTAGGTGAGTGAGCTCTTAAAGCCGCTTTAGTTTCGTCAGGAACCCAGTCTATATGCTCTGTAACAACTCCAGATTGAAGAGAAAGCAGAGAATTGAGACTGATCTGGAGAATCAATGCATGAAATACCTTCTGATTCAAATTAAAATGTTTGCAAAACTCACATTTTGATATGTCTGTTCAGGTTCATGCAAACTCCATGGAAGGTCATGCCAAACTCCTTGCAGGACTGAGTGTCCGCAAAAGCAGGGTCAGTCCTTTTTAACGCCAGGTTTGTACCGACAGTCACTTAACTGTTTCTCACTCAGTAAATACGATGACTCTATACTGCTTTAGTAAAAGTGATGGCAATAAAATGCTTCTGATTAGTTAAAAGCCAAGGGCCCATTTCACTCAGGTAAAAAATGAGTGTAAATATCCAATTAAGCTCATGATCTTATTTACAATAAGACACAAATAAAAATCTGTAAACAACAATTTGTGAGCAGAAGATTAACACAGACAGATTTTGGAACAGATTTGATGATGAGTGACCTAGTAACTGACTCACACTAACATTTGTTTGTAATCTTTGCATCTGTCTTCACCTTTTAATCTCATCCCCTATGACCATGGTTTCTAGAACTGTTTTGTTGCGGATGCACAGCAGGTTGCATTTGATCTCAGAAACTGGCTGAGGAGCTTAAGAGTTACCAGCATGAATCTGTGAAGATTCCACCTGTTTCTGTTGAGGTGTCTTGCTTTTTAGACCTTGTAGGAATGTAAATACCAGTGAGGAGTCCATTACTTACCCAAGCATGGTGGAATTTGAACAGCAGGTTTCTTAATACTCCATGCTATAGGAAAGCTGGCTAAACACAGTGTGCCTGCTTCTCCTCCTGGCTTTGATTTATGATTAAACCCTGGTGTTCATCTTCATTAATCTACTTGTTCTAGTGTGACTTTGACACCAAGGCTGTTCTACTTGGCTTATATGGAGGGTCATATCTGACATGGATGGTAATCTTGATAATCTTATCACTGATTTTGGCGTCATCAGGAGCAGAATATGAGTGTTTGCTAAATGAAAGCTGAACAGGGCTGAAGGCTTTCTCTTTTAGATGACAGTGAAACCATCTGGTTAAATATTCTTTGTTATACATTAAAGAGAAATGACTCAGTCTGAATAATATTTTGTATTCAAACACTGAAAGTAGTTCACAGCTTTCAAAACTGATTATATTATGACTCACACAACTACAGAGCAGTTGAGGTCGGAAGGGACCTCTGGAGGTCACCTGGCCTAACCTTTCCCGCTCAAGCAGGACCTCAGAGAGCTGATTGCCCAAGGCTGTATCCAGGTGGATTTTGAATATCTCCAAGCAGGGACACTCTACTCCCTCTGTGGGGAACATTTTAGAGTGCTCGGTCACCCTCACAGTATGAAAGTGTTTGCTGATGTGCAGAGGGAAACTCCCTTTTCCCCCAAAAGACTCTGGGGTTTTTCCCATATTCATGCCTTGCAGGCTCTTTCTTCCTTACATGCAAATGATTTGGGTGTTCCTACTTGAGTCCTGTTTGTTGATTTTTTTTTCTCTTTTGTTCATATCATCCTGAATCCTTTACTTGTCAACTGTATCCATCACTCCCTCACAGGAAACACCCTCTCTCCCCACTCATTCCTGCACTACCTGCAGTTGGAGACTTCCAGGGCCTGTGTCCACAGCCTGAAGCTCTATCTTGGTTGACACCTCCACCATGGCAAGGACAGATGCTCCCATAAGTTGTGGAGACCCCATGCCTGGAAGTGTTCAAGGCCAGGCTGGATTGGGCTTTGGGCAACTGGTGCAGTAAAAGGTGTTCCTGCCCATGGCAAGGAGGTGGAACACGGTGGTCTTTCAAGTCCCTTCAACCCAAGCCATTCTATGATTCAAGTGCACAAGTGTGATTTGCCCAGCTCTTTCTATCTGGCTGTGGGAATCCAGTGTCCTGAGTGCTTGAAAACCCTTCCACACAGAAATGCTGCTTGTTCTTTGCTTGAACAGTACCAGTAAGACTAAAGGAAAGTGTAGACTTTAGTTGTCCTTTGAACTTTCTTACACTTTGCCACTAAGGTAACAAGTGGGGTGAACCATCTCTTTCTCAGCACGATTGTAGCGTGTCATGCTTACTGCATAAAAGGCAGTTTCACAACTCATGCTGACTAAAGCCTTTGGCCAAAGTCCATCTTCTCTTGACCTCATGCTTCCAGAAACAAAAGAAAAATCCTGTCTGTGGAACTGGCGGCCTTGCTGACATAAACTAAAGCCCCCATTGAAATTGTGGATTCCTATTTATGTGTGAAGGTGAGGGCAATGATTAACTGCTGTTCTACCCTCCATTCCTCTTACTCTATCACCTGTAGCCTGAGGACAAAAAATTGTTGAGCTAGGGATGAAATTTCTCTCTTGCTTTTATTAAAGCACAGAAGAGGCCTACAAGTTGAAATCTAGCTGAGACTGTTTTTAGAGTGCCCTTAAAACCCTGGGAATGGAATAAATGGATCTTAAGAGAAGGAAAAATTCTCCAGAAGACGACTCTGGCAAGTTCATAGAAACACAGAATCACAGAATAATTTGGGTTTGGAGGGACCTTACAGATCATCTAGTTCCAAACCTCCTGCCATGGAGTTTCTGTATGTAGGAAATTAAGAATTATCCATTAATAGTGCATTTGGGAAAATGGTGCTTGATCCTTGTTGGAAACTGTCAGTGCTCACCAGGACATGAGCAATGACTCTTTTCTACACTTATAAACCTGTTACCATATAAACAGAATGGTCTGAGTTGGAAGTGACCTTAAAGATCATCTAGTTCCAATGTCTCTAATGTGGCCAGCGACACTAGCAACAGACTGCAGCTTTTCATTTCAGTGGCAGCCATACCACAGCTTCAGATCAGGGTGACCTTTCAGTGAATATCCCTGTTCCTTCCCTCTCTGGGATAGCTCCTTGATCCAAGACATCTTTGTCAGAGCTGTTGACTTTCTCCAGTTATGATTAATTACAGTGAAAGTAAAATAGCTGAAATGAAATAAAAAATAATGATGATAACAAAATCATTGAACAAAAGTGGAGTCTCCTTTCACTTTTCTTGTGCTTAACCACACCTCAGCAATAATGACCATGGTTATCATTAAACAAGAGAAGGAATATGGTGAAAAATTATCTTCTGACTTCTTTTCCTTCTTCTCTAAGGAATTCTACTCAAGATGATTGTTTCAGCACAAATGCCTAAACATGGGACTGAAGGCAATGACTTGGCAATCAGGAAGTAGATCTCTAATTCTGCTATGGTAATTTTAATTTGTATTTTAAATGTAAAGGTGATTTGGTTTTGCTTCGTAATTTGGTAGATATCCCTTTAGCCTTTCACAATTCTAATATACCTAATTGCTGATTCCCTAACTTCACAACTCACAAAGCTGGATTCACTGATGTTGTGGAATGAACGCCAAATCATATTAAAATGTTTGCATTGGGGGTGAAACTGTAGGAATTAATTATTGGGGAAAATGCTGCATCACAAAGAGATGAGGAGGAGAGGGATTTTAACAAAAGAATGACAGTGAGTTCTCCTCTCAGGATCCCTTTAGCTTAGAGCTATCGATAGCCCAAGCAGCTACAATCCTGCAGTCAAACATTTCCTCACCCTTTTGTGGCACCTTCCAGAGTTATACCTTTGAACATTTATAGATTTTGCATGGTTTCAAAGCTGTGAAGCTCCAGGGGAAAGTCATAATCACCTGCCTTGAGTGCATTTTCTGTGGAAAATGAAGGTCAATTGAATAGTTTTTTTCTTTTTCCAGCCCTATCTTCAATAATGTCACCCAGCTCTGGCCAGTGAGAAATGAAGGGAGAGAAGCACCTGGGAGTGCTGATTGACAGACAGCTGAACTTGAGCCAGTGTGTTCCCAGGTGGCCAAGGATGGCATCCTGGCTTATATCAGAAAGTGTGGCCAGCGGGATCATGGAAGTGATTCTTCCCTTGCACTTGGCACAAGTGAGGCCACACTTCAAGTCCTGTGTCCAGTTCTGGGCCTCAGTTCAGGAAGGACACTGAGGTGCCAGATTGAGTCCAAAGAAGGCCAGTGGAGCTGGTGAAAGGTCTGGAGCACAAGTCTGATGAGGAGTGGCTGAAGGAGCTTGGGCTGTTTAGCCTGGAGAAAAGGAGGCTCAGGGGAGACTTTCTCGCTCTCTACAACTCCACAAAAAGAAATTCCAGGTGGGAGTAGCCTGTAGCCAGGTGGGAGTCAATCTGTTCTCCCAGGAAACCAGTGACAAACTGCACCAGGGGAGGTATAGGTTGGACATTAGGAAGAATTTCTTTATGGAAGGGGTGATTAGACATTGGAACATGCTGCCCATGGAGGTGGTGGAGCCACTGTCCCTGGAGGTGTTTAAGGAAAGGCTGGATGTGGCACTCACTGACATAGTCTAATTGACAAAGTGATGTTAAATCACAGATTGGACTTGATGATCTCAGAGGTAATTTCCAACCTGCTTGATTCTGTGTGATTCTGTATGTAATCTGCTTTAGAAAATGAGTCTGAAAGCTGAGAAGAGAAAATCTGTTGGGTGAAAAATGGAGCTGGAACAACAGACAAGACAGTAGTTGAGACTTTGGACAGTTCTGGTAACGTTTGGATTGTGGGTTAACTTGTTCAAGAAAAAAGATAACTGATGAATCTTTGACAGAGTTCGAACATTCACCAGCAGATAGGTGAAGAATGGGAGGGTTTTGGATTAGGTGGCAGTCATGTAATTTGTAAATAGACTGTAGAGATACTAGGAAGTCTCCACTGCCTGCCCATTACTGCAGATTCCTGCAGCATTCCCAGGCCAGACTCGCTGCAGCTAGCATTCCTACACCAAAAGATGGAGGAGGGAGAGGAGAGGTTTTGAAAGCATTTTTTTAACCCAGACCACCCTGGACAACAGAGAGGACTTTTTTTTTTTTTTTTTTGGAAGTGTCACTTATTGAGACCAAAATATTTTCAGGGAGACAGTATACTAAAACAGTAATAGATATGACGAATATTAATGTTCATTTCTAGTCCCACTGTTCCTTGTATTGGGACTGGCCCAGTGTTTTCTACTTTTGACATGGTGTTTGTCTTTCATCTGGCTGCCCTGTAAACAACCATAGGTTGTTTATATTTCCTGAGGCAAATCCTGTTTGCCTCCTGGAAATCTGACTGGTTCTTCTTGATGTATTCCCCTAAGGTTTGCAACCTCCTGGAGTTAGGAAGCAGGGTGCTTGGTACAGAGAGTTTATCATAGAATCATTGAGGTTGGAAAAGACCTCAAAGATCATTGAGTCCAACCATTAACCCAGCACTGACAAGTCCACCACTGAACCATGACTCCAAGGGCCATATCTACACATCCTTTAAATACCTCTGGGGATATTACCCCACCACTTCCCTGGGCAGCCTGTTCTAGTGCTTGACAACCCTTTCCATGAAGAAATTTTTCCTAATCTAAATTAGGATTAATCTCTCCTGGCAAAACTTGAGGCCATTTTCTCTTGTTCTATTGCCTGTTACTTGGCAGAAGAGAACAACCCTCATCCGGCTACAATATCCTTTCAGGGAGTTGTAGAGAGCAATGTGGTCCCCTCTGACTCTCCTTTCCACCAGGCTAAACACCCCCAGCTTGCTCAGCTGTTGAATGTCTACAAAGTGCAAAACACATTTGCACTAGACTGCCTGGGCAGCTTTCTTATTTTCCTGTTACCTATTAATTTAGGCCAGGGAATATTCTAAAATTCCAATAAGTAAGTACACAATAATTATACCAGGGTACAGATAATCTATGATTTTTCTAATACCATTATGTGTCACTGTTAATGAACTCTAGGTTCTATTCCAGTTCTTCACCTGTGCCTGCTATTCCATGAAGAGCTGTGAGCAAATGAAAAGATGAAAATTGTCTTGGATCTGGTTATTGTTACAGATTTTTTCGTTGAGGCTGTCCATCCACTATTTGACCTTAGAAAAAAGCCAACATATTGGCTAGAGGATATTTGCTTCTTGACAAATAATGTCTGGAGATACTTAGTATAGGGTTATAATCAATCTTACATTAGGTAATTTCCATACAAGACAGAATCAGAAGCCCTGAATAAATACATTTTTTTAAGCAACACACTCAGTTTGCAGCAGAGTGAAACACTGAAAAGGGTTGCCCAGGGATGGGGTAGGTGCCCCATCCCTGAAAACGTTCAAGGTCAGGTTGGCCTAGATCAGCAGACTAAGATAGTTGAAGATGTCCTCGCTCATTGCAGGGAAGGTGGACTAAATGACCCTTAAAATTTCTTTCCAACCCAAAATATCCTATAATTCTATGATAATTATCCACGTGAACATGTATGCACACACACACACATGCTGCAAAAGAAGCTCATTGCATTAAGAAATGAATTACTATTTCTAATTGGTTCTTGTAGGTAATTACTTCTAATTATTACACCGAGTAATAAATCGCTACTTCTAATTACCCTGTGGGTACAGTCGTAGCAGTTAGAAATGCAATTTGCATGGTTGTTTACATCACAAGCATGTTTAAGTAATTGTGCTCCCTTAATTATATGGAGCGGTCGATGTTAAATAACATAACACGTTTTGCAGCTTCATGGGCAGTGTCATTTGTTACCATTTATGGTGGCTCTGTTTCAGCGAACTGGGGAATAGATGCTGTGTGTCACTGGGGAATAGCTATTTTTATTTGAAGCCTACAAGCCTGCTGAGTGTCTGTGGCTTGACAGGCATTTCTAGGAACACGCACTGTTTTGTTGAACTTAAATTACAGCTCTACCTTCTCAGTCTGAGGAAATCTGAACAACTTGGAGACAATGACCAAATCCCATTGTTCTTAACCAATCTCATTTCCTACTCCCCAGGCTCTCTGATACCCGATGTCAGCATAAAGGTCTTCACTTTCCCTAATGCTGGCAGTGGGCACTCTCACCTCACACTGATCTTTCAATCAAGCTCACATGAACATCTATACTGACGTATATGATGTCTGTCCAGAAAGAGACCCACTCGGAGCCTGTTGCAGGTAAGACTGCAGTCAGGAATTCCCAGCAAAACCTGTACTAACTTTCCTGATAATCTCTGTGGGTTTGGTGCATTCCTCTGCTTCCCAGGACCTTCCATACTTCGATGTTACACATTGCAGTTTGCAGAGGTCCTTAACTCCTCCACTAAAGAGGTCACAGAGCAGAGAAGGCTGACTGTCCTTTTGGAGTAAGCAAATGTACACTTTCTCTACAAGGCTTTGAAAGCATAACCAGGACTTGAGTTCTTAGGCCTTCCCCTTATGTGTAAGTTCACAGGAGTTTGCTGGGACTTAGGAGTTGCAGAACTTTGCCTTTTCCTTTGTTGTGCATGCTTATTTTCTCCTATTCCCCAGTTTCCATCTCAATTTATAATAATACTCAGTGATATTAGAATTGTTTGTAGTGGGGTATAACTGTGTCCAGAACATCTTCTTTCGTTGATTTCACTGCCAAGGTCATCATGTAACTCTGTCCAGAACATCTTCTTTCATTGATTATCTTCCTGGCTTTTACTGTAAGTTTCACTGTGGCTGCAGAATTTCACTGTGGCTGTTAATCAGCCAAGAACCAATGTATGAGTTACCCTGGCCAATGCAATGGGGCAAGATACTCTGTACTTAGCTACTGCTTCGCCTGACAATCCATTTTCTACCTGCCTTGTTGGCTTGCTGTTAGACAACTGGCCGAAGCCTAGGACAGCTAGCAAGATTTTACAATCACGCAACCACTCTGATGCTTGGGACCAATGGGTTTCATACCTTCCCCGTGCGACTCTTGAACCGCAAGAAATAGAGCATGTAACTTTGTCTTTTCAAAGAGGTAGACAGTCTGCCGTCAAGCAAGAGACAAAGAGGCAGGGAAAAATAAACTAGAGAGGCTCAAAAAATATTGCTTGTCATTCACATGTCCTTGGAGAGGGAAAGAATTCAGGAAATTTTGGACACAAAGAACACATTGTTGTTAAACATAATTTTTCAAGTTTTATGACGGACATCAGTGGGATGTAAAATTAGGGAGCTGGAAAGTTCACTCACATCCTACACACACCATAGATTTGGAAGAGTGGGTTTTGATATCTGAGGAATATTCTTGGCGCTGGTAAAAACAGTCCCCAGCTGATGTAGGGTGTTTGTTGTTCTTAGTAGGTTCTCTTTGTGTATAATAATGTGAAAAGATTTTTGTTGTAAAGCATTGTGTCTGCTTTGGTAGGAAGGGAGATTTAAAGCAGAAAACAGCATTGGAATTGAGGTTTCCTAGAAAAGGGGCCCACCACTGTACGTGATATGAAAGCTGCCGTATGGAGAGGCCTGTGAGAGGGCTGGCACTGTCAAAACCCCTATTTAATAAATTTGAGGAGTGACATTAAAACCTTAATCTTAGAGGACACACCTTGGCAGTGTGTGTCTGCTAAGCAAAAAACATCAAAAGCAAGTGCAAAGATGCGCTGTCCTTTCTTGCCTCTGAGAGGAGCTGATTCTGGCTCACTTAGTGTTGGCAGGGATTCAGAACTTGATTTTCACTGGAAGTGGTTATTGTCTTAGAGCCAGACCCTGCAAATGCTGCCACAGAGCCTGCAGAACTGGGGTCTGTGTGGGCCCTGTGCTTGGTACAGAGCACTGTATCTGTAAGGAGAAAGGACTGAAATGGTGTTAACGATCTGCCTTGCTGAATTACTGTTTTATCCCACTTTTATACCCATTAGACTCAAATTCTAATCAAGGTGTTGGACTCTGTTTCTCAGGAAGCCAAGATAAGAGAGTAAAGTAGGTGGTTATAGGATTGTGGCTGTTGTACTCCCTAGTGGGGAATGGAGAGCTGTAATTCTGCTAATTATCATAACTAATTACCTGCATTTAGAAGTGAAGAATCAGATGGGCTAGATCACCACCACCAACTGTTAAAAATGGGTTATTGAATTGCAGTACATGAGACCAGAGGGACTGCTATTACCACCAGTGATGAGCATGGGACGTGTTCCCTGCACCGTAATATAATTCAGCCCTGGATTTTCAGAGTGCTTTCAGAAGGGGAAAGTACATGCCAATCCTGGAGTGCAAAAAGATCAACTTCAATACCATGAACTCATCAAACTGGGTCTTCCAAAAAGAGTACAAGCACTCATATGTGGAAAGGGATGATTGGGACCCCCTTGGACACAAACTCTGTTGGCTCCAGGGAATTAAGATAAGCTGTGAATCTCCTCAAGCCTCTATCCTCTTGGAAGTGAGGGTGTGTTTCTGCAGGGCAGGGCTGGTCTGTGCTGTGAATTAGCAGTGGACAAACTGGAAGTGACCTTGGTGTGAAGCTAGGCCTGAGTTAATTAGCCCAGCTGATGAGCTTGCTTGTATCACTGCACTGCAGTGCTGTTATCGCTTTTGGTGTATGAACTGTGCGTTGCACTGTACAAAGCCTCACAGATATGCCTTCTAAGTCAAATTCTTGGAGTCATTTTAAGTACTTCCTGCTGCTGACCTGCATGAAATGGATGGCTAAAAAGGGGAATTCAGAAGGTTCGAAAGCCAGCAGGACATAGTCCCACCATGTGCCAGCCAGAAATCTGTAGGTGGAAAGGCATGCAGGCTGTATTTTGATAGAATAACTAAACCACTTGGAATCAAGGGACAATCTGAGCTGAGACAATGCCATTTTGGCTTGAATAATTTCAGTATGGCTCCCCTTGAGATAAACGAAGATCTTATTATCCCAGATGTGACCATTAATATGGCAAAATCAGCAGAAATTCCAGTGCAAGGGGAAAAACCTTTTAATAAGATTCACACAGCACAGCTGGAAGTGATGGGGTAAGGGATCTTGGAATAGGAACTCCTGACTGGTGCACCAAAATCTGTCTGGGTTATTGGCAGGACCTCTAGAATTACATTGCGATTACAAATGGATTTCACAAGGGCACTGGAAGACTTTCAAAGTGCCACAGATTTCACAGTTCAGATGTAGCTTAACAAATTACACACTCCACTCTCTTTAATTAACTGGGGCAAGAACCTTCCACCAACATGGGGACACATTTCAATGGGAGTACACAAAAACTGGCAGTAGATCACAACCCTCTGAAAACCTTTTTGACTGAGCTTGGCCGTAAGTCTGTCACACTATATTGTGCTCATACAGATCTTTGATGTGTTGTGGTGATGTGAGTCTGTGTACAGGGTGGAGCTGTGGTTGTGGAGAGTGGAACTGAGTGTGCAATCCCCTCTGAGCTCGAAAGACCGATGAAATTCACAATCTTGCCCCTTAGAGCTGCCAGGCTGTGGTCCCTACAGTCATGAAAGAAAGAAACTGCAATACATCAGCAAGGCACCTCTGCTAGGTTGTGTGAAGGTAGCTCCTAGTTCCTTCCACTGCCTGCATAATCTGCTGTCACCAACAACACCTTCATCTTTGGAGCCAAAAGGGTCAGGACAGATACACTGGTGTTCTCTACAAACATAGTAGTGTCCAACAGAGCACATTCATGGGGATCTTTTAGAATATGTCTGTTCCCACATGCAGTGTGAAACAGGCTGAGAGCGATGAAGGTTCTTTGTTCCTGCGCTTCAGACTTTGAAGGCTGAAGGAGTGGGGTGGTGGCTTGGCCTTGCAAAAAACCCACATTGCAGGCTTTCAAAACTGGTCTCTGGAAGATGCTGAGGGTGAGAAATTACCAGGCTGAACATACAAGGTGTAGGAAAACTTGTGAGGAGTTATTGTAAAGGTGAAATTCTCCTGATCTGGATCCAGAGGCAGCATGGGAGGGCTCTGGCACTACCTCTGGTGCCTGCAGGACTCTTCTGACAGCCTCAAGTCTATTTCACTTTGAGCCAAAACCTGTATGTGTGCTAGAACCCTGCATATGTTAGGAAGAGAGAAACCAGGGTGATGCCTCTGACGGGGGGGGGAGAAAAGTAACAGTGCAGTGTCAAATGTTTGAAGATACCACTGCTAAAACATGGGAGAAAAAGCTGCTGCATGTATAGGAAGGCAAAATCAGATGGAGATTAGGAGGGAGTTGGCTAAGTTGTGCTTTGGCTGGTGGTGTTTGTACTAGTCCTAGGTAACCAAGCTGTCAGGCTAGACTGGGCTTCTTTTTTGTTGGTGTTTGATATTATTTGTTTTTATGTTCTTTTAAAATTAATTTTACTGAAGGAACTTCAGTAACTTCAAAAGGAAAACATCTGAAAGATGATTTAGGCTGCACATGGTGAGCATCCTTCCAGGAGTCCTGGCTGCCTGGCAGAAATGCAGCTGTAGCACAACCCCTCGGTCTCCCTCCCTCTCTATGACTGTGCCATGCACAAATTAAAGGATCTGCTGACAAAAAAAGCTGGGCCTATTTTACTGTTTCCTCAGCTCCTGGCATGTTTTAATAGAATCATAAAATGGTTTAGGGTTGGGAGAGATCTTAAAGATCCTCTAGTTCCAACCCCTCCACCATGGACTGAGCTACCTTCCACTAGACCAGATTGCTCAAAGCCCCATACAGCCTGGCCTTGAAAACTTCCAGGGATGAGACATCCATGACTTCGATGTTTGGATCTCCTCTTTACAGATTGGCAAGCCTTTGTGTTGCTCTTATTTCACTCCTTCTGCATGAACTATGATTGTTTATTTTTAACAGCATTTCAACTTTGATGTTGCACAAGAGTTTACTCAGCCCCTTTCATTCATTGTGAACCATCCTACCGTTTGCTTTCGTTTGTGTGAACAAATCACCACACTTCAAGCATAGAAAGTCAGCAGTGGCTTAGTGAGCCAGTTTTGAACCTGAAATGCTGCATCTGATAAAAGTAAGACAGCAGAGGGAAAAAGAGTTGGCCTGGTAAAAATCCTGAAAACAGGTCAAATAATACAGATTGCCCAAAGGAATCCAGGACTCTACTGGGCTGAGGAAACTTCCAGGTTCCCAAACATGGAGAAGCATCAACTGCTGCCTCATTTCAGTCAAAGGTCACAATCTGTTTCTGTGCAATTCCCCTCTAGATGCAGTTAACAAGGCTGAAGTTCATTTGTTGTATTTATTTGCTCAATATGATTTTATCAAGTATCTCTGCCAGTCACCACTCTCTGCCTTGGAAATTCAACTGTATTTCAATTGCTATGGTGCTTCACAGGCCAGCACCTGGGCATTAATCACATGCCAGGAGTAACATGGCAAAATGAAGTCACTTCTGTCCAGTGTGAAAACAAATAACACAAGATTAAATAACCTAATTTGAAAGTACAGCCCACACATTCCCTGTTTGAGCTGTTAATAGCGGTTCAAATGACTGAAACTGAAGTAATTATTAAAATGCAATTAGTTAACACTGTTGGCAGAATGTGTTTGTTTTTGGCACATCTCTCGACTTGAAGCATTTTGAATGCACCTGTCGTACAGAGGCCTGATTTGACATTAAGACATGGAGCTGATATTCTGGGAACCTGAGCTTGATTCCTGGGTGTCTGATAAAATTCCTGTGTGACTTTTCATGGTCTTATCACTTCTCTGTGCCTCAGTTCCTTGTCAGTAGAATAGATATGAGATAGAAAAGCATCCTTTGCCTGGCTGCTTGCTCTATTTAAACTAAAAACCCGTTAGATATGGGATTGTTTTTTAATGTGTTTATACAGTGCCAGATAATGAGGACTTGATCTTGTTTGAACAACAAAATGCAGACTAGTAGACCACTGTGTTGCTGTATGAATCCAGAGAGAATTTTTTCATGCTGTTCCCTGCATGATGGACAAAAAATTTTAAAATATTTTTTAACACTGATAGTATGATGTGTAATATTACCTAAAAACCAGGCAATAAAAGAGTGGGAGGAAGCTTTTGGATACCTAGCAGATAATTTCTTGATGATCTTTGCAAGGAAATAGTGCCCTGGAATAAAATTTTTAAAAAGACTGTTGTTTTCCCACTGCATTACACATGTACAAAGTCCCACATTAAGATCCAGAAATAGTGGAAAACAGCTTACAACATCTCCCCTGAAGACGGTGGTTGACTGATGTGACTATTTTGACACAGATCTGCTTGCAGTTCCTCTGCCCCATTTTGGGCTCTGTGAACAGGCAGGGCAAATGCTGCTCACCTGCAGGAATCACCCAGCAGCCATGGAAGCCTTGACTCAGGGAAAGGGCTGACAGCACGTGCTTCAGTGCCAAGAATTTCCACAGGGCTTTGAGCAGATGGCTGTAGTTAGCAACGTGATTAAGCTTTCTTCCTGAATACAGGCAGTTTCCCTGTCCTGGGCTCTGTATAATGTTTGGATTCTGTTTTGATGATATGCACAGCAGTGTTCTTCTCGTCCACTCTGATCTCCACACCTGCACTGCCAGCTCCAATCCTGGAAGCACTCAATATTAGTTAAGAAGGCAGGGTTGGAGTGCCACTTCGAGCACAGACTCTGCAAGTCCCAGTTGGTTGAATAACCAACACCCTGACACCATGACTTTGACTTGTAACAGCTGGTGGTTCCAGACAGTACCTGTGCACAGTTTGGGGAATAGCCCATGCTAGCAGGGATCCCAAAAGACAGTCGGGGCAAGGTGGCAGGAAGTTTGGCTCCCTCTCTGCTGTACAGTCTTCCAGTTTTATGCCACCAGGGCTTTGCATCCTCGATACACTTCCATATGCTCTAACACTATCATGCTGCCATGTCTCCAGCTGCATGACACGAAAATGGTGCCCAGCTGGGTGGCAGCTCAGCCTTCACAACGTTTCATACATGGATAAAAAAGGAAAGATCACAAGGGTTATGACCTCTTAAGGCTTTTTATTTCTAGAAACAGTATCTATGCAAGCAACACAAGACAATCCTTCATGATGTTTTTTTAGTGGTATATATCTACAGCATGAAGACTGCATGACCACCTAAAGTGCATCTCTCCAAAACAGTGGGTTTCCAACCCTCCAGTTCTGCCTCAGTTATGGTGCTGAAGTTTCATGAAATCTGGTGCAAATTCATAGTCTCCTGAAACTTTTATTGTTAAAGGAGTAAAGAAAAATATCTTTAAGGAAAATGGAGGTGCTTGCATGAGAAATCTCACATTTTTTCTGTATTATTTTTGACAAAAGACAAATGTAAACCTTTTAGTTTAATTACAGTTACATCCTGTTGGAAGTGACTTAATTTTAAGACATAGAATTGAATTTATTTCTAGAAAATTATAGTCATGGTACATTTTGAAACAAAAATGTTTTATGTGAAGTTTTCTGTGAAATTTGAATAGGATTTTGGTTGCCTCTTTTACTGAGCATTTGTCAGATTGTTTTAGTTTTTTATGGATATTTACTCAGCTCTGTGCATATAAAGCTACTCTAAGTTATCACCTGCTTGTTTCTTAATAGCTGAAACAAAAATCTATAATTCTTGCATCACTGAGAAACTCTAATGATTAAACACTAGTGAAAAGCTAATGATATAGTAGTAGTGGTAATTTGCAAATAATTCAGTCTTTAACTTAGCCATGAAAAAATATAGCTATGTTAAAGAAATAAGGGGTGATTTGTTTCTATCAAGGAGCATAAAAAATATCTTTGCTGCTCAAAATACACAGCTAACACCAGCAACTGCAAAATGTCTTGAATTTGCAGAGCTACATTTTATTGCAAGCCAGGATGCTAAGACTTGAAAAAAGGATATCAATATACTCTCCTCAGTATATACTTCAGGAGACAGGAAATACGTGGTCTTCAGTATTCATTGGAGAAGATCCACTAAGCGGCATATTGGGAAGGGGGTATAAGTACCTTAGAGGGGTGCCCCTCTTCAAATCATTTCCATTATCTGGCTGAGGTCTCTCCTTACCTGTGTTACTGCCAGCCTCCATGTCAGGCCCCTGCATTCCCATACTGCAGGAAGATCCTGTGTCCTTATTTCAGGGCTGCCCGAAAGAGGCCCTGTGTCAGAGACGTGGATGTTGGGGGGCACCGAGCCCTTCACAGACTTCACTGCCAGACTGCAGTGAGGGATGTGTGTCTTCCATGGTCTGGCTTGAAACCTCCCTTGGGAATGAAGTACCCACCCTTTCTCCCAAAGAGGGACATCAGTAAGTTTCAACTGAGTCCCAGCAATCGGGATCCAGGAATTAGGCAGAGTTCAGCAGGGAAGCAAAAGCACCTGGAATATGGAAGTGGAGCAAGCAGCAAATTTCTGTTTGGTTTGCTGCAAAGATGAATGAGCAGTTTAGATTCCATGATGCAGTGTCATCTACATCTTAATAGCAGAGAGACTATTAGGGCTAATTGAATTTGCCCTGTTGTTGCTGAAATGCTGTATAGTAATTTTATCTACCTAGACCTACATCTTGCATATAAATGGCCTTGTTTTTAGTGCAGTGCAGAGTTTCTAATGAATAAAAATCTGCATGCTGGCATGATCTATAAATAAGAGGTACAGTCCAGCACCAGACCCGTGAAATAGCCAATATTTCTGGAGAGCAAACAGTTGCTGAATGCCAGCATAAACCTACATGCTTTTCAGGACATAAAATTTAGTGATAAATCCAAGGCACAAAACTCATATTCCACCTCCAAGGTTTAAAAGGGTTTTTATTAGGATGTGGGATTTTGGCCTGGCACAACATAAAAGGAAAAAAAACAGTTTGGAAAGATTGGTTTCAGCTCCAGTGCTGGGTAGCCCTTTGATTTTGGAGACATAAAGTACAGTGCTTCATAAAGAGCATCATCCTCATAATCATGCTTGTTTTCTTCCAGAGAGCAAAATAGCATTCTAGCAGTGGATTAGCAGAAAGCATAAGAGTGAGAATTTTGGGCTGACAAGTGGCTGCAAGATAATCTCAGGGTTCAAGTGAACATGGGAATTTGTTTCTCCTGTGCGTTTTCTCATAATGTGCACTCTTACACAAACACTAGAAGGAAATCTGCTACTTTTCAATTTCAGTTCTATGTCAAAGCCATGCCTTGGGGTGTTCCACGAAATACACAAAAGGACACAGGTGAAAAACAAAAATCAAACCCAGGCTCATATTGTATTAGGCCACTGGTGGTTGCACTCCACCTTTGGTTCTATTTTCACCTCATACAGTATCATCTCCCCAATTTTTCAAGCCAGGCAGAAGAAGAGAGTCCCATTTTTCTTCTGGACTCATTTTAGATGGAAGTTAAGCTGTCTAATTAGAGTTTTCTTCAAAAGCTGGGTTTCTTGAATTATTCATTGACCTGGTGGTATGGGGCAAGGTTAACACAGCCTCAGGTATTCTTTAACTTATGTTGGAGAAGTTCTTCTGAAAAACTGCAAAGAAATAACTGTTCTACCCTGAAAACATAAAGTAGGGTAATAGCTTTTCTAAATTCAGATTTATGTAACACATCTAAGAGTTTAGGATGCTCTAAATGAAGCTATTGCAGTAGAATCAGAGGTAGCTGCATTGCTCTTTTAAATAGCACTGAGAGAAAATGTATCTACCTAGACTTGTTGAGAGTAGTGAGGAGCGACTCTCTCCACCTCCTGTTTACAGAATTTCTGCCTTCTTCAGCTTGTTGTATGAAATCCTAACAATATTCACCCAAGGCTTCCCAAGGGACATATAGAAAGTAAAGTGCTAATTGTGAAGATCCTTTCCCCCCCACAATTTTCTTAAGGTTCTGTGGAGAACAGAGAGGACATATTGAAAAACCTTTACACTACCAATGCCATTTTGTGATGCTTATGGGCCCTTTAAAATTAAATGACAGATACCAGCTCTCTATCAGACACCAGGGTGTTGTGAGCTGCTGGATATTCTTACGTTGTCATCAGGTATTTCCGACAGATACAAATTTCTCTGAAGTAGATGCTTATTTTGCATTTTTTGCAAAGTTTTAATCAGAATTCTGAGAGAGCAGAAGCTGTCTATTTTACCTACGTTGAACCAGAGTATGAGATGAAATGAATAAGACCATATTTGTGCTTTGCTGCAAACCATTCCTATGTGAATATTGGGTTATTTTCCTAGATTTCAGTTTTATGTGCAATGGATTGCTGCTGTCCTTGTAGCGAAATTGTATCTTTATGGAAAAGTCATCTAAAGGTACTTTTAATATTCCCTGATCAGGGCGTCAGCATCACATACATGGACGTCATGAATATATGCAAAAAGAAGTGTCTGGAGAGGAACTTCCAATAAGTTGCTCAAAATTTGGGAATCTCTGTCGTGAGGGAAGCTGTGGAATATGGAAGAGACAAACTTAATCATGTATTGAGGAACCCTTTTCTATTGAATGGTCCTATGAGGAAATGGGGAAATTGAGGCAAGGGGCTTCAGGAAGTGACATTTTGGATAACAGTGTTTTAAATACCTAGATACTGTAACATGTCCCACCAAAAAATGCTTTTGTTCCCTTTTGTGAGCTGGCCCAGACACAGAAAAATACATTACAGAACACAAATGGCTTGAGGATAGAAGTGAGATGCCCCATCCTTTGTTCCCTAGGGAGGCATCATCCACAACTGCTGGAGAGAGAAGCCACCTGCATAATCCTGAGGGGGAAATAGAAACCAGGGAGGTGGCTGAGCTAAGGAGTGGGATGTCTCTCTCTGTGACCCTGCAGACTCTGTCTCTGTTGTAGACCTTCATATGTGATCTCTCTTCTGGCATGAGGGGCCTGGACTTTTCTGGCCCAAGGGAAAAACCAAGCCCACTTATCTTAGAGTGCACTGTAAAACATCTGAGAATTATTTATACCCTGATCTTTGCTCTGTCTGCTGTGAAGCAGGAAAGCTCTTAGGGTGGAAATTGCATCCAGATAAGACACCTGTACTGAGATACCTACCTATAGGTGCCTAAGGTGCCGGCATACCCAATGGAGACTGACCCTACTGCCCACAGAAGAGAGGAAGTGATTTATCTTCAAGCTGCAGGGTATCAGGTAACGGATGCACATGGAACCACAAATGAATCTTTTTTCTCTAATGTCTGCCTTAAATCCTGGTGAAACAGGTTGTGCCCTGTCACAGGCACCAGCTCTGGGTCAGCCTGGACGGCATAGTTGACCTGGAGGAACAGAAGGGTAGAGGCAGAACTTGTCACCTGTAGTCATTAAAATGCAGTGGTCAAGATAATTGTATTATATTAATTATTGTAGCCAAAGTGATGACCATTTGTTAATTACTGCTCTACTTTATGCTACTGTCAGTAACTAGCACTGCAATATTTTAAAACTCACAGAGTGATTGTTCTAAAGCCTAATTTAAGAAAAAATGAGAGGATTAGTGTCATTTAAAATGTGATGCAAAAAAATCCATCCATGGCAAACATGTTTAGCTGTTTAGTGAGTGAGGGAAATTATGAAAGAAGTACTTGCATTCCACACTTCAACAAACAATCATATCAGTATAGCACATACTCTGAGAGTGGATTTTCCAGGAACACAAGGACTTTTCTTCTTCCATTAGATGATTATGAGAGGAGACAGGCTGCCTCAAGAATCTGTAATTTTTACAAGGTAACATTTTGTTGTAATGCTGCATAATGAATAAAACTGGATTTATCTTGAGGAATATAAATGAAAAGACGTAATTGCTTGATCCATGAGACTAAATGGTCACATATGACAGTTCCCCACCCTCCAACACTTCTCAGTTTCATTACAATTCTTCTGTATTACAGCATTTGGTTTTCAGCAGTGGGCAAATGGATTCATTCTAGATACAGTCTTCTGTATCTCTGCCTTTTTTTAGCTGAGAGGTTCATTGGCACCACAATCAGTGCCCTTATAGCTTTGAGCTGGACCAGATGAGATCTATCCTAAGTGACCAGAGAAAATTTTATGAATCAAGATCAGGTTTGGGATCTGCCATTACACAAATATTGTGGTGGTGTTGTAGCAGGCTTGGCACCCTCAGTCAGCCTGCTGTGCCCTCGCAGGCACCATGGTGGTGCTGGCTTAACAGCTGGACTTGATCTAGGATGCCTTTTCCAACCTGAATGATTCCATGAGAACTGCAATGTACTGTGCTTTATGCCCTGTGACTTTTATGCAGATGATCTCATCACTGACTTCACAGGACTTCAGATGTTTTGAACAAAGAAATCCCATGTCCCACCTAGTTCTAAATAATGTAGACATAAACAGGTCCACACCTCTGGACATCAGGATTGCTCCCTGACTCATTTTTTTTTTAGCAGGATAGGACTATTGGACCATACCAATCTTAGGCAGAGAAAATGCAAGACCAGTATATAGGGAAAACAGCAATCCAGTATGGTAATGTGCATGGGGGATGGCCAGAAGAACTGAGAATATCACAGTGGGCTGCATTCAGCAAGACCTCTCAGTCCTCTTGGATGAGCATAGCACCACTAAAAGCAGCCTCAGCAGAGTGAGGCTGGTGGTAAAAACTGCTGGTAAAGCAGCTGATAGCTCCAGTGGGGGCTCACAGCCAAACCCCGCAGGCAGTGGATGCTAAAAGTAAATGATGCATTGACAATGAGTCCAAGGCAATGAGAAATGTGCTTGATGAGATCCATCGAAGCCCAATGGGTGGAGAAGCACAGCCCAGAGCATCACAGCTGGCCCAGGGTGTGAACACAAGCCTGGTTCACATCAGGGCAGCCACCATTGTCAGCCCTGGTCCCAGCACAGCTGGTACTGCTCCTCTCTGGCAGAGGGAAAGGTGGTATCAGAGTCACTCTCAGTTCTTAAATTAGGCTTGTAGAATGGAGAAGTGAAATGATTTTCTGGAGTTTGACACCGAGCAAGCCACTGGTTTAGCTTACTGAGTGAAACTCAGGCACAAGCCCATTTGGTCACCTTCAGACTATGGATACAGCTGCCACTAGCCCTGGTCCCATTGTATTGCTCCTCTGTGAACTTACAAGTCTGGCAGGGAAATCCTCAGCCATGGCCACTGTCATTGTTGTGACCTTTGCTTTTCATGTGCCTTTAAACTTCCACCACAGTCCTAGCATTTAACTTCGTTCTCCCCTAGTCTGTTAGTCTATTAATATAAAAAACATTAATTATTTGAGCTACAAGTATCTTGTCTACTATTTATGACTGTAACATCATAACAGCAATCAACAGGGAAAAGGAATATATTTCAGATACTTAAGGTTTGTTGATGTTCCTTTAATAGTTCTGTGTCTTTAATTTCCCACTGATCTCCAGAGCATCTACCAGTGCATGTCAATAAAGCTGGATTTAGTTTGCCCTTAGGTAAAACGTAACCTTTCTCTCACTGCATTAGCAGCCACGTGTGCTTTTCAGGAACCAATAATATCTTTGTAAGATCCAGTAACTCAGCAGAGCTGTTACACAGATTAGTTAGCAAAAAGGAATGAAAGCAGATTGTATTTGTCAAATGATTTATTTTCTATATGCAGTCTGGCCTGTCAGTTCTGCTTACTTTGCTGTCAGGTCATTTTCTTACAACAGATGGTTATACTGAATGATATAATTAAAGTATGATTAACGCTAATATTTCTTTAGTTTCCTCAAAATCTTCATATGGTATGCTATAAAAATACACACACAATTTTCCCTTCCTTCCCTTAGACATAATGTCTTAAACTGAACAATAACAGAAATTACAAGGTGAATATTTTTGCACTGAAGAGTGAGGTGTTGAAATTGGTACAAATTGGTACTGCTTCAGCCAGTAAACATTTTGACTAAATAATGAACAGATAAATGTGAACAAAGTTTGTAGTCCATTGTCCCAAGCTATGCCCAAGTTTGAAATCAAAGTTCTGCTAAGAAAGTTCCTTAAACTGTGGTAACACTTGTGTCCTAGTCTGGATTCTCAGTTCTCAGGCTATCCCCCACCTCAAGTAATAAAATGCTATTAATTCTTGCGTAAGTGGCTAACTAACTTGTGATGCTTTCTCTTGGTGGTGGTGCAATGGTTCTTCCCAAGTCCCGCAGGCTTTCTGCTGATGCCTGCTCAGCACGTTTTCATGTATTGAACATGACAGCAGAAGAACATGTTGCATGATTTGATTTCTGTCTTTCTGTCAAGAGAGCTGCAGGCTTATTCATGCCTTGCATATACACTGCGGTTAACAAAATAGCTGCCTTGGTGTTAAAGATAATTATTGGTTCACTTTCTTGTTGTTATTTTTAGAATGGCACGCTCTATTCCATGTTTTTCCATTGATTAGTTTCCATTCTAATATGTAGACACAGGGCTGTATTTCTGCCAGTGTGGTGAACACAGCCCCAGCTTTCATTAATAGAATTATTGGCTTCACTTTTCTTGCTTGAAAGCAGTGAGACAAATTGCGCCTGAGCATTCCCACTGAACACTAATGACACTGCATGCCTGAAATGTGGTTAAGTGCTGCTATTGAAAACCCAGCCACTGCTCTGATGAGTCTTTTGAAATGTTACTTTAAGATCAAATTAAGCTCTTGGCTATGCTTTTGTATATTTGAGGTAATTCTACTGAAATACATTATGTTTATAGCCAACCTGAGCTCCAGTCACGTGGTGAACTGACATTTAGCATCCAATTCTCCTCTTGACTTAAGACTGTTTAAGGATAATTTAAGAGTAACTGTGCTAATCTAGCTGGTACTTCAATGGTTAAAGACCAGGGAATGAGTGGAGAAAAAGCCCTGGTTTGCTTTAATGTCTCTCATTCTTCTAAATGTACTAGGACATGATCTTGTAAGACAAGTGAAAAACTGCAGCAAACCACAGGCACTGAGAGCAATACCCTCACTTATGTCGAAAGTGACAGCCACAGGTCAAATAATTTGTGACATTATTATAGATAGTAATGTCTCTGAAGGCCCAGAGGTCCATATGAGGGATCAAGACCTTACGATGCTGGTCAAAGAGCAGAAAAATAGTCCCCTCAGCCCAGGAATTTGCTGTCACACCTGCTCACTAGCATGCACATACTCTATATTGTGAATCGTTTGACTACAGCACAGAAAGAGAGGTCAAGAATGGATGTATTGGGTTTGCCATACAGCTACAGTGGAAAAGACAAACCATCATGTTCAATATGGGAGGCAGCAGAGAGAGCAGACTGGTGCCCTCATCTCTGGCTGGGCTGCTTTACGAGCAGCCTGGCTGTAGAGCCATTCACAAGATGAACACACTAAAGATTTGCAGATTTCACAGGGAGCTCCTCTCTGGATGATGGGCAGCCTGGGAGGAAGGCAATGGTGCTGTAGCATAAATTGGATTAATGGGCAGTGAAGGCTGGCCTTTTTGGCATTGCAGAGACAGGAGCTGACAGCTTGAGAGCAAAAGAATTAAATTAGACAAGTTTAAATTAAATAACTGTTTAAAGCAGCAGAGGAGCTTGCTCACTCACAGATGCCAGTGGATATGCTGTCCCTCTACCTCGCTCCCAGATTTTCTGAGCTGTTCAGTATGGCCATAGTGAGCATACTGCAATAAATAGTTATTTAAGAATACAGTGCTGGTGCACCCACTAGATACCTGACCATAGGTATAACCTGCCTGGTCCCAGATACCATGCTGGGTATGGTGGGTAGAAAGGAAGTGCTTTCCTGCTCTCTGCCGCTTTCTCCAGCTCCAGATGATAGGATTTTTATGTTACCACCAGTGGTTCTTTACCAAAACAGTCACATCTCTACAGGACTCTCCACCCTTACCCCTCTGCTTATGTTAACCCTTTCTAACCATCTGCCAAGGAATGACTGTAACCAAGAGTTCAGACTTTTCCTTGTTTTATATGATTTCACAACAGTGCTCCAGGGTGACTTGGCTTGTCAATCAGACAGTGGTTTCCTTAGAGCACATTTTCCAGAGGTTTCTGCTGCACAAGAGGGGAACCAGGAAATGTCAGAGTTTTGAGAAGGCTCTTACAACCATTTGGAGAGCTACATCCCAGTTATCCAGTTCTACCCTCTGCCTGCCACCCATCTTGTGCTTGTCACGGAGGGGCCTTGGCATCTGTGAGATGTGTCAGGTTGGCAGAGAACACCAAGCATCTCTCTTACTTATAATTCAAACTCTGAACAACAGGACTCAGGACTAATAAGGGAAAGATAACAGGAGACCAGGAAAATCCACAAGGTCGCCTTCACCACACACCACAGTGCAGATGGGGACCCAAGGCAAGGGTCAACAGTGCACAGTGACTCAGGAAGATCTGCAGAAAAAAGCTGTGCCCTGTTTGCCAAGTGCATAACTAGTGACCACTCTTCCTTCTCTGTCTTTCCAAAGCGCCTCCCTGGTGCCACAGCTTCTGTCTGTGCTTGTGAATATGCCCTGACTTCTTCCCAGCCTTGCTCAGGCCTCTGCCAAACTCCAAGCACTACATTAAGTAATCCAAAGTGTGCATGGAGTACTTGTAGACACATTTGCACTAACTGCCATCAGCAGGAGGGGGATGTGGCAGCGCAGTCTCTACAAGTCTCTAACTGAGAACACACTGAGGGGTCAGCCCAAGCTGAGCTGAGCAAGTTTAAAGCTACCCTGGGTACGTCTGCACACACTGACCTCTTCTCTCTGATTTTCAAGTTAGCCAGAGCCATCTGTACTACCAAAGTAAAGCAATGGGGGCTGTCAGGGCTGTCTGCAAGATCTGTTTCACTTTAAGTTCTTCAGGGAGAACCACAGTGATGGGCTGCAGACTGAGTACATGACTGAAATTGGTGTGTTTCAACACAACTGTAAATTTCACTCTACAAGGGACTTGCTGCTGAGTGTGTAGGTGGTGGCAGCTGCTGTTGAGCCCGGCTTCACTTGATCTGCCTCAAATAGAGGTTAATAGGCAGGATAGAAAGGATTAGTCACACTACAGCCTGAATGTTAGAGTTCCTAATTCATCATGGCTCTTCTTTCAGCCCTGGAACTAGATCCATATAGCATGGAGAATTTGGGAGACAATCTCATTCTTAAAAAAGTTGCCCTACAGCACCTGTATAGTTTTCCCACCTAAAAACTGTTTCTGGTGTTTTGTGTGATCATGGGCAGAGTGGACAGGATCATAGAATCATAGCATCATAGAATAGCTGAGTTGGAAGGGAGCCATCAGGATCACAGAGTCCAACTCCTGGCCCTCTGCAGGACACCCCAAGAATCACACCACGTGCCTGAGAGCATTGTCCAAACGTGAGAGTTCATAGAAAAGTGCCAGGCAGGTTAAAGAGGCACCCAGTGAATGATTTGCTTGTTATTATTCTGCCTCCACATTGTACATCGGACTTTAAATGGTTAATATAATTGCTGCTGGAATAAAAATATTTGCAGCAAAAAACCCCATGCTCTGTCTAATCAGCCTCAATGAAAATGCGTTCAGCAGTGACCCTCTTTCCAAACAATGAAATTGCTCAGAGACCTTGTTATTTTCAGATGAACTCCTGCTTGTTTATTATTATTTTTAATGCAAACAATCCAAGTTTCTAGGGATAGTGTTGATGGCAGCATGCAATGTTTTCATAAATAAAAGTGAAATTTGTGAAGTGCTTCCATAAATACACAAATACAAGTGCTAATTAATGTAAAAATGTTATTCTATAAGATTTGGAATAAAAGATATTCACCACAAAAAGGCTCATAGAAAAAACATTACTGCAGCTGTGCCCCATCACCTTTCTCTGGGCAAGATACTTGTCAACAGGGGAAAAAATTTAATCTCTGGCCCAGCTCATGAAAAGTCATGGGCATGTGCACATATCACTTTGGGATAGCATTAGGTGTGTGTAAATTGCTGCAGAACAAAAAGGGGCATATCCTATCTATCTGTGTGTATTTCCATCTCTAAGTGACCTAGTCCTTTTATAGGCAGGAGAAAGAATATGTAAATTTAGGGAAGAATTCATCTTGCATAGTCTGGCGATCTACTTTAGGATAAGAAGAGCTGAGCAAGCAAGCCCTGGTTGACTACCATATACCTAAACATGGGTAAAAGATGCTTACATTTGATCAGATGAATCTCATCCGCTATGTCAGCCACTTCAACATCTCGATAGCTGCTGTCCTCCACTTGCCTTCTGCATGTGGTCCTCTTTAACAAGCACAAGGCAGCTGAGACCTTTTTACTGTAGGGCCTAAAATTCTTTAGATTATCCTTCATTTACTGTAGGGTACCACTGAGGAGGAACACATAGCAGGACAAATATTGCCAGCAACTAATTTACAGCTACCTTTGAGCCTAAAGTAACTTGTTTGTGCATCATAAACCCAAATCTTTTGGGTCACACAGGGTATGTTTGTGGTCTTTGGATTCAGCTGAGGTTTGGGACACGGTTTAATCATTGCTCTGAATCCGTTGTAATGGAACTGTGAATGTGAATTGCCTGCATATGAATCATTTTCTGGATATGGCTTTTCATTTAGTAACTTGGGTGGATGGCACATGTAGTGTGTGTGTGGGGAAAATTCATCTGAGACCTTATGGCTGTATAGCAATGCAATGCAATGCAGGTGCAGAGCCCAGCAAGCCAGGCTGGACTCCCCTTCACAGTGAATGAACAGCCATCAGGGATTGCCAGTGCAGTCTAGGTCACGATCCCTCTCATCCCAGAGTAGGTGTCTGTCTTTGGTCAGATAAATCTCACCCACTGACTGCACTGATGATATCCCCGTTGAGTATAATGGGAGCTGGATAGCTCACGAGTTGACATCTGCATCTGAGACAGAGATGTGAGGAACTGCATCCTAGCATCTCTGTTAAGCAGTAAAAGCATAGTGAGATGAATCTAGCCAAGAATGGGAATTTGGGATGAATAATATGAACATAATTCACCGCTTGCTTCCCACCATATCTTCCCACACATAGCTACTTCATGAGTTCTCTGTGGTTTGTAGAGAAAGGTATTCCACCTGCTATAAGAAAAGGTGGGCACAATCCAAATGAATTCATTATTACTGGGTAGTTTTAAAAAATAATTCTCTTTCAAAGAAACAAAATCTCTGATTGCCAGCTTAATGTAGACATAGTCCTGGTAAACACAGACAAGATGAAGTTGCTGATGCTGAAGCATAATTTCCAGCAAACAACAGTCCAAAATTAATAGGGTCCTGGGAAACCATCCTGCAACATGATGAAGAGATCTCCCATCTTGATGGAAAAGCAACCCTAGTATTTTCAAGGAAGTGTCATATAAACTGATGCAAATCGCAAAGGAGAATTTAGAAATGCATTAAGCACAGCATCACCAGCCTGTCAGGGGAGGGGATTGTCCTGCTCTGCTCTGCACTGGGGCCACCTCAACTCATCCTGTGTGCAGTTTTGGGCCCCACAATAAGAAAAAGACATTAAGCTTCTAAACAGCATCCAAAGGAGGGCTATCAAGATGTTGAAGGGCCTTGAGGGAATGCCAAATGAGAAGCAGCTGAGGTCACTTGGTCTGTTTGGTCCTGGAGAAGAGGAGACTGAGGGAAGATCTCACTGCAGGATATAACTTCCTTGTGAGGGGAAGCAGAGGGGCAGGTACGGATTTCTTCACTCTAACAACCAGTGACCACACCTGAGCATGAATCTGAGTCAGGGAAGGTTTAAGGTGGGTATCAGGAAAAAGTTTTTCACCCAGAGGCTGGCTGGGCACTGGAACAGACTTCCCAGGGAAGTGGTGACATCACCAAGTCTGAGAGAGTTCAAAAAGCTTTTGGACGAAGCTCTCAGGCACATGGTGTGACTCTTGGGGTGTTCTGCACAAGGAGAGAACTCCATAGTTCTGGTGGGTCCCTTCCAACTCAGCATATTCTGTGAGTCTATTCTATGATAAATATTGAGAGTTTTGCTAGTACTATAGCTGCAGATGAAAAAAGGGAATTTTGGTGGCTTCAGGAATGAGGTTCTGTGTATGACTAAACTACAGCAGATAAAACATAACCTTTTTCCATATCACACCAAGATTTATTATATGGAAATATTCTTTCACTTTTATTTTTAATGTTTGCAAGAGGAACAGAAAAAGGTTTGTCTGACCTTCTGAAAGTCATTGATCCTCTACAATATTCTTACATTCATTATGACATTTTCCCCAAGGGCATGAATGTAACATGAAGACTCCTTTGAACTGTTCCAGGGACAGTCAGAGATGAAGAGTTGTTTTCTCCAATTGGAGTAGTTTACAATACGGCTCATGAGGCAAAACAGATCTCCTGTTTAATATTGTGCCAGAACTTATATTTCAATGCGATCTGTGACTAAGTGATGTTTTCAATAGATCATAAAAACTATTTAATTGAAAATGAGAATGCTGATTAAAGTAACTGCACAGATCCAGCTAATGAGTGAACAGCTGCAAGTGAGATGTTTGTTCAATACAAACAGAAGTAGTTCCAAACCTGATGTTTCTAAAGACTTGCTGCCCAAATCAGTGCTTTTGTGAAGCACAGTAGCTATATAATGTCTAGCAAGCAGCTATATGCTGTTGGAAATAGGGAAGGCACTGAAAATCATTAACTAAGGGTGTACCATGCACAATTTTTATAACAGTGAGTCCTGGACTTGTTATTTTTAACTCTTCCCCCAGTGTTGAAAATCAGGTTACTCATCTGATTTTTTTTTCTGTGCTCTTGCAACTCTTTGAAGACTGTTAAGCTTGAAGTCAGAAAGAACTCACTGGGGGACACTGGTAAAAGCGTGAGAAATATGTGGAGTTCTTGACCTGATCTCAATGCATGAGATGAGTCCTTGCCCTTGACAAGAAGAACTGACTTTACCAGATTAGGAGAAAACTGTAATAGGAGTTCTCTAGGATCTGCATATAGACTGGATCAATATCTTATGACTATGGTAAAAGTTTTTGGACACAATAAATAATTGCTTCCTAGAACAACTGGTCTCTGTGCACTTAAGATAGGTTGCCATTCTGAATTTGGTTTTGAAGGACCAAGGGCATAGGAAGGGAAAGTCAGTCTGTAAGAGTGAGCATAATAGGATTAGATACACCACAGAAGAGAAGAAGAAGGTCAAATACAACACCTGTGGAACTACTTAAAAATGAGACAATTAGAATAAAAACAATAATAAAAACAAAATCTACCAATCAGTAAGCCTCCAAACAACCTGGTGCCTGCTCAGAAATACTTTTGAAGCACACGTAAATTCTCTGCTGCAAATTTGAAAACAAAGCAGTCTCATAAAAGTGCTGAACAGCTTCATAGGAAACAAATCAGCACAAATGAAGTAATCAGTGACCAGGCTGGAGGCAGTCTGGACTGCAGTGATCGCACACAGGTGGAGTTCATATTCCTCTGGGATATGGTCAGGCAAAGAGTAAAGTCAGGACCTTGAATCTGGATAAGGAATTGGCTGAATGTTTGCATCCAGTGAGAAGAAAGCAATGGCTCGGTGACCACATGGAGATGAGTGATCAGTGGTGTCTTCATCACTGGCACAGACTGTGAGATCAAGTGAACCCTCAAGTTTTCAGATGACCTCTCAACCCAGAAAACATTCAAGGCCTGGCTGAATGGGCTTTTGAGCGACCCTATCTAGTTGACGATGTTACTGTTCATTGCAGAGGGTTTGACTAAATGGTCTTTATACATCCCTTCCAACTCAAGTCATTCTATGGTTCTGTGATTCAATGAAATACAAGGGTACTGTCCCATGGAAAAGGCTGGTATTTAAAAATGGTAAATGTAACTGAATGAAAAGTCATGGCAGGTCAAAAGTAAGCAGGAAACCAAGAGAGCCAAAAAAATCTCAAGAGCACCTTGCAAATTGTGCTTCATCTAAGATCAATTTTTTATTTAAACAAAGGAAACAAGCTAGAAAATTGGTGGGCTTGCTTGCTGACTGTGATGTCAGAGGGGTACTGAGAAGTGATAAGGCTAGGGCAGAGAAGTTCAATAAATTCTTTGTTGTGAAAGATGCTGGGGGAGTTCCTGTACTCAATGTATTCTTCATAGCAGACCAGTCAGAGGAGCTACACTTATTGTAGGTAAATATACATGAAGTATTAGACTAAAAAGCTATGTGAATATTTCCAATGAGTCTTATTCACAGGGAGGACTTCTTTTGCCAGTAAGCTGTAAAAGTTGGAAGGAAAAGGTGAAGTACACAGCCTGCTGGGATAGGTAGAGAAATGCCCTTGGAATGGGGAATCTTGCCCCACCATTCTGCTGCTGCTCTACCATGGTTTCAGCAAGTGCATAAATGGAGACCCAGTGAACCTGAGAAATGTGGGGTTTAAAAAGACCTTCGACAAGTTTCTGCAGCAAAATTTTATTAAGGTTATGAGTTTGTCAGGAAAGTCCTTCTATGAATTTAAAGTTGCTTAAAGGTCAAGAAGAGCAGAGTAGGGCTTAGCGGTTTTCAGGCTGGATGAGACTAAGCAGCGGCTCCTACTGTGGATAAGTGTTGAGACCAGTTTTATTCATTATTTTGTCAATGACTGAAAAGGGAAGTGTGATATCTTGAAATGTGAGGATGGCATTAACATCTTTTGGGTAACTAGAAGCTGTGTCAGTGGCAAGGGATTACATCAGTTGTTCAAAAAGTGGTCAAAAAGGTGACAGATGAGTGTTGGTGTAGACAAAGTCAATGTATCCTAAGAAAAAGAGTCTAAACAAAGCTTGCATAGTGCTGAACTCTAAAAAAAAAAAATCACACAGGCAGAGGAGAACTTAGAACTGCTTCTCCCTAAATTCTGAAACACTAGAACCAGAGAGTACTTGCTGAAACTAGCAGGATATTGACTTAAAAAAGATTTTTAAAAAGTATTTCTGTGGCTTGCTGCCACAGGAAGTTTTGGAGGCAAACCATACCAGAATATTAAAAGAATGCAAGTTCATGGACTACAGATACAAAACAAATACTAAATGAAGAAGATGAAGATAGACCCCTACCCTAACATGCCAGCTGAACCATTTTAAATGCTGAACGAATCCATGGAGAGAGGCCAGGCTTTTGTCTTTTCCTGAAACAGTACCTCCTTCTGCAGTGTCATACACAGATCTGGTATTGACCTAAACACATATGACTGGCATTTCTTACATTCTTAGTTCTTGTAATCCAGGGTTTTAAGGATTTGCTAACCACAAGAAGAACAGTTCAAAAGGCAGGCATGTGGATAAGGGAAATGAGAAGCTAAGTGCTCCTTAGGCAGCAGGGGGGAAACCTTGGACTCTGAAAATGTAAAATGCTACCGAGTACAGTAAAGATGCTTGTTTAATTAAGCATTGTCTCTAAAATTTATACACTAAGGCTGTACTTGAAGGATAGAAAATCTGTTCTGTGATGTCTCTTCATGTTCTTTCTCTGTCTTTTATCTTGATGTTAAGTTATGTAATTACTGACCACTTCAAAAGCTAAACTTTCTGAATAATTCATACAACATAGCAACATGAGACAAGGTTAGGGGAGCCTGTGGGTATCTCTAAATTTCAGAAACAGGCATAGAATTCTGATAAATAAAGGGATGGTATTATAGCTTAAAAACCACCAGAGGAAGATATAATAAACAGCTGGAAAAAGGAAGAAAACACAAACAACTGGCAGTGCCCAGAAATCACTATTCTCTCAAGGATTTGGCAGTAATTGGTAAAAAAATTAATAAGTGTTTTCAACTCACATAATTTTTAATTGGTTGACATGGCTAAATCCTTGTCAGAATAATGAATCAAAGCCAAAAGCAATCTTTATCTGTCAGTATGATTGCACACCCTTAACAGCAAAGTGATTCCATTGCCACAGTTTTAGAAACATATCCAAAATTGTGCTCAGCATAAAAGCTTCAGGTTTGGGGCTTTTTGCCCTTCCTCTTTCAAAATTTAAAGCAGTGTTAGATGCCAGGTGTACTAACTGTTGTAGATCTGGTGGTTTTACTATCTAAATGGAGGGTGCATAACAGTGACTGAATATTCTGGACACAGAGCTGGGAGACTGGGAGCCCATTTGACTCTTCGCTTCCATATCAAATCATTCTGGCCTTGAAAGTCACAAGAGCCCTGGACTTACTTCTGGTGCAACCAATAGCCCAACCTCAAAATTGTATAAAATACAGATCTTAACAATTTTGCATCTGTAATGCAGAAACAGAAAAGATATCATCACGAATGAATCAAAAAGAAGAATCAGCAAATACTTGGTCACAACTTCTGTTTTTAATATTAAGAAATCAAAATCAAAATGTTGATGACATCATTAGTGGGATGAGACTTTAATATCGATTTTATATTGCCACTGGAGAAGTACACCATTAGTAGGCAGTGAGTTGCTGGAGGAAAAATTAGGAGAAATGAACTGTACTTAGCACACAGGCAATACTGGGTTGTTTTGCCTTTAATTTGTTGCAGAATTCATAAATCCAGCAGTCTGATGTTCTCACAAAATAGATGAGTGGATTTTCTGCCATATCTAAAGGGGCAGAGGGAGATTTCCAGATTTATCCCCAAGATGTATGTGCTTATCACACCCAGTACTGAGTACTGGAAGCAGCACTGGAGCTACATGAGCCTGTTTATGTTAAATCCTCTTCACTGGCAAGGAAATCTCTAGCTGATTTTTTAGGGACAGGGACTCAGAGCCTCTGCAAGCTGGTTGCTATTTCATGGTGATGGAGAAGGCTGCCTACAGTTGAGAAAGTAAAAAAAAAGCTAATCTGTTGCTGTTGTGGGACTTACCATGTACAAAGCTACATGGAAAATCTTCAGAGACATTGCAGGACACCACTGCTGATATCTCTCTTTTAAAAGTCTTCCATGGTGCTCAGAAGCCTTGTACATGGAGAACTGGGTAAAAAGACTCAAACTACCTTTTGGGGTTTTTTTTGTTTTGTGCCATTTTCCTGGTAAAACAGGAATTTGACTCGAGTGAACACTAGTATGATAGCTATCAGTGATATCCCCTAAGAATTCTGTATTTGACCAAAGTTTTATATTTTAAAGAAAGAGAAATACAGAAGTACCAGCAATACGCATGATCTCAAACCATAGATTTGGGTCCTGGATCTTTCACAACTTGAAAAATGCCTGATAGGAATGTTGGCTGTGAAGAAGCAGGTCAACAGATCCTATTTCAGATTCTGGCCTTTCTTTCTTTAGACCACTTTAAAGGCATTGTTTAGGACTTTTTCTGGGAAAAGACAATTGATTTTTTAAGCTAAAAAATTCTGGATGAAAATCAAGCTGCTGGGTCTCAGAGCCACTCCATTAGAAAGCTTATTGCAGAGTTTAACAGTGATGTTGGCCTAAAACTACTTTCCTTCTTGTCACTAAAGAGCAAAGGATTACTCCCATGGCAGATTTAGAGCTGAAGAAAATGTTAACTATGCCAGTATTCCTACAGGGTTGACAGATAAACTTTGGTCAGGTATAGCATAAATACCCTGAAGTGAGGGTTATTCACAGGTTACTGTAAGATATCTGTAAAGATAAATGGAAAAACAAAGCACTGTTATTGGGAGTTTTGTCTCATTTTCATGCTCTGATAAAACATGGACCTCCAGCTACACGTCTTTATTGATTTTAATTAGGTTTTACAGGTAACAGTCAGCTAAGCAGTTGCATCTGTGCTGCATGTCTGAATAGTACATAGTGTTGCATTTGGAGCTCAGATTTATCAGTGTCTATGTGCAACGTACTAGCCCGGGGCAATCAAGTCAGATTGAAATGTGGAACATACAAGGAAAATAAAAGCTCTCTTCTGTCATAACTTTAACCTGTCACTCGTAGGAAAATGCCAGACTTCCCTCAGCTTCAAGTTGTTACAGTGAATCTTCATCTGCATCCTAGGCAGGCTCTTTCAGCCCTTTCAGAAACAAGGTAAGAAATAAAGCAGCTGCTGCTGAGGTCCTTTCTGGCAGAATCCAGATATACAGTGGTTGTTTGAAGATTCTTTCCCCCAGCTGATTTCTTTGATTCTTCATTTGATATTCCCTTCTTCTTCTCATTTTTCTTCTCTTCCTGCATTGAACATCAAGAACAGGCTTTGTTTTCCTTTTCTGCTCTTCTCTTTCCTGTTTTGTTTGAGCTGAAGCATAGTTTTTCTTGCCAAAAGCAGAGTGGGGCAGGACCATAGAGCCTGGTCAGTCCAACTGGAACTGACCCAGTGCAGGGATCACAACTGGTAGGAAGAAGCTAAAATATGTGTTTGTGTTTCTGTAATTCCCTTTGCCATAACCTTCTCTTGACTGCACAAGCCTTTGCTGCTCTAAATGTTCTTCAGGATGTTCTCTGTCTCCACCTATTCTCTTCTAGTTTTCCCTGTTTTGTGAGCTCCAGAGACACAAAATATTGGATATCAAACTGGTTGCTGCAGTACCCAAGGACAGTCAGGCCGTGCTCAGGCGTGACCATCCCTTACAGCCCAAACGGTCTCCCAGTCAGATTTTGTAAAGCTGTCAACACAGCAGCTGCTAACATTCCTTATCTTCTCTGGTATCTCCCTCCTCCCAAGAAAAGGGCAACTCTTACATGCAGGCCCATCACTAACGTGTCTGAACACATGAAGAAATTGCCCTGAAAGACTTAATTGTTGGGGCAGAGCAGATTGGGTGCTGGTAACACAACCTGTAGAGCCACATGACTGTGATTTGTTCTGTGAAAAGTCCTAGAAACTGTCATTTAGGACTATTTGCTCCTTGCAGCATATAGAGAGCTGTTTCATAGCTCTACAGACTATATTTAACAGCAGCACCAGCTTACCAGGTTCATTTTTTCCTTTTTTCCCCCCAATCCTCTGATTGCTAGATTTCATGATGTTGTTCAGATGTTCCTTTACCTGTAATAGAAAATATTAGTGGGTTGATTTTTACTCACATAAGGCTTCAAGTAGGCACTCAGTACAATAAGCATTTATGAAATCCCATATCCTAGAGGGGTAGGGCTTGTGCAGAAGTTTTGGTCTAATCTGTCTTGGGCCATGTGCCAGAGAGGCCCTTCCAAGAGGTTATGTTGGCTCTCTGTTCAAATGTTGGGAACTAACTGCCCATTCCAGTTTTCATACCTCTCTTCAGCCAATATATTTACCTTCCAAAGACTGGGTTTGTCTGGGTATGGTGCACCCTCCATGAGCTCAGAGAATCACAGCATAGTTTGAGTTGGAAGGGACCCAGAAGGAACATCAAGTCTAACTCATAAGTGGATGGCCCATAAGGGTATCAATCCTGCCACCTTGGTGTTATTAGCACCATGCTTTAGGTTTGTGGATTAAACTGAAATGCACTGTCTTCCCACAGACCCTCTCAATAAGAGTTTATCTGAGTTAAATTATGATAATCTGATTAGTTTTACTCATAACAACTACTAATTCTGTAGAGCACTAGGGGTGCTTCTCTGAACCTCTGTAATTTTCAGGGCAGGTTTATGCCTGATAATTACTTGAAAGAGAACAAAATTTATTGCATGCACTGACGAGTGTGTTCATGGCATGTAATCCTTACACAGCACCTTCTGCTCAAATCCTTACTTGACTGCACTGACTAAGGCTCTGGAGTAAGGCTGGGCAGCCCCATCATTCAGGTTCTTATGCAAGGAAATAATGTTGCTCAAGTCTCAAAAAATTATTGTCTGTATTGACTGAAATATCACTGTAGTAGCTGGAATAATTGTATTTCTCCATTTCATTCTAGCGGAAAAAACAGATGTTGGGTTCAATTTGTAGAAACTAGTATTTTCAAATCTAGTTTGCTCATAATTCAGGAAGGAATTTACCTTATCCTAAAAAAACCTCACATTCCATTTTTAGCAGATGAGTTACACCCCAAGATAACTGTTATAGGAGCCCAGATAACTCCGGTAGCAACTGCAGAGCAACTGCCTAAACTTGGGTGAGCTGAATCAAATCCCTACTTTCATGTAATGTTTTTTCCCGTGGAACAGCAGCGTTCTCTCCAGAAGAATTACTTTTGTGGAGGTATTGAGACCAACACATTCAGCAGCTTTTTTCTATCTCTTACTTCCAGTACTGACTCCAGGTACAACAGTCCTTTTCCGCCTGTGATCTCTGGATTCAACATAACAAACTAACAGAGGTTGAAATGTAGGTTGAACTCTAATGCCTTGTTACTCCATCAGTAGACAGCCATGAGCAAGGGAGAGGTATTTCAGTGCACCCTGCAAAGAAATCACAGAGCAGCAAAGGGTTAAGGATGCTGAGGGGCATGACCAATAAGAAAATTTTTTCTTGATAGAATTACTTTTGGCAAATTAATAATTTGTCTTACTTGGAGCACTTGGCACCAGTGTTGTCAGGACTTCTTGAGGTCAATGTGTCCATACATGTATTTAAATCTCATACTGTGAAATCAGTGACAACAATATCTCAGTGGTGAACTTCCTATAAAACAGTACTACTCAATAGTACAATATATTTGCCTTTATGACCTGAAAGATCAGTGAAGAGGATCAGCAAATCCTATCACATCTGACCTTTGGTTTGTCTTCTTTAAATATTAATTTTAAAGACTAATATTAATTTTAAATAAATTAATCTTTATTCTTCAGCCAGGCATTCTTAAGAATGGTCACACCAAGGGGCTTTTTATAATTAATTTGGATCAAAATCTAGAAGAAACTAGTTCTTTTCTTCCACTTGACTGACAGCAAGTTTGAGTCAGTCTTTAGCCATCAGAGACATTTGTCCACCTTCACTTTGTATCGTGCATGTTCATAATATTTCTTTAATATATTTGAAAGTATTGTAATCCCCAGCTGATCTTTCTCCTCTCATGTACAAAGGCACTCAAGCCTTCACGACCATGACTGCTCCCGTTACCTTCATTTTCCGCAGTGGAATTTCTTTGATAATGCTCCTTTTTCACTGTCCTACGTGTTTATTTTCCCAGTGACTAGTGCTTCAGACTGCACATAAAATATCTTCCCACACTGCACACATGGCCTGTCAAAAGCTATCATTCGTGTCTCTATTTGAACATGCACTATACCTTTTGATGGCCTTTAATTTTAAAGGTCTGCATGAAGTTTCCTGACAACTGAAATATAAACATAGGTTTAATGTTGTTTTCTTGGTTGGTTAAGCCTTGCTTCTGTATCCTGATAGACCTTTCAGCTGGTCATGAGACAGCAGTCTGTCTCTGGGGAGGAAATAATAGACTAAATTAGAGTTCACTCCCAGATAAATTAACTGCATTTTATTTTGAACAGCAAACCTACATCAGTTATTAATCATCATTGCCTAAAATCAGATATATTTTTGAAAGAGATGAATGACTTCCAGTTCCTTTGTATATTTGCCTTGTCTCTCTTAAACTCTTCCCTTAAAACTTCACTTAGATGGGATCCCTAGAAGGAGACAGCAGTCATCACGGAAGAAAGCATTTGAATGACAATGTAGTGCAATGTTTTTTCAAGTAAATATAAATTCTGTGACAACAGTTTCTGCAATTCCTTACCAGGAGTTTGGTAACTGTACTGTATTTATGTTTACAGTCCTTGGCCTAAGAATCAAAACCAGATATCTTGCACTGTGGCAGAAAACACCAAAATGTCCCAGAAAGAATCAGCAGTGATGAACATCTTCCACATCTTGAGTCCCCTGTGGGAGCAGTGGTGGGTAATAGGATGGTCAGACGCCACCTGCTTCCCAGAGTTACTTTGCCCCTGTCTCCCCACTGGCTGTCAGACCCATTGGCCATGGCAACCTTAAACTACAGACACAGAAGGGCCTTTTCAAGTTCTTCACATTCACCCCCCTGATACCAGCACTCCTTTGTGAGCTAATCAAAGCCTCAGAGGTGGTTTCCAGCTCTGGCTTAGCAGGACTGAATGCCTTCAACTGCAGGAAAAATAATAAGAGAAATTTTATTTTAAGTTCACCTCTCTTTCCATCATTCCTTCACCAACCAAAATGGAGATTTAATGATTCTTTGCGTGAACAGCCATGTGGGGTCCTGAATTATACCAGCAGGCTAAGAAAGGGATCTGAAAAATAATTGTGTTTCAACAGATGGCTTCTGGTGTGTAATTATCAATATATGTAATGTGTGTTTTTTGTGCAAGGCCTGTTTATCTGGCTCGTCCTAGCTGTTTGTGTGTATCATGCATTTCCCAGGTGTCTGCAACCACTATGACTCAAAGGGCAGGGAGCAATAAAAATGCCTGTTTAAGAGCATAGCCACTCCAGACACTAATGGGTTGATGAGAGCCTTTGGCAGGCACATCTATCCAGCACTGAGAGCACCAAAAACAAGCGTGGATGACAAGAGTGGATTTAGCTGCCAGCTACGTTTTACAAGTCCATTCATTCTTGCAAACACCTAAGACTCGTAACATGGTTCCCAGCTGTGCAAAATAATTAATTACAATAGAATACAAATAATAATTCGTTGCTCCTCACTCCCAGTAATTTTCACTTTCTAAAACCTGCGTGCACCCAGTTTGTGTGGTTATTGCAAATGATGTTTATTATCCAACAGTCAGATTTAGATGAAAAAACAAAACAAACAAACAAGCAGTTTAATTGAAGGGGTGGTAGATGCTGATGTGTCATGCAGAGTAAGAATTCCCGAACAGCCCTCACCAAGCCTGGTAGCACAAATATTAAAGTGTCTCTGCAGGCTGCTTTGCAGCATGGTCAGGACAAGTAGGCCAGCCAGGCAGTGAGTGCTCCACAGAATTTCAGGGAGCAACATCAAAAGTTATTTACACCTTAGGCTCCTCAAGGGAAACTCCTCCCCTGAGTCCTAGTGCAGTGGGTGAGTAGTTTTAGAGGTGCCCTCTAGTACCTGGTGCTGGCACAATACAAGAGTTTACCACAAAGGAAGGGAAAGCCCCTTTTCAGGGACAGGGAGTCATCAGGAACATGAAGATCTCACCTCTGCCAGCAACAGATGTTGGCTCTTGGAAATTATCTGTCTGGTTTCTTTGTAGCAGCAGGAGGATCGAGAAACCCACAACTCACCACAGTGCCCAGAAGGAAAAAAAACCCCAAGAAAAATCTCAACTCCTTCCAAACCTGCAGGATGTGTTTGAGAAAGTGAAGTTTACGTGGCACAGAAGACAACTTAAAGCTGAGAAAAGACACCTAAAGGCAAGATTTATGACTGCAGTGAGAGAGGTCATACAGTTAATGCCTGAGGCATTATGGTTCTGTGTAAAGAATATGGATCTGTCTGAGCAATATCATGGAAGTACAGTAACGCAAAGAAAAAGAAAACAAACAAGCACCAAATTGATCATCAAATATTACAGTCTGGATCTGCGCTCATTTTCACATGGCTGAGCAACTCACCATCTCACAGCAGGTTTATTGCCATGTTTCTTCCATCAGGGAACTGCAGAAAATCTGATTTCTAAAAAAGGTGGTTTTGCTCTGTTTTGTTTTAACAAACAGAAGAAGATTATATGTTTCACTGAGTCAGGATGCAGACTTTTCCTTTGTGATGAGGTCCCTACTGCTTCAGCTCTTCATTTCACACTGTTATCTTATCCAACAGTTTCTGGGAGTCCTGCTGTGAAACTACAAGACCTTCTCCTTGAGCTCTTCCCTGTGTAATTTTTGATAATATAAGAAAAACTGAACTCAAATGCCTCTTCCCTCAGCCAGTGGTGCATCTCCCTTGAATGCTCACATGCTGTTGCAAAAAGTGTAGTCCTCAAGGGTTGCACCAAGCTTCGGAGCACAATTGAATTCTGAGTGTCACAGAGGATAGGAGCTGATCCAGGGAGATATCAAGGTCACACATGTGAAATAATCTATAGAAAAATGACAGTATAATAGTTATCAGCCAGACTTTTGAGAAAATTTGATTTAAAACTCAGGAATGCTATTTTCTTTTCTCTCTAAGTAGACCTTTACTGACACTTGGCAAATATACTTCGTAAATACTCATTTTAACTCCTTCTATAAGCTGATGCCCTTGCTGGAAGTTTCCCCAGGCAACTCCACACATAGTGTAATTACAAAGATTTCTTCTTATCTACCAACATTTCAGGTGCTAGTGCATTGTATAAAACCTCAATAATACTTTGAAAGTTGACCTTTTCTTGGCTGGGGCAACTGACCCTTACAGAGACCCAAATTATTGCTCAGCTAAGTAAAATTACGTAGTTTGGCTTTGTAGTTCAACCAACTGTTTATAGAAAAATACAGCCTCAGTTATTCTGTAAACATCAGTACTGAGACAGACTGCGATGATATTTATTTCTCAGCAATGATGGAGAAGAGTGTTTTCCTCTGTTCCGACATCAATGCAACCTGGCCAACACCTGGAGATCCGGCATGGTTATCTCAGAAAAGCTTTTCATAAAGCACAGCAATATGGAAAGAAGGCATTTATCTATGTGTTATTATTAGCCTGGATCATACTTTTGTGAATCATGAAGGAAAATAGAAACACAGCTGGCTAAGCATTGCCCTTTAAATGTCAGGACAGTGTGTGTGCATGTGTGTGTATGTGTATATTTATCAAGATTTAAATTTTAATGCTCTGTTGTTTTTCTCCCGCTATGGATTTCACATGAGTTTATTCACAATATGCCCAACTCACTGTTAGCTGTCAGGAGTTATTCCAGGATAATTAGCTGGGCACTTAATTGTTTCAGGTTCTCTGAAGAATTTTTCTGGGGTTTGCTCTTTGCCTACCTCATGTGTAAAATCATGTGTAAAATCAACTTCAGTCTCTGAAACATCTGCTTTGTATTCACCACTGAACATGGTGTGTTGATAAAATACTCCTGCGTGCTTGAGTACCTGACCTGAGTTTTTGCCAACTTCCCTAATAACTTCAAAGATATTATAGCTTTTTAAATTTAGGTTAGGATGGGTGACCATTTACTTTAGAGCTTTCATAAACTTCTGTTTGTGAAAGCTTTGTCTTTCTATGCAACAGAGACATTCCACGATGGCCTTTGGAGACACTGTGCCCTTGGAAGGATTGCTGAGGTCTCTTGCACAATAGGATTTCCAGGTCTGCAATATGAGTTAAGAACAAATGCTGCAGATGGACATACTCTGCAATCTCAGTCACCAGATCAAGGATTTTAGAGCCTCTGCATTGCAAGCTGGCCAGACTGTCAGACCAGAAGCTGGCCTTTTCCACAGTTTTCCATGGAGGAAAACCCCAATATTGTGTGCCAAAGAAAATTCTTTTCCTTAAGGCTGAGTACTTGATTTCACTATTGGAAAAATATCTCCTTAGTACATAATCTGATATTTTAGCAGTTTTAAACCTTTTGTTTGGAACTTCTCTTAGATCAAGACTAAATGTCAAATAGGTATTTTATGATGAAGTTGAGTGGTTGCTTCCATGTGAAACAAAAGAAATGTTTGCTTCAGCTGTAAAGGAAAATCACATAATTATTTAGGCTGAAATGAACATCTGGAGGTCATTTACTGGCCCACCCCACCAGCTCAGGCAGCAGGAGCTGGAACAGGCTGCCCAGGACCATGTTTTGGGTTTTGAATATCAGGTTTCTCCAGAGGGAAACCACAATCAATAAAGAATTAAACCTAGAACCTATTCAATTAGACCAGAATCTAACTCCTTCCTCTTCTGCCGGACCTTCTACAGTATGACAAAAAAAAAAAAATTCCTCTGTGGATTCATTTAGATTAAGTATCTTTCTTTGCTTTTTTGTTTCTATACTGCTGTTTACAAAAATTATCCATTTCGGCAGTGGAAGAGGTTTTCTGCCTATAAATTGGTGTGTGGATGTTTAAATTCGTCAAGAGTTTCTGAATCCTTTGGGATGAAAGGGACTATATAAATGTAAAAGACTTTGTTATTTTTTATTATTTCTTTACTCATGACAAGTGCTCCTGGGTATTTTGGTCATTGTAGAGGTTGTGGTGGTGGTTTGTGACCTGGCATTGCATCTCCCCACAGCACACAAAGATTTATTTCAGAAGAAATTAAATTAGCACCCCCTTCAGTTTTCCACTCACACAGTATTTTACATTAGATGTCTCTAACTTGTTTCTTTCTCATCCTTATTTTGTGTGGCATGTGGAACTAACATTCTCAGGGAAATTAATTTGTCTTCTGTGTTTCCCCTCAGTTTTGCTCAGTGTCATGCTGAATAGGCTGACAATTCCAAATATTAGACTTTTGCTGCATTTGGCTTCGGGATACACACTGGTGCCCCAGTTTCTTTCAAAGAGAAGGAATTGGAGGACCCATAGACATTTTTACCTATGAAGAAGCAAACGTGTTGTTGTATCTTCTGTGTTTTGTCATGCCCGATGCACATTAAGCAGTCAGTGCCCATGCCTGTGCCCACGTGCTGCAGAGGAGACCTTGCTCATACTTGTTTGCATTGTCATCCCACCTGGGGAATGTCCCACCTGGGACATTCTCCTCACTTTCTGTAACAGCAGAGAAAGATCTTCCACCTGCTCAGCCTTGCCTATCAGCCGAGTAAAGCAGTCAATGGGACAAATTATGAATTTATTCTTTTTTTTCCAGTAAGGTTCCCCTCTATCTTAAGCCCATTTTCAGTGTTACACATGCTATTTTAAAAATAACAGATAGATATGGTTTATCTACCCAATAGTGCCTGTCTACTGCCCCTTGCAGCAGCTGTGTCATGCCTGGGAGCCCAAGGGATTACATGGTTTACATGATTACACTCTGCTGGAATTTTGTGCCAGGATCTGTAGAAAGCCATGAGATACTTGGCTTTGTCATCCCACTCCAGGAGCAGTGAAGGAAAAGAATAAGAAGTCCAAGACATTTTAAGATGGTCATAAATGAGTTGCAAGGGTAGATTTTTTTGTTTGAAAACTTCAATTTGGATGATTTTTAGAACTAGTGACAAAAGCCATCTTCTGATATGTCCTCTCTTCAATAAGCTTTACACTTCTGCTTATTTTAAAAGCACTAGAAAAGTGAATTTTCTTCCAGATTTTTCTCCTGCAATTTTCAAAGAAATCAGATAAGGTAGAACATTGGTTCTCTTCCAAGACGTTGGAGATGTTCAGTTTTAGCAGTAAAATAAATACCAGGATAGAAAGAGTTTTATATCTGGTGGGCTGGTGACATTCAAGGGGGTTGTGGTTGTTTTTTTTTTATTTTTCAAACACTATTGTTATTCTAGTTTGGAGATGAATTGTGAGGTTTGGGAAGGCCCACAAGAGCTGTTCTCCATCTATATGGGTATAAGAGCTACTAATATAGAGAAAAAAAAAATCAGTATTAGAATCAAATAAAGCTGTGGAGGACAGAATATGTGCAGAACATGTAAACACCTCTTGCAAAATTTACAAAATAGGTAATTTTTTTTGCTACATTCCTTTATGCTAGATTCCTTTTAATAAGCTGCAGTTTGTATAACTTGTAAGAAATTTTTTGCAGAAATTTCTCTGCAGAAAATCGGAAAACGCTGTTTTGCTGAATTCAAAACATTCTATGATGACTTAGATTTTACTAAATCTGATTTTGATTGTATTAGTATTACCATGCAAGCATTAAACAATTTTATTTGCTTAGATCTTGTTCAGAAAGCTCACATTTCTAATAAAACAGGAAATATCATTCATATACAGGTCAGGAGAGTCCTAACTGTTTTTCTCTCTAAGAGTTGCTTCTAAGAGGAGAAACATTTTTATCCACCAGATATGACATTTAATTTGACAATATTAAATGCACCAATCTTATATAAAAATTAGATGTAAAAATATAGCTTTTTAACACTGCATTTTTGATCATGCAGCAGTATTACCCATCTGTTGTAGAGCTCTTTAAAATATTTAAGAAGTCTTCCCATCAGATGAAGGGTAGTAATGACAAATTATCTCAGTCTCAGTGTGTATGCAGTCTTCAGGAGATTTTAGGTTCCAAAATGCAATTTTCACTAGCTGAAGTCTGAGCAACTGAAATTTCCTGAATCTGCATTTTCAAGACAAAGAAGATATCTTTATTTCCTCTTGTGAGGGACATTCCAGGAGCATTACTCAACTGAGGGGTTACCATTTCCACAGTGACTTTTGGTGACACACAGGTGTCATTATTGCAGCAGCACATTCTGCAGCTATGATTTACATATATATGTGATGGTTACAGTTCTGCTGAAAAAATAAAAAACAACATGAAAATGAGGCCTGAAATTTGGAAAATGTGTAATGGTGTGTAGGTGGGTTGTAGTAAGTCCTGAATATGCTGTTCTCAAAGTCTTTTTACAGATCGGAATTGCTTGTGACACACTATTATCAAGTGCCCTCCAGAGGAGCTGGGCTACACAGACTGATGGAAAGAATAAATGGAGATGTGTGACCAGTATAAGGTGTTTGTTGATTTGCTCCTTAAAGATAAGTTAAGGGAAAAAAAAATTGCTAAATGCCATCCAGGAGGGGTCTTGCCTGGGAGATGTGAACCATGGTATCATCAGAGCAACAGTCCAGAACAGGCAAGTCAAGAGCTCTTTGAAGGAGTAATTAGAAGTCCTGGAAGTCTTCAAGCACAGGAGTTAGTGAGGATATGGGTCAGTTTCCATGTTCCAAATTCTTTTTAAAAATAGTGTGCTTTATGTCACACACATTATACAAAATAAGAATGTGTATACAGGCCTTCTTTGAGCTCTGCAAAACAATGTGAAAGTATGGTAGAAAATACATGATGAGATCAAAAGAGTACTTGCTGCTATTAATTCACTAAAATTATACTTTTGAAGGGTGTTTTTCTTGTCAGTCTCTACACACACTGGCATAGACTATAAATAACTGTGAATGGAGGCATAATAACTTTAGGGGTAGAGCTGTTTCTGAATACTGGGGGAATCCATTTGGTTTTATTTAAATTTACCTAAAAAGGAGAAAAAGGAGTGCAGTGCTCTGTAGTGCCAGATCAGTCTGTCCCAGGCCACTCTGAGCTTGCATGCAAGGGGAATCCTCCAACACTGGATGTAAACAACGTCTGCCACCTTGCTATCATTACTGCACAGAAAACCAAGCCAGTTTCTCTATGGCTGCTCAAGGCCACAGCTCTCCTGGTTGCCAGCCAGTGAACTACTTAAGGCTTATCAATGTGTTTATGTTGGTTGTTGATGTCCTTCTGATTTGCCCTCTGTGAAAATTAGTCCAAGACCTGTGAAGTCTGATCTCTTTGAGGGAAGGTTGCAACAAAACCACAATTCTCCAACTAATGGGAAAAGCTCGAAAAATGTGGTGATCTGGATTTGCTTATGTAAGGTATTATGTATACTGAATAATCTGGTGTCTTGTGGGTAAAACGTATTTTGTCACTCTGCATCAGCTTCATGCTTTATAAAAGAGTTTGAGAATGAGTAAAAGTGGGAAAACTGCATAATCCTTTTTATCTTTATTTTTAAAAGCCCACTCGCAAATTGAAATTCCATCTCTTGATCCTCATTCTAAACTATCTTGTTATTCTGCTTTTAAATTTTCATGCTCCCTTTAATAATACAAAATAATTGTTTTGAAAACTTCTAAGGAAATGATCTTCAAAATGAAAGGGATATCTACCTGGAATCACTGCTGAACAGACACTCTTCTTACAAGGGCTTGGCTGCAGAAACATTTCAATGGAACTAGAATCTTAAACACACTTTTATTTTGACTTTTATAATACAGACTGTTAAGGAACTTCAATTTAATACCATGATGGAGAACAGCTACATAAATTTTCTTAAAACTTAAATAGCTAATACTTATGAAAAATATACTGTTGATGCTGTCAGTAGAACAGAAACTAAAGATAAAAAGCTCAGTAAGTGTCAGTATTGTAAGAAATGCAAAATCCCACAAATTTCTTAATGATGAACTTAATGGCAAGGCTGGACCCAAACACCAACGCAGGGAAGGAGCCTGGTGCACTGAAGTGCTACAAAATCATTTAAAACTGGAAAATTCAACCTTCTGCCATTTTTTTGGCTGTTTCTCCACTCATCACCTGGATGACAGTTCCTGTCCCTGGATTCTCTCTGAGCAGGGATAACACATTCTGAAATCTGTTCTAGCTTTTTACCACAGCACCTAGGACCTTTCACAAGTGACCAAGAAGGCTCTGTTATGTCTGCAGCATTTTCTCTTGTTTACCTGGTTTGGACCATTCAGTCTGCATGACGATACCCAAAAGTGTTACTTTCTCTGGGCCTTGGTGAGGTGATAATTTGACAGTCTTGTTGTTGTATTAAGACCTCAGCCTAGAGGACCATGAACTTTTTAAGGCTGAATGCTGCTTGACATTTTTTGTCATCTGAAATTACTCTCATGATCTGCTTAGTTTCTCCAGTGTCATCTTCAATGAAATCAATTTTGTTCTGGTTATAAAAGCCCAAATTATAAATCTTAGTGGCTCTCTGAGTCAGTAAACTAGCAACATGCGATTAGCATGACTGAAAAACAGAACAGAGTGGTTAAACAACTGCTTCAATTATTTCATTTGCCTCCACAAACGTGATAATATGGAGAAAAGTATAATCATTGATTCTTATTGTTTGTTTTCCTGACCGTTTCACAAAGTAGGTTTTCATTCATAGCACATTTATTCGTGAAGACTTGAAACCTTGTGCAACCTACCTGGCATGTGATTGGCTGTTTGCCTTTTGTCTAAAAAATAATCTTGCCACTTTTTCCATGAAATCACAACTTATCATCAATCTGACACAAAATTTGAGTTGCTCACTCCCATTTAGACTGCTCTAATCTCCAAACTGCAGGAGCACATGCAGTCAGAATGGATTTGGGGCATCACACAGAGTTCTTATCTCAGGTGAAGAAAGGCAAAGACAGTGAGGTAGGACAGCAAAAGTACTGACTGGTGCAGCTGAGGTCTCAATCAGGCAAAGGAACAAAGTTGGTGAAATCTCTTGGGATTCTGATTGCTCTTTTTCTGGAATTCAGTTATCAAGGTTTTGGTGCAAGAAAACTTGCTACATTTCCCTACCATGCTTTCTGTAATGTATGTTCATGACTGTATAAAATGACATGCAGACCAGTGCATGGATGTAATAATGTACTTGGAGCTCAGGATTGTCACATTGCTGATACTAGAGACTGAGGAGGGACAGGAAATCTGCTGTCTCCTTTTTTTTTTTAATGAAATCACTTTTCATAATTATGTTTATAACCTTATCGGGCCTCCCAGGAGAAGCACAAAGACTCAAGTAGGAGAGAATAAAAAAGATTTCTTACACCTCTTACACTCTGTTCTCAGATGTTTCAAGATTGCAGGGGTCTGGATCTTTTTGTTGTTAGCAGTGGACACAGACTTCTGGGGTAGCCTCTGGCATTGATAGACCTAGTTTCCTCCCCAGATTGCTCACAACTTCAACAGATAACAGAAAGGACACACTATTATTCTAATTTTGTGTATGGGTAGCTGAGGCACTTTGGAATTATGTAACCTTCCAAAGTAGTTCTGTGGCAGAGATAGGAAAGTTAAAAACCCCAGTCACAAGAATTTTATTAGCAGAATAATAACACAGATGTGCAAACACACCTAAAAATCCCTTCACTGGTTCATTAGTTGACTTAGGACTTTCTGAATTTCAAGAATATTTATTGCAAGAGCTACTGAAAAGTAACCACCTTTTTAAGAAAAAAACCCTGGTCCTCAGGAACCCTTGGATTTCAAATTCCAGCCCTGATTTTCAACTCCTACTTCTTTCATCTCTTCTAGATTTTCACTTACACTTTTTATTTGCTTCACAGCAATTTCTAGGATGGGAGGAGGGGGAAATGTCATACAAGTTATTCATACTAATATGCTTTCTGCCATATGTTTAAGAAAAATCTCCTATGCAGTGTTCTCTGTGGAACATTCTTCCTGAATATTTTGCAGTGGATTTTTAAAATACATATATGGTGCTAAAGTCAGTCTAATCCTGCCAGCAAGTCTGGGGAAATAGATAGGTTCTTTCTACAGGAATACATTTACAGTCTTGAGAGTTATACACTGTCTAATGACACACCTCAGCACTGAGACCATGGAAACCTTTATTGTATGTTCATGACAAGTGGCCTGCAAACAAGGGTGACAAAGATTCAGTTTATGAGTCTATTAAACCTTCTTCCTTGATTTCCCCTCTGCTAAACACGATGTCAGAATTTCTAAGCAGTTTGCAGTGGTTCCAAAGTAAATCTCTTCAAGCTTTCAAGCACAGCGTGGTTCAAGGGCTTGTCCAGTCACAGAATTTTTGGAGCATATCTACTTGTGCTTGGTTAGTTTGGAAGCTTTTCCAAAACTGGCAGTCTTCGTACAAATCCTTTATAGATACACATCTAATCAGCATCTTCCTAGCAAATGCAGAGTAAATCCTGAGCATCTGTCAGTTTTACCCATACTCCTGAATGAATCATGACATTAATATTTTTGTCTTTTGATACTCAAAAAAATCCAGCCCCTTTCACAGGGAGTGTTAAACATAAAATCCCCCCATCCACAGTCCATTCCAGTCAAAGGAAAGGGAATAACAAAAAAAAAGTGGGAATGGGAAGATAGCTTGGGTTTCATCATCATAATTACTTCAATAATTTTAAACATATTTGGTATATATGACAGTTTCTATGCTATGCTTCATGGTTGGTATTATTTATCTCTCTAACTCTCTTCCATTTTAATGCATACTTAGTCACATTCCCCTCATTTGATGTCTTAAATATGGGGTTTCTGGGTGTATGGACACATGAGTTGGTTTGTTTGCCTTTGTACCATTTTCCTAAAATGTACTGAGCCTTGGCTGCTAACTGCTGTCTGAAGGTGACAGGAGGTATCCAGCTGAAATTTGAAAGAGTAACCCATAATGGTTTTTTTCCCTATTATTCAGTCCTTCTTCCTTTCCAACCCTCAGTCTCTAACCCCAGGCCTATCACATGTCATTCCACAACAACCAATCTGTCCTAAAATCCTTAGAAGTCATCCCAACCTCTGCATCCTCTCTTCTCCTTGCTTCTTCAACTGGTCTGTGGTCAAAGCAACAGGTGACACATATCTCAACTCTTTCTAAACACTCCTCCTTGTTTCCTGTACCCTACATTCTCATCACTCCATTTTGGAGTACACTGGGTTTATTAAAGAATGAAAAATTTTAGACACATCTAATGATAAACCTTTAAGGATGTAGTAAATGCAAAAGAAAATTGATGTAGTAAATTCATAAGAATCACCTATTTTTAAAATTTTATTTTCTCAAGAAGAGAATTTTATTTTTAGCATTAGGTTACAGCTTCTGAAGGAGAAGAAGCAAAAATATTTAAATACTAGAGTACAGAGGAAAGGAAAAGGATGACACTTATTTCTTGGAGAGACTGGGGAGGAGACCTGAGAATCTGAGGAATTTTATAAAGAGAAAGAATCAAAGTTATAGTTGTCAGTGCATTGAAGGGAAAGATCTGGCGTGAGGTGCTCCAGAATAGTCAGTATTTTGAGCTACACAGCATGATAAAATGAGTTCTGAGGGCAGCTGGAGCTAATTGCCTATTTCCCTTTCACAGTCTCTGGTGGTCCTTGATGCTTCAAAACTTGTAAATTTAAGGTTAGGAGGGAGAAGGGAGAAATTTGTCATTATGCTTTTCTCAGCATGGAAAATAAAACCTGCTGATGTTGGTTGTTGTGATGGGATCATGCAAGGTTCTGTGGAAAGTTTCCAAACAGAGAGGATAGCAGCAGTTTTAAGAGAGAAAGAAAGATCTGGGTCTGTTGTATTAAAAGTAGACCCTCACCATAAAATGATTGATGACATAGACTAATGGCCAAGCATTTCTATTCCCTTCAGGAACAGACTTTTAGTGCAGTCTGGAGATCATAAGATGGATGAAGGTTTGGTTGGAGCCAGGTTTGGGAAAAGAAAGAGTTTAAACTTATCTGTGGTGGTGGTGTGTATTGTATGATCCAGAAAGATGAGTGTACTGGAAAGAGCATTGGCATTGATATTCCTTTATTTTTTTTTTTTAATTACTCCATGGTGACTGTGCAGCTTTTTAAATACCAGAGCTTAAGGGTTAATAAGGGGTAATGTTTCAACAGGACGGATTAGCACTGGATTGAAGGAAATGCCAATAATATTTTGTAGTAATACTACAGGAGTAATACTCCTGAGTATTATCCAGGAGTTAAGTTGAATGCAAGTTAATAAAACCTGGGTGGGGATTTGACAACTTGAGGTTTCATGAAATTATTTTAACAGATAGATTTTTCAATTAGGAATAGGATAAATTATATAATACGGTTATACGTTGTATAAGAAAAGTAATATTAATGCTTGTGTCTTTTTAAGATAAAGGCTTATTTTTGACTCCTTCAGCTGTGCCTGAGAAGTACAGTAGGATTAGGGTTAGAGTAGAGGGAATGAGGGAGGCAAATACTAAAATATGGTTGTATATTTCAGACAGTACTTTCAAAAGAGCTACTTGTTTATATTTTTCTTTCAGGTTATGTCTCATGATTGCAAGTGAGAGTAGATCATTCTTGTACTGATTTCAGACCTTCACAGTAAAATAACTTAAAATTATCTTAGCCAGCTGTATTAGGGTTTTGTGGCCAGGTTTTGGTAGCAGGGGGGCTACAGGTGTGGCTTCTGTGAGAAGCTGCCAGAAGCTTCCTCCATGTCTGACAGAGCCAATCCCTGATGGCTCCAAGAGGGACATGCCGCTGGCCAAGGCTGGGCCAGTTGGAAATGATGGAAGCACTTCTGTGGTAACATGTGGATACTAAAAAGCTCCTGGGCAGAGGATTTTTCCTTTTCCTTCATTTCTGTGGGAAACTTTTACTTTGCTATGCAAACTATGTAAACAGTAAGATAGGTTTTTTGTAAATAATCCCGGATCTGGTATTTTTCAGTTATGTTATGGTGTTGTAACAAAAATAAAGATTCATTCTCTCTCTGGACTCGCTTGTGGCTGCATCTCTGAATTCCCCTAAGCCTGCTACAGTAACATATTTAAGAAGCAAAAAAAAGAAAAGTTGTTGCGCAGATGTAATTTTGACCGAGGAAGAGAAAGTGAGAACATGTGAGAGGAACAACTCTGCAGACACCCAGGTCAGTGCAGGAGGGGGAGGAGATGCCACAAGCACCAGAGCTGAGTTTCCTCTGCAGGCCATGGAAAAGGCCAGGGTGAGGCAGCTGTGCCCCCGCAGCCCATGGAGGTCCATGGCGTGGAGAGATCCACCTGCAGCCCATGGAGGAGACCCACACCAGGGCAGGACCCAGGCTGGAACAGCCTGTCCTTGTGGGACTGCACCCCATGGAAGAGTGACCCACGTTGCAGCAGTTTGGGGAGGACTGTTGCCCATGAGATGGGCTCACATTGCAGCAGCTCACAGAGAACTGTTGCTTGTGAGATGGACTCGCATTAGAGAAGTTGATGGAGAGCTATTTCCCATGGGATGGACCCCGTGGTGCAGCAGGGGAAGGGCTCCTCTCCCTGAGCAGTGGGAGAAGCTATGGGTGATGAACTGCGCATAACCCCCATTCCCTGTCTGGGTTAGGAGGTACAGCTGGGAAGGAGGGAAGGGGTTGGGGGGAAGGTGTTTTATTTTAGTTCTCATTATCTTGCTCTGATTTTGTTAGCAATAAATTCAATTAATATCTTTAATTTGAGTCTGTTTTGCCCATGACAGTATTTGCTGAGTGATCTCTCCTGGTCTTTATCTCAACCCATGACCCCTTTGTTATATTTTCTCTCTCCTGTCCAGCTGTAGAGGGGAGTGACAGAGAGGCCTTTGTGGGGGCCTGGCATTCAGCCAGGGGCAACCCACCTCACCAGGGAATCATAGTTATCGTTTTAATTCTTATCAAATCCAGAGCTAAGGTTAAGGTTTGTATTAGAGATCAGAAAATGAGGAAGAAATACAAATTTTGTGGTACTGTTTCTAGACTAGAGAAATAAAACAAGTATATGAACCAAGTGGCTTGATATTTTTTCTCCGACTTGAAGGTAAGGCTGAAAAGTAAGCAGTGAAGAGAGTTAAAATTAGGGCTAGGGTTAGTATAAAACAAATGAGCATGAAAATATTTTAAAAATGTGTAGTGGACTGTACACAAAAGAAAATAAAAACAGTTCTGCTTTTACATGAGACAGAATATTGTTATAACCCTTTATCTTCAGGGCTTGACAGTCAGCTTTTAATGGTGTCACCTTTAACAGTCATCTTTGACAGTGCTATGTGTTGGTTTAAGGTTGAGACAATAAAGGAGATGTAAGAATCCTTAACATTGTGTGTAAACTAATGTAAAACAAAGGTTTGAATTGCATGGGTGAAAGTTTTTTCCTTTTGTCTCAGGTCTGGTTAATTTTGCTGGGACTTCCATGAGCGGAGCTTGGGCTACAGTTAGGTTTTTCAGTCAGCTTTAGGGGTGGTCTAGCTTTAGGGATTCCTTAGATGATCAAATGAAAAGTTACAGGATTTAAAAAGGGACCATGGTTACTTCTTTTAGTCTCTGCAGCTGATGGAACAGGGTTACAGAGCAGAATATGCGAGAGGGAAGAAAAGAATTGTTCTATTTATGGTATAGAAATGAAAACTGAATTTAAGATTATTGTACCAATAATTTTTTTCTTTTATTTTATGCATGACCATCAGTTATAGTACTACTAAAACTCATTTTAAACATAGGCCTAAAAAAAAAGACGGCAAGAAGAGGTTTATGTTTTCTATTATTTTTAAGATATTTCCAGAATAAAATTAATGCTGATCTGTGCTTATCTTTGTTATTTCTAGAAGAGTTTGACAACCATGACTAGAGCAAGGTTAGACTAAAGGATGTAATTATTATTAAGCACATGAGAGAAAGAAATAATGAGAAACAGCTTCCTCCATTTTTCTATCCACTCAGATCAGAACAGTTGTGATACTTTTGCAGATGTTCCTTATGAAGGACTAAGAGCTCACAAAAGTTTTTAGGCAGGAATCTTTCTCCCTCCCATACTCATTATGCTTTAATTGCAACTAATTATGTCTTCTAATACCCATCCACAGGCCTCTAAAAAGAAGTGACCTTGTAGCTCTTGATTCTTGAACTGAAGTTCACAGGACTCTCATGGGCTTAAAAGGGTTCTGGAGCAAGCTGAAATTACAACTAATTCTTTAACTTGTCTTATGAACATAATTAGGATTCCTGCGAGGAACACTAGGATGCTCATTGAGATACTTTTTAAGGACAGCTGTGGCATAAGCTTTGGGAAGATGACAGGCACTGTCTCACTGGGGGAAATTACATTAAGTGTGGGATTCAATGTACGTTAAGACACCTACGTTTGGGTTTCTGAAGGGTTTGATTTAGTTTTGTATGCATGCTGTGTGAGCTCTTGCTGTGGTCAGTGGAGATGTGGGGAGCCTGGTTGGTGGAGTCCCACAGCTGTTCACACCAATATGTGCTTCATTAGAGTGAACAAAATCACTCCAGAGGCACCGACTGGAATAACTAATGGCTCAAATCACTTTCCTAACAATGGAAATGACCCATCATCTGAGATAAAAGAAAGCATTTCACCTGCCAGAAGCCACAGGTCCCACAGACTCTGCTCATCTGCCCATCTCACCTGTAGGACTTGGCTACTCTTGAGCATTAAAAATGGCATCAGATACCTCTGTCTAAGGAGTTGGAGTTCAGTTTAGCTTGGAATTGATTTGACATGGAGACTGGACAGTCACATGCAGGCACCAACATTTGAGTGTCCTAATCTGGAACTCAGACCCATACAAAGGGGAGTTGTTTGCATGGACAGAAGTTCTGGAGAGCTGTTCAAGAGGTCTTAGCTACCTGGCCTCCAGCTACTGTACTCTACAGACCCAGTTTCATCCTTCCCAAAAGCAGATGGGCATATCAGGTCCCTTATCACATGAGAAAGACCTGCAGACACTTGCTTATTAGGCAACTGAATTATGCCATAAACATCAGACAGTTTTTGATGCTCATCTTTGAGATAAAGCTCTTAGGATTTTGCTGCTTTGACACAGATGTTTCTCTCTTCTAAAATAGAGAAATTCTAGACTTATGGTGCTCATTCAGAGAGAGTATATTTGGATAATTTAAAGGTACAGAAAAATTACATGGTTGTAATAATTGTACCCCCAATAGTATTGCACTATAGGAAATCTGGAATTGTTAACATTCTAAAGGAATTCAAATGTACATGCTATGAAAATAACACAAGTAAGGCATCTACACTATCATGCTTTTGTCCTGCTTTCAGTAACATTTTCAAAGTTTTCAATCAGCTGGCAAAAGGATATGTTTTGTGAGATAGGTGCAAGCATCCCTGAAAAATCATAAAATCATAGACAAATTTTGCTTGTGAGAGACCTCAGGAGGTCCCCTACTCCAACCCTCCACTCAAAGAAGGACTGACTTCTAAAAAGAAAGGTGGACTTAAAATATGGTAAGCAGGTTCAGGAATATGTCAGAAGACTCAGCAGGAACTATGAGGTGTTTTCTCAGGACAAAAAAGTACAGTCTTTTCTCTTGGGTGGGAGTAAGAAGCCAAACAGGTAGCTGAAGTAATAGCTAAGCAAGTAGAGGGCCCATGTTTGCAGAGACAGAGCCTTTCTCTTTCAAGCATTGGGGATTTTTAAAAATTAATTAGAAAAAGAGTTGATCCTTAAAGAATGCTCTTTCAGCACTAGGCAGCTTGCGAGAGGCAGGGATATTTAAGGTTGCAATTGGCAGCTCTGATCTTAATAATATTTTTTAATAACATAAATCTGATTGCAAATTTTTTAGTATCCGCATGGCCTGAACTACCAGAAAAATTATGTGAGAGCATTCTTAGCTGTATTTTTTTTCCTGGGCAAGAAGGTATTATGGCTTCATAAAGATGGAATAAAACAATTTACTTGGTGTTCTAATGTTTTTCAGTATTTGCTTGAGCCTCCTGATATGGAAATAACAGATTAATGTAAACCTAAACTCTCCAAGAGTTTAATGCAGTGAAACACACCCACCCAAAACCACACACGTTAAGATTATTTTTAGAGATCATTTTTCTTTTAGCTGCCACCATGGTAGAACATGTGCATCTGTGGAGAATTACAAGAATGTGTGGTGATTCTCCCCTCTAATGTCTATTTCTATGTTCCTCTGGCAGAACAGGAATAAAAGCAATTGGTAAACCCCTTTGATTCTCTTCTTTTCAATATGGCCATGAAGGAGAAAACAGAAATAGCTTCACAGAAGAGAAAAATACTTTAATTTTCCGCTGACTTATTGTGTATCTGTTTTAAGTACTTATCAATCTGGAAATAATTGAAATGAAACATTTGAAAGGCAGTTGCTTGTGCATTATCCCTCTTTATCAAAATGTTAATTTACTGTTCTAAACTAATTTTAATCTTTCACACAGTTAAAACATCAAAATTTTTAATACCAAGTGTAGGTCAAAATTAAGGTTGTATTATCAAATGATTAATCGCCTACTCAACCTGAGATTTTTTCAGCATTCACATACAAACAAAGGCACATGATGTTCTTACTTTAATAGACCAAAGAAGTCTGGTTTTGGAGTAATATATGATTCTGTTCAAACAGGAGTACTACAGCTCTGTCTCTGATGCCTGACAAATGGTCATCATCAGTACTGTGATCTAACATTAATGAGCTCTTCTGGATCTGCATTTGGCATGGATACACACAGGGCTAAAGAATACTTGGAGGCTGTAAAAAACTTAATCAATATGGGCTTGTGTTACGCAAGCAGAGGACCTGTGAGCTTTCAGGTATGTGACAATATTTCTGTAAAGTTTTAGCCCAAAATGGTCTGTAACTGCCACACCAATTACAAGTCATTGAAACGCATTCAATTGCAGTCCTGATGGAGGGAAGCCTGAAATTATGACCACCCGAGATCTCTTCAGTACTCAGCTAAAGGTCTCAGCCCATTTTAATGTGGCATAATTCTTTACTGCTGGCACCATGATGTGATTTTGCTGGTATTTTCTGTGAAGACTGAAGACAATGGTAGTTAAGCTTTCCTCCCTGGGTTAGGATAAAGTGCATCGCTGAAAGCAGTCTAAAAACTTTTGCTAGCTGGCTTGGTCTCTGAAGAAAGCAACACTACACTCCATTGGATTGAGATCTCAAACTAAGTTTAGATCATTTTTCAAAAGATGATAATGGGTTATGCCCAAATGCATAAAATTGAGAGATTTTTCTAGCTTTCAGAGTCTCTTAGTCTTCTTTTGTGCTTTCTATTGTTCCTAAAATGAGACTTTTGAAGTAACCAGTATTTGAGCATAAAATTGGTATAAATTACCTCCTGACTTCTATCACACCAAAGTCTGTAGTACTGTTCCCTAAAAAAATCCCAGAAATCTGCACAGGACACACAGATAAGCCATGAGTTATATCAGAGACAGCTTTCTGTAGCAGCACCCAAAGGCCAGTGGTATCTAAATTTGCACAGAGGCTCTGGACACCTCTGTGTAAACATCTGAACTATGCACTTAATGACTTGCATTCTCTCTTATTCTATTTCATTGCTAACAAACAAATATCTTGCAATGAAGCCCAAAAAGGGATTTTTGGGTTTTTCCTGCTCATCAGTTTTTGACCAGCCTTTTATTTTCCATTGAATTGTGCAAAATTGTTATAAACTTATAGGTTTTCATGATCTTTCAGCTTCAAAGTTTTCAAACTAGAAGGAGAATAATTTTCAAAATACCTTGTTTTTTGTAGGATCTGGATTTAACCTCACTCCGAGTCCGCCTTACTCTGTAAAGAAATAGGATAGCTAGCAATGTTACTCTGATTCGGTATCTTGTCTGAGCTTGAATTATTCTGCAGCTGACACAACAGCAGCTGCTGTGGAAATCAAACAGAATCAGGCTTTTTCAGAAGTTAGACGAGATTCTTAACTGTCCATGCCATGCAACAATACATGCCATGCAACAATATATTCATCTTGGCTCCAGTCTGCTCAGCCAAAATAACACGGTGCTTTGGAGCATGTCAGTACAGCTGTGCTTCAGTGTATGCTAACAGCTCTTCCTCCCACTCTTCTCCTTCCCTTGCCACAGAGCTGCAGCTGTAAGGAGAGTAAGGAGCAGAGGTGAAAAAACGTAAATGAGCCAAAGCTAATGTGCTTCAGAGCTTCTGCTTCCCTTCAGATTTGCTGAAGGAAGGAAGTGGTGTGGAAAAGAAATGAGAGCAGTGAAAACACAATAGTGGAGGAGATAGGGAATGATCTTAAGGAAGCTGGAATCAGGGGGCTCTAAAGGGGGTATACACCCAGATTACAGTATTCTGTAAAGAAAACAGAAAAGGACCACTGAAGGGTGCATGACAACCATGAACTCCAACACTGAATCACTGGTAGATTGGTGTACCTCTCTTGAAATTCTCCTCTTGGCTACCACTTTGTTTTTGATCAAGTTTAATACAGCCTTACAGGGCAATGCTTCATGGAACCAAAGCACAGGGAACTCAGCCTGTTAAGGCAGGAAAGATGGCTGTACAGAGGTACCTAAGCCACAAAAAACCAGTAAAGCCATTAATAGCCATAAATTCCAGTCACGAAAGCAGCAATCATTTCTAAACTGGGCTACTCAGGTTAGGGAAAACTCCATCAAATGAGGGCGTGTTAGTTTGGGTACCTAGTGAGACAACTTCTACACAGTACTTCTGCGGCACAGAGTCTAAGGTTCTCCCTGTTCTTAGGATATAAAGCAGACCTGCAGACACAGAGTCAAGAGCATCTCAATGCTGATCACAGAATAACAGAATCACGGAACGCGCTGAGTTGGAAGGAACCGACAAGGACCACTGAGTACAACTCCTGACCCTGCACAGGACCATCCCCAAGACTCACATCATGTGTCTGTGAGCATTGTCCAAATGCTTCTTGAACTCTGTCGGGCTTGGTGCTGCTCCCTGGGGAGCCTGCTCCAGTGTTCAAGCACACTCTGGGTGAAGAACCATTTTCTAATATTCAACCTAAACCTCCCCTGACACAACTTCAGGCCATTCCCTTGGATCCAGTCATTGGTCACCACAGAGAAGAGATCAGTGTCTGCCCCTCCTGTTCCCCTCATGAGGAAGTTGTAGACTTTGATGAGGTCTCCCTCACTCTCCTCTTCTCCAGGCTGAACAGAACAAGCAACCTCAGCTACTCTTCACGTAGCTTTGCCTCGAGGCCCTTCACCATCTCTGTTGCCCTCCTTTGGACCCTCTCTAAGAACTCAATGTCTTTCTTACATTGTGGTGCCCAAAACTTGCCCCAGCACTCGAGGTGAGGCCACCCCAGTGCAGAGCAGAGCTGGACAATCCCCTCCCTTACCCGTCCGGCGATGCTGTGCCTGATGGCCCCCAGGACACACTTAGCCCTCCTGGCCGGAGGGCCCTCGACCAGGACCCCCAGGTCCCTTTCCACAGCACTGCTCCCCTGGCTCTCATTCCCCAGTCTGTCTGTACATCCAGGGTTGCCCCATCCCAGGTGCAGAATCCAGAACTTTCCCTTGTTGACCTTCACATGGCTGGTGATTGCCAAGTCCTTTGATTTTTCAGGGTTTCTCTTCAGGGACTCCCTGCCTTCAAGGGAGTCATCAGCTGCACCCAGTTCTGCATAATCTGTGAACTTTGTCAGCATCCCTTCCAGTCCTGCATCCAGGTCGTTAATGAAGATGTTGAAGAGCACAGGGCTGAGGATGGAGCCCTGTGAAACCCCACCAGTGACAGGTCCCTGGTCTGATGTCCCCCCATTCACCACAACCCTTTGTGCCCGACCCATGAGCCAGTTGCTCACACATCTCAGGATGTGTTTATCCAGCTGTGTGCTGGACATTTAGTCCAGAGGATCCTGTGAGAGACAGTATGGAAAGCTTTACTGAAATCTAAAAAGAGAACATCAGCTGGCTTCCCTTGATCAGCTGGGAGGGTTACCTTGTCATAAAAGGAAATCAGGTTTGATTTCCCCTCATGAAGCCATGCTGGCTGTGACCAGTGTTGATGTGCAGGGGTCTACATGTGCTACCAGTGCCTGAGCTCCCATTACAGGCAGTGGAAAATTAGAATGGGATTCAGCTTCTCAAACTCAGTCAGCTCTGTCATTTGCAAGGTTACAGAGTATCCCACTAACATGGAGCTGTCATAGCTGTAGAGGACTGGCAGCTATGGCAGAAGATTTAAGGAAGAGCTGTACACTTTGGGAGAACAGCTGGAGGCAAGGTGGCATATCCTGATGGCATTAGATGCCTGTATTTAAGCAGCTGAATCGGGCATCCCTCCCACTGACTGATGACACCAATGGCACTCACTTCTCAGCAGGCATCTGCTTTAGAGAGATGTCTGTGGATTCTCCTGAATAGAGTGCTTTGGGGCTTGAATCACTTGGCCACATATTGATTTCTGGTGCCATTTGTGAGACCCTAACAATATTTCTCCAGAAGATTAAGTCCATATTTCTGCCCAGGCTTCTTTGTGGCCAGATATCTTTCTTTCTGATTATCTGTATGTGTAACAATTGTCTATGGGTTATACCTGCTGAGGAAAGATAAGCATTATATAGGGTCAAACTGGCAGAGTTGTGATTATATCTGACTCTTTTCATGGTGGTCATGAATAACTTTTAGCAGAGGTTCAGTCTGTAACCTGATGGAAAAAGTAACTCTCTTTTGTTTGATTATATTTATGTAGGTATAAATATGTAGAGGAGTTTGATTTTTTCCTAAATCATGAAGTTCAAAGAGAATGCTCTTTAATGTGCTGTAAAATAGGAATATATTTTTCTTCCCTCTTTCCAAGAAGAGCAAATTTGCAAGTATTCTGATTCAAGCTTTCACATGTGATCTGCTTTAGCAATTGGGATGGTTCTGGTTGCCATAAATATTTGGAGATAAATCAGTTGCAGATCTTACCCCTTAAGGGAGAAGGATCATTGGCACTAATTCTATTCATTTATCCAAAATAAGCTCAGTGGTGTAGATTCAACAATCTTACCCTCTGCTTTGAAATATCTCCAAGTTATTTTACTTGTCTTCTTCCTTTCCTATGCGTTTTGGCTTATATTGACATGGATGTTATCACCTGTACAAAGGACTTCTGTACTTGGAGTCCTGTGACAGCTTTCTCTACCTGTTGTTATTTTCAGAGTTGATTTGGGTGCTCTAGAAGAGAAGAATTAAAGAAAATAAAAAGTATGCTGCATTTATTTGATGGCATTTCAAGAAAAATATCAAGAGTAGTATAGCGAGCAAAGATTGCGTGTGCTCAGCAGATCCATGATCTGCACTCTCATCTCCATTCTCTACCCCTTTCTTTGTTCACCTTCCCATGAACACGGGTTAGGATGTCTCTTCCCTCTTCCCTTCACAGCTAGTAGAAAACCTATTGGTTGGACACACAAGAGGTAGGAGATATGGATTTGAATGACTTCAGGATGAAGATGTGATTCAAAAAGGAAATAATCCAAATAAATGCTCTGGGATACCATTCTAAAAACTTCTTACTCTAATAGTTTCTCTATTCTGCTTACATTTTTCAGTGAAAGTGGCTGAAGTTACTGGATTTCATACTGAGATCAAGAGGGAGGGTAGGAAGCCCCAGTGGATTTTGCAAGGGCTCCTACAGATTGATAGGAGGTGTTAACATTACTAAGACTTTCTGTGCTATTGGGATGCTGTGCAAGGTAGAAGAAGGTACTGATTTTCTGTCTTGGTGAAATATAAGTCCCAGGGAAAATCTGGGTACTTAAGATTTTGATCAAGTTTTCCAGAGATGGATGCCTAAACACCCTCTAAATTGGCCTCCATGTGCCCATGGTTTTCTGCTTTGTTTGCTTTATGTTTCTGGCTGCCTAATTTGAGTGATTTCAGATATGTTTTGAATATTTTTCAAAACTCAAAGAAGTTTTTGGAAACTTTTAACATAAATTCTTTCATCAACTCTTATAGGTTTTCAAGTGAGTAGAATGCTTAATTTCAGAAAGTTTCATTAAACCTCAGTAGCTTAAGAGCCTAAGTAATTCAGATGCTTTAAAATATCCTAGGATGTGAACCAGCATAGGTCTTCTGTAATACTGACTTCTGGTGATTCTCAATGACACAATATTATGAAAAGAAAAAAAAAGGCAGTCTCTCTCAACTATCTGTGCTACAATACACATGGGGTTTGTAAAATAAATCTGGGGTGTTAATCAAAGCTCTGTACACATCCCCATCTGTTGTGATAGTAAAACCCCTGCTGCTAACAGTATACAGAGAAATGCAATTACTTGTCTTATAACCAGAAACATTAACAAACACTACTGGATGCAAAAAGCAAATAAAAGGACAAGCCAGACACCCACAAATTATTAATCTATGTAGATGACCTTCTGTTTACAATTAAAAATCTAGCATTTGAAGCACTTTTGCCACCCAATCTATCAGATTTTGGAACAGCCTTACATTATAAAATCTATCAGTCTAATCAGATGTCTATTTTCCGACATTACTCAAGAACTTACCAGAACTTTGGAATTAGAGTGGGAAAGATAAACACAATTTATATTCTGATCAAACTGGCCTATATGACATCATCAAAGATAAGATGAAACTGGCCATTTCATGCCTCTTGGCTGAGCTACTACTGCGAAAACCATTAGCACTTGACAAGTCTGTCTTATTTTATTGTTATTTTTGCAGAGGAGGAAATAGAGGGAAGGAGGGTAGTTGAGCACTTCCAGATGACCAAGCCATAACCTACAGAAAATTATTCAGAAGGTATAGTAAAAAATTGATATTAAATCCTCCTGAAAAATCTACAGAAAGAGGTGAGTACCACACCTGAGACTGTCAGCCAAGATGCAGCAACACCTAAAGCTATAAGATACAGGGCTGGGATGTGAAAGTTACTAAACATCCCTGGTTCTGAGGTCTGCAAGAACCATATACAAAGTTCTATTAAGAAAGAGGTGGATGCTTCATAAATCACCCTGTGATAATGAAAAAAGATGGAAAGATACACGGCTGGCATGACCTTCTGATGGTTTTAAGAGACTAAATTCAATAATGTCTCTCCTGACAAAGGACAGTCTTATGGGGTAACCAGATTTCTGAAACTGAGCATTCAACCTGCTTGAAAATTACTAAGAGTTGATAAAAGAATTTAACTTATCTGCTCTGCTACTTTTCAAAGATTGTGCAGAAGGTGAGAGATGCCTGCATGGACCAAGCCAGACTCAAGGCCAACAGTTAAATTGGTGTCATATGCAGTACAAATGAGATGGATCCCTTATTGTGTATGAGGAGCAGAAGAAGAAGAAAAAAATATGAAGGAAAAGGGATTCTTGTCAGTTAAGAGATTTCCTAAACAATTTAAATCTGGAATATCTATTTATTTCTTAATAGAATTTGAGTAGTTTAATGTTAATTTAAACATTAAGATTTTGTTGATTTGGTTTTAACTTTCTGATATAATCACTCTTCCAGATCACTCAAGATCCAAGCATTTTGCTTTATACATGTTTGAAATGACTGTGGCACAAGAAGTGTAAATAACAAAAAAAATCCAAATCAATAATTTGTTTGAGAAAATAGCCATATTTCTATAGCACTAAACATCTAAAAGTGTAGTATGTACTCCCTAGACTTAAAGCATAAATAAGTTTTTTTCACAATATATGGAGGTAATTTTTTTCCCCTTCAATTTATAGCAGCTCTATTGACTTCAATAAATTGCTCTTGGTTTGCACCAAAGTAACAGAGCAAAATTTGACCCAGGGTTTTCAACATTTCTTTTAAATCTAAATTTATAATAAAGCACAAAAATTTCTTAATGATGAATTGTTTTGTTGCTAGGCAGTCTGGCCCTGATGGGCTGCTAAAGTTTGATTTAGTTTGCTGATCCCTGACCTCTTTCTCTGACAACTCATTCTTTAGGATTATATATTTATATTATAGAGGCACGTAGAGGTTTCTGAGGTGACCAGGGCTTTATTGTGCTGTTAGGCACTGTCCAAACATGAATAACGAAAAATCTCCTTATTCTGAAGAGTTCATTATTTATGTAGCAGGCAGGTTTTTTCTGAGAGCAGACTGAAATGTAGGACTAAGCTTTGGCTTTCCTGAATTGCTTTTCCCAGTGTGCCGTGCTCTCTGCTCTGCATAGGAGGGATGCAGGTGCTCAGTAGCCATCCATCCATCCCGGGACTACCACAGGCACCATAGAGACACAGCAAGCTGGAGGGGACTGGAAATCAAACTTTTGTTTGATCTTGCCAAGAACAACAAGAGGGAAGGAGATTCTTGACTCTTCAATGTGCTCAGAAGGTACTATGTGTGCAGCAAAATTAGTTAAATAAATTAAGTCTGATGAAATTAGTTGGCATAGGCTAAATAGTACAAAAGTTATTTGTAGAGAGGGAACAAAGCCTGAAAATTTATTAGCATGGATGTTCAACCCACGAGTCTGTAACTATTGAGGTTCCTGCCTTGTGCTTCCCAGCCTGACTGCTGCTTACTGCAGAGAGGTTTGTGAGTACAGAGATCAGTCATGGGTGAAAAAAACCCCACAACAAAACAGAAAAAGCAAAACTGTGTAATATTTATTTTGAGAACAGAACAAACATGCAAGTATTAGTTTCCCAAAATAGTACAAGACGAAAAGGTCATACTCGCAGCCCTCAAAACCTTGGTGCCTTGCTAAGGTTCTGTGAAGTTATTTCACCTGAGGTATTTGTGTTTCCTTAGCCAAATGCTGCTGCCTCATATCCTGAAGGGGCCATGCTACAAATGGCATATGAAAATTGGTTGCTGAGTTTCTGCCTGACTCACAGGGCTCTGCAGGCAGAGCTGTGAGGGAAAATGGTCAGCCACCACAGGTGCTACCCCAGTTCACTGCAACATCAGTTCAAGTTACAGACAGGGCAGAAAGGGAGCTCCTCCTCTACCCCTGCTAAGCACAGATACAACCATTACTCGAGGGGGGAAATCTGTCAGACTAATTCAGCACAAAATTAGGTACCACAAATCTCACTCTCTTTAGTACTCTGCCTTTCTACAAAATGTGTGTGTTGCTTGTAGACCAGTTTTTGAGGTGTTAAATAACTCTAGGTGGGCAGAACAGAGGCCAGTACATCCAGATCTGTCAAGACTTTTCTCTGTATTCTTTTTTCTTGGCTTTCTTCACCTTTCATAAGAGACTTGTTCACAACAGAACGTGACAATCCAAAAAACCACATAAGCTCCCGGAAGTGTGAATCTCAGCTACGAGTCTCAGCTTTATCTTGCCTGATGCTACGCTTGAGACATTGAAAAGCAAAAGTCTGCTCTTAATCTTATTTAAGATGCTATAAATCAGGGATTATTCCACTGAGCTCAGTGTAAATTTGTGGCGAAGCTGATCTGAGTAATAAATATCTAGTTCCCAAACTTGAGCAAAACAAGTTGGGCTAGTAACCGAATAGTTATCATGAGTGCTCTGAGTTATGTATGCTGGAAAAATTACAGGATGGTTTCCTTCTAATAATGATGATTTTCCCTCTTGTCTTTGTCCACTTTTTGCAGTGTTGTCTCCTATACCAGTTGATTGCTTTTTCCCCCTGCTCCATTCCTACTTTTGTTCAGGCTCCAGTTTACCTTTCTTGTGTGCAGATAATCCATACTTTGGACTCAAGGTAGAGTTACATAAATATAAATTATTTGACCATACCAGACCAGATGCTCAGTTGATGTAACTCAGTTTGCACAGTGTTGACTTATTCCTGCAGAGGAGTCAACTCAGTGTTAAGCAGCCACATAAAGGCTTGTTATGTCTCTTGTACCTTTCCCCCCTTCATTTTGACACTTCACACTCATCTGCCAGCCAGTATGACTGCTTTTCTCATTCCACATAAGTCCGTGTTTGCAAGCAAAGGTACCAAATTGAGGCTAAATTTTGTGCAAGATTTTATCTGCCAGCTGCTTCTCTCTGGCTATTTGCTGTGTCTGTCCCTCCTGTCTGCCAGCTGCTCTCAACAATCAGCTTCTTGAGAGCCACAAGGTTCAAACTTAAAAGCTTCCACACTTTTGTGCAGTACCTCCATGTTTGTTTTTTTCCCTCGCTTTGTATCCAATCAGGGGAAAAAAGATATGAAGACCCAGGTGTTGCCCCTTTTTCCTGTTGTTCCATGTGATTCCTGTTGAATGACTGTGATAATGGGGTCAGGATTCTTTTGTATTTTTACCTTCTAGGTACAACCAGCAATTCCCTTCTCAAGTGGAACATTTCCAGATAACACATCAAGATGTGGCAAAGACTGCAACAAAGATGACATGAAAGGAAATTCTGAGGTGAGAGTAAAGGTAATAAAGGTCACAGCTATAATTACCTCCATGTAGGGGTATTGAGACTGAGTACTGCATCATCTTACATCTGAAACCTCTTAATATATTCAGACACATTAACATACATTCCTCTGCCTGTGTTCTGAGCCAGCCAGCTCTGTAAGCAGGAAGGAACTGGCACAGGGCACATTACAGTGAGGCATTTCAGTCTAATGGATCCACTGTGAGCCAATCTCACCAGCATGCAAATATACCCTGGATGCTTCCTTCCAGTAGCCTGGGCTTGTGTCTTTCCCCCTTATTACTGAGTATCTTAATATAGGAATCGTACATAATTTTACCTCTTCCTCTCCAATGAAATTCACACTTTCTCCATCTCTCTCATGAACACACAGAGCGCTTTCACACCTTCCATGTGATCCCCTGAGATTCTCAAAGACTTGTGTTTGCATTCATTCCCATACTTTTGATTATGAGAAACTCTTACGATACCCATACGATTTAACCTTTCTTTACTATTATTAATATCCCTGATGATCCTTACTCTGGGATTCCTTACCAGAGACCATTAGGACTTGTAGACTTAAATAGCTGCATAAGAATATTGAGGATATGAGCCAAGGCTGCATGATGGTGTTCTTCTGTGTCCTAAGCAGAGAAGGGCATTATATGCAATTTTTGAAAACACATGGGATCTTAGGTCAACCTCTCTGTGTATCCCTGTTCTGTGGAGCACACAATCAATCACTACAACTCAGTGGAATTTCAATGAAGTTGTAAACATATACATCATGACACATGATAACTGTGACTGTGTTCTCCAGAGAGGACACTTCGAAGGTCACTTGCAACAGTGCGTGAGGAGGTAAACAACACCTGACAGCTACACTTGCACTTACCCATGAATATGGGTATCAAAGATGTGGGAGATATGGACCTGTGTACTCTTGATGTCCCTTGGATTTTTCATTTTTGCAGTCAAGCATAATTTAACTCACTACTGAGGCACTATGCTCCTTTCCCTGAAAGTGATGGGGAAACTTTTAGCATGTTGAAGGAAGGAGAGCATGACTTTTACTTACAATGACCAAGCACTAAAATGCTTCAATGCCACCACTCATCAGGAGAAAAGGGGCTTCAGAAACATGGGCTTCAGTATAGTCCGAAGGGGCCTAAAACCTCTTCATTACAGTCAAATACTTTATCTTTCCCCATAAGATGCCTGAATGTTTTTGTGGAAAATATATTTATAATACCTGTATTACATAAGCCTTGATATCAGCATCCAACTTGGATATCCTTGGCTTCTCTGTTAGTACAAAGAATGGCAATTAAATTTTTTTTGACCAAAGCTTTCCTGACACACAATGTTAAAAGATTTCAGTCCTTATCTTTGCCTGTCATGGCATGACAAAGACAAAGATTAAACCATTAACCACACACAGGCCTGTAAAAAAATCCGTTTTGATCATGAGACAGGACTTGAAGTGATGATGTGCCAGTACTGTTATTTTGACATGATAAAGTAATACAGAGTATCTGTTTCATACTTTCATCTCCTGAACTTCTCTTGAAAGGAAAGTCAAGAATGAGAGACTACAAAAACATATAATGTAAACATGACTGTATGACAAACCTCAGAAAGGAATGAAAGTTAAATGTTGAAAGCCCGCTGATGTTTCTTTTATTCTTTTCTTGCATGAGTCATGCAAACCTCTGTTGTTTCTCCTACACTTATTGATTTATTGCTTGATGGTATTCCTGAAATTCAAAACTTTCTTGGATGCTGCTTTAATATTTGCCTTCTCAAATCCCCCTTTTTAACCCTGCTGTAAACATCTTGGCTTCTTGTTCACCACGGTTTAAAACTTTAATAATGGTGTTCATTTCCAATTAACAAGCACTTATTAACTATTATTTTTAAGCAGGGGGGAAAAATTAAAGAATAACTGCTTTGAAGCATCAGCCCTGGTGGTGACAAAACCATGATCCCAGCTACCTGCTAACTCAAAGCAGGGTCAACTTGAGCAGATTGCTCAAAGCTACAGTGGACATCAGGCAGTCCAAGCCTTGAGGAGGACTGCAAGGTTTTTCATAAATGATGAGAGAAATTCTGCCATCTCCCATCAAAATGCAGGATGTAAGAGAAGTCTGGAGGAGTAGGGAGTAGCTGCAGCATGGATGTCCTGTCTATACTGCCACATCTTTGTCTGCCATCTAACCAACTGCATGAACCAAATGTGTCTGATCGACTGGTTTCTCCTTAAACTCACTGAGTGTGAGAGGGGTGAGGCACTAGAACAGGCCAGAGAAGTTGTGACTGCCTCATCCCAGGAAGTGTTCAAGGCTAGGCTGGAAGAGGCTTTGATCAACCCAGTCTAGTGACCAGGGTTAGGGTTAGGGCTAGTGAAAAGTGCCCCTGTCCATTACAGGGGTAAAGAGGAACTAGGTGATCTTTAAGGTTCATCACAACCTAAATTATTCTATGGTTCTATGATTCTATGTCCAAGATTAAATTTACAGACTGACAGATGCAAGCCTGTTCGCTCAGGTCAGCAAGGGCAGCATGAGCACATCACTGAAATATAAAACTCAGGTGAGCATATTCTTTAACAGAAAAGGAGATTGGATTTAGATTGGATATTAGGAAAAATTCTATCACTGAAAGCATTGTCAAGCTTTGGAACAGGCTGCCCAGGGAGGTGGTGGAGTCACCATCTCTGCAATTATTTAAAAGACATGCAGATGTGGCACTTAAGGACATGGTTTAGTGGTTGACTTGGCTGTGCTCAGTGAACCATTGGACTTGATAATCCTAAGGATCTTTTCCAGCACAGACAATCCTATAATTCTTAGATTCTAGGATGTATTAGCTGGGGCTTGGCTCCAGGTTGACAGCCAGTCTGGCATGAGTGCTGGGTCGTGTCTCCTGCTGTGGGCCAGGGCATGGGGCAGGCTCAACGCTGGCTCATGAGGAATCCTGTGGACATATCCCACGCTCCTCCTCTGTTGAGTGGGTGCAGCCACCAGTAGTGCTGTCATTCCTGAGGGATTTGGATTTAAAAGGGAGTAGGCAGTACTTGGCAGGCTGCAAGTTTGAGGTATTGGTTAATTAAATTCCTTGTAGGTTTTCCCTTCATGATAATGCTAAATCCAGGGATAAGTTGTCCTGGCAACAGCTTTGGCTACTGTTCTTTCCACCCTTGCTTTTAGGATTGTGATTAGAGGTACTTGAGTATGTAAATCACCATCTGAGGCTGGTTGGATGTATTTATTTATTTCAAAGAAAGTGGTGCCCATATGAATTGAAAATACAGTGCACTTTCACTTGCGTTTGAATAATAAAACAATGTATTCACTCTTCAGAGCTCAGGCTTTAGCCAACAACATATATATTATTCATTGTTTCAAAATGTAATAAAGATACATACTTAATATCTGCTTTCCAATTAAACTTTATGAGTGGGGGCTGACTGTGGTTATATTTTTTGGCTGTGTTTTTTAATTTTCTTCTAATGCCTTCCTGGGAATTCAAGAGGCAGCTTCAAGCATAAACATGTTGAGTGTTAAAATAGTGCAGTGTATTTTATGGCCAAAATGTTATTACACAGATTTGTGGGGCTGTCAAATGTGGTGACTGAAAGTAGACATTGAACCCGCTACACTTGATTTCTTCAGTAAGCTTCAGTAGTTGCAATTTCAGATGAAGCCAATGGAACCAGAGATAAGTGGCCTGGTCTTTTTTTGTTTGAGGAATGGTGTCAATAATTAGTTGAAAACTGTGGATTCTTGGTACTCCTACAGATCAAATCTCTCACTCCTACTCTCACTCCTACTCTCACTCCTACTCTCACTCCTACTCTCACTCCTACTCTTACTCCTACTCTTATTCTTACTCTTATTCTTACTCTTATTCTTATTCTTATTCTTTCATGTTCACTCATGAGTCCTCAGGGATAAGTGAGATGTGCACCATAGGATTACATTGCTTTAATTCTGTTTATACGTTGGTTTCTTTATAAAAATTATTATTTTAATCTCAGGCACTTCTTCTGGGAGAGGGGTAACTAATTAAAATGGTTCCTCTTCGTAGGCTGGTGAAGGTTTCTTTACTGCCTTCATCTTGTTCTTCCCATGATTAGAATCCTGGCAGATGGCACTGGCACATCTGTGAGTCTGTGTGGCTGAGACCTTGGAGACAAGTTGTCATCTGTATTGGAGGGGACAGTCCCCTCCTGCCAACAGACTGGTGGAGCAGGGCAGTAGCAATAACAAATGACTAACTGGGATGCTCATGTTATTTAGAAAATACCACATGACGGCATTAATACTTTGCTTTAAATGATCCACGTATTATTCTGTATACAATGGCTTGAGATGGAGCAGTGACTGCGTCTATAATTGGGTTTGTTTCATTGGTTTCTTTTTCCTGCCTGAAGCCAGCAAAGATTGTCTCTATCCACAATACTAGTCCATGGCCACACTGGAGGAAAAAATTGGAAGGAGAAATGCAGATATCACATGCTATGATTAAATGGCTAAAGAGCTGCTGAAGAAGGAAATGGAGGATGCATCAGTTTTGGAATTACAAAACTCCAGTAACACAGTCCCACAAAACTTCAGTCAACACAGGCTGAAATGCCAGTATGTCACCCAAGCATGCAGCATGGCTCAGGGCAGCTGACAGTGGCTGTGAAACAGAATATCCAGATCTCTCAACGCCCAGCACTTTGTGTAACTGATGTGTTACGGGGGCACTTTCCTTTGGTCTGTCTAGCCAATGCTGATGGAAAGGGGATGCCTCCAAGAACTGCCCTCCTAAGGACTGTTATTTATGTGCCTGAATAATTTCCTGAAGGGATTTATTATTTTCCTGCTGGTCCAGAAAAAGTCTAAGGAAATTTGCATCAAAACTCAGCCAATAAAGTTATGTCATGTAAAACTCTCCTTTTGTAGCTCCTTCAGTTCACCCTGGAAAGTGGAAAAGTAATAGAATGTAATTTGAGGTAGCCCTGCTATTTTCATGCCTCCAATACAGAAACAGCAGAAGCTGCTGCTGAAGACACAGCTGGCTGTCTGAACTAGACAGTTTTGAGGTGACATACCTGCGGCTGGCTGGCAGCCCAGTCTGCAATGCAATTGAGTGTGTCTAAATGGAGATCTCCAGCAGGCTAAAGAGAAAGGATGGTCCTGTTAGCAGTTCTATGCCAAAAAGCATGGGAAAATATTTTCAAGGAACAAATAAAAGGGCTGTGAGCTTTCCAGAACGATGGTAGGAAAAGGGAATCAAGAGTTGGAAAGGCTTCTGGCTCTGGGAGGCAGTGGATCTGCTGGTGATGATGGGTATGGACATTGGGGAATGGGTTAAAAACAAGAGAGCTCAAGAAACTTCTGAAGAAGGGAAACCAAAGTAGAGAGAGCATTCTGCAAATGAGCAGCTCACTTGGTAAGAGGGGTAGTGTTTTTTGCTGTGGATAACTGATTCTCTTACTAAGGAGACAGGGGAATCATAAAGTTTCAATCTTCAATACCAGAAAAGGAGCCAGATTTCTGGAGAAGGAGGATGCTACCAGAGGAGGTTAAATTAATAACAAAATGAATTAAAATGAGAACTCAGGATAATATGAAAAGGTTTTGAGAATAAAATGAATCAAAGTATCAAGAGACGTGGAAAGCAGATCTTTGATTAGCTTTATGCCAATAACTAGAAGATGGAGTGAAAAGTAGTAAGGATTTGAAATTATTTCTGTGTAAGAATTTATGAATAATCTTGATATTTATAAAGCTTGATAGGAAGGTCTGTGTGACTGAAAATTTTAAAGAAGAACCCCATGGTGATTTTTGTGAGTGGACTATGCAAAAAAGACAGAAATTCTTCTGAAGTTCACTTACAAGTTGCCAGACCAATCACAACTTGGCAGCATCTGCAGCAGATCACCAAGGCAAGACAGAGAGCAGGATGACTGACCTCTCATTTTACAGCGAGGAGAAGCTGCACTAACATATAGGGTGGGAGACTGTGTGAGATATCTTTGAGTTCTGAAAAAACGGAAAGAAGATAAAAGTTCTTTATTTTTTAGCATCTAAGCTTGGGGAACTCTAACTGAAACATCATTTTGAAAGATTAAGAGAAATAGATCACAAACCTGAAAGATAGTGTTGCTTAGGTACAAATGATTTTTGCTTGGTTACATTTGCAAGCAAAATAACAGCACTAAGATCAATGGACTAAAATAGACACTTGATGTTTTAAAACTTTCTGTTCCACAGAAATGAGAACAATTAAGAGGTAAATCAGCTGTGGAAAAAACTATCAACAAACTGATGAATTATGATTGAAAGAAGCTGAAAATATTGCATTGCATGCTTGAAAGCTGCATTCTGACCATGTGAAATGAAGACTTTGCCACTTATGAAAACAAAGCAAAAGAGTTAGAGGCTTGAGTCAGGGGTGAGGTGAAAGGTCTCTATAAAAACAGTGTAAATCAGTGGGGCACTGGTAGGGAAGAAATTTGACACATACTATGGAAGCAGGTACCATGTATTTCAGTGCTGCTATGTGTAATATTTCATAATATTTCTGCAGGTTTTACCCCAATGGTGCAGCAATGAGTAACCAGAAACAGGTACAATTTAGCAAGAGCCACAATGAAGATTCTTGCTTATCTCTAAGGTGAAGATTTAAATTGCTTTCTAATACCAGTTTAGTTCAGACAGGGTTAATAAAACACAACGTTATATTTCTTTAATGTAGTTCATCTTGTGCTTATACACAGAACTGTTCCTGTGCTTGTTTTCTTTGTTCAAGGAATTAAAGACATTAGAGGGTCCAGTGCAGGATCATGGTCTGGTACTGAGTCCATAGTTTGTTACAATGACCCACAAATATTAAGTAGATGTTTTTTTCAGGGTGTTTGGTTCTGTTATCTAGGATATGTGCATATTTACTGCATTTGTGGACTTTGGCATTCACTCAGCTCTGAGATTGATTCATAAACCACTGTGTAAAATACTTGTATTGTAAGGTCTTTGAAGAATAAATTTGTTTCTGGAAACCTAAAGTATATCTAGGGTCTATGATATCACAGGAAAATTGAGTTGCTGGAGGCATCCACGAAACATCATGAACATAAAAGTTATCTCTTCTTGTAAATATACATTTATTTCAGCTACTTCCTATGCACCCTGAATCCTATGTGCCTCTCTCTCTTTTTCCTCACAGCACTTTTTCTTGGCAGGGTTCTTAGCTGAGGTTATTGACGGAGGAGTTTAGTGCGAAAGTCAGCATCTAATAACTTGCTAAGACTTTACTGGAAAACAAACTGAGGGATGTTTCCTCTACTCCAGGCTGTCAGAGAAACAAGCATGCTGCAGTTTTGGAACTGCATCTTCTCTGTTTCTGTTGCATTTGTATTGCTTAAAGAGATGGCTACAAAGACAGAGAAAACTAACTGGGCTCTAAAGGAAACTCTGTGTTTTCAGCCTGGACCAGCCAAGGTTACAAGGAGCTTTTTCCAGCTGGAAGCCAGCTGTGCTCTGCAAGAAGTCATTACAGGGCTTTCATATTTCTATTCTGCAAAGACAGCACACCTGACACGCTGTACACACAGGGGTACAGGTGCATCTAGGGATGTTGTGTCTCTGCAACATCCCCCACTTTACCTCTTCATCTGGTAGTTGAAATCAATCCTTCAGGGCTGTTAGTTCAACTCATGACACCTGCCCAGCAAAGTGGCAGGCCAGTGAACTCTCAGTGTTTCAGTAAATATATCTCAACATTTTAGACTGAAAAGTCTTTTAGCTGGCATTGTGCTGCTTGTGCAACCCTCTTTGTCCTTCTTCTCCTTTAATTTTGAACACTTTCAGCCAGAGGAAAAAGAAACCTTCCATGGGTGTCCCTTGTAGCCCACAGGGAAACTTCAGCTGCCCATCCTTGTGTCTATGCTCTGTTGAAGGTGGCCACGTTGCCCACCTGCCTGCTGGTGTGTGAAAGCAGGAGATGTATCGTGCTAACAGAGGTGGTGTCTGATCCATGCATATTCCCCAGGATGAGGTGCTTGGGCCACCTTCAGGCCAAGGCAATTCATCTGGTTTGTGGTTCACTTCCTTCTCCTCCAAAGGCCCTTTGGATACTACCTCTTGGCCACTCAGAGAAGGAGATTGGTAACTATCAGCACTGCTCTGATTTGGGTTCCCAGGACCTCTCTGTTCCCATGAGCCTGGTATGATTCTCATGAGATGGGAATGCTCTTGTGAAAAATGGTATCTGGGAGCAGAGCAGAGGAATTATCCTCTAGTTAATAACAAGAGTTATTTCCCATGGACTGCAGATTTTTCATCCATTAGTCATCAGAAAAGAAGATTCTGGAGGGAAACATAAACTTTCCAGGTTTGTGAAGATAAGGAAATGTCTTAATTACAAGTGTTGATATGACAACATCATCTTCTCCTCAATATAGAAATCAGAGAACAGCAGATAATGTGGTGATGTTGCTGCCCACCTTCAACTCAGTGGAATGGCCTCCATCATAGGGGACTCTGCTACAAATCGTTCACAAACCTTGCAAACACTTCATATCCGTGCCTACTTTATATCCATGCCTTCATGATTTCATAGCTGTGGTTTCAGATATTCTGTTGCCATTTCTCTTCATATAGGTGCTCCTGGCCTTCTTTTCGATTTTGCTAAACTTTTTGTGTTTGGGCATTAAACCTTTAATGACCTCCTTCATGAGGTTTTGGTTCTTGTACCTTTATTAGTACTCTCAAATCTCAAATTTAATCTCTTCGTTAGTTCATTTCATTTGCAAGCACTGTCATCCCTTTTGTTTTTCTCTTCAGCCAGATCCTCAGGCTTTTCACTTTTCTTTCCCTCTGTGTAGTTCTGTTCCCCATGAGCTCTTTCTCAGGAGTTTATTATTTCAATAAAATCACTGTTTGGATGAATTCTGTCCCATCTGGATAGGGTTTCTCTACCTCAAAATGACATTTACACGTTACAGAAGGAAAATCTTCCTTCTTTTTTTCTTTATGTTAGCTCTCCAGTTATTCAGTGAAGTCCCTATTCAGTCCTCTCTCTCCTTTGCTCTGAGTGAGTAATATGTAATAATGCAGAGGTTACTTTTACAAAAGTCACCCTCACCCTTTGTCCTACACCTTATATTCCTCTAATTTCTTGTCTGATTGAAGTCTGGTTCTGGTGACCTTGGTGCCTTGAAGTGTGCTGATTCTTTTTTATGTTCCTTTCTTATATTGTAACTTAAGAGATATTACTGCTCCGTTTGCTTTACTGGACCATGCTTTTTTTAACTCTGAAGGCCCTTGGCAAAATACTGTAACTTTATAGGTCAGTATCTTCCTCCTAACCAGGAGGGAGATCTGTACTTTCAGCTGAAACTTCATCTGTGATTTCTTATGGTAAGTTCATTATTCTTGCATAGACATGTAAGTGAATGGTTTTAACTGTGGATCCTTTCTCATTCTGCAACATCACCTCATTTAAGATCCCCCGTGCAGCTTTGGCTAGTAAATACCTCTGTACTGTCAGTATGTGCTCTTCTTCCAGTATCCAAAGGCTCTGTATTGTCTTTCCACTACCCTCAGACAGATGCCTAATGCCTATTTAATCTAGGAACAGAGTTTTGGAGTGAGTGCAGCAAAACCAGGGTAGGGTTGACAGTTATGGCCCCTATAACAGCCACAGAGGGAATGAGGCATATCTAAGTGACTGATTGTTATACATAAAAAAATCTTCAGCAATCATAGATTATTTGTCTGCAATTCCACTCTCATTTTTCACTAGTTATTGTTAGTGTTATTTGACATTCCATCTTCCAATTTGCTGTGGTAATGGACTCAAGGCTGACAAACAAAGTGATGAAATACTGCTTATCTCAGTTTTATTTCTTCTCTGAATAAAACCCTGGTGGACAAAAACATCTTGTATAGAAAACTACTCTCAGTACTAAAGCAATTCGTGATCATTCAGCATCTCAGCTCTTTGGAGCTGATCCTACAGCCCAAGATTTTTTCTATATTCCAGCAATATAGAATTATATTGCCAGCAACATAAAATTTGTTAATTGCCTTACTAACTGGTTGTATGCCTTGCTTACTGTATTGAAACAGAGTTTCCTACTCTTCCAAGTGTAGGAGATTGTTAGGTGTGTTCACATCTGAAGAGCTGTGGCTCTCAAAGGTTCCACAGGTGTTTATCCTTGTTTGTTCACACAAGTTTTTTGGTACTGGGAACAGACTGGGACTCAAGACAGGATCTCCTGATACTCTGTGCGTGTCTGTGTTTGTCCTGGGTTAAGTCAGGAGCTTCTCCATGTTACTGGATGAGGATGGCAGAGATATCAAGTTCTGCTGCATAAACTAATGGTGGAGATACTGACGTTTTTGTTGCATTATTGGGAGGAGGAGAAATTGTAATTCTGGCTGAACATTTGAGTAGCATATTCCAAATACAGCAAGACTTCATAATATCATCTTTTCTGGGGAGTTTTCTGAACTGCAATCAGTCAGAAGCTTTCTGCTGAAAAGCATTTCCTCGTAGGATTAAAGTCTGACAAGGCAGAGTGTTTATTCATTTAGTTATTTTGTAAATGAACTGCCTTAAATTAAAAATTGTAGGCTTTTACTGTATATCTGGAACGTACCTAGCTGACTTCTTCTGCCATAATCCATCCACAGTGGCTGAGCACTGAATAATGCTGCACACATGATTTATGTTGGCATATCTTGAGGTTCACGTTTGCCCCAAGTGATTAAGCTACAAGAAGCTGAATGCTTACAAACTTACTATAAAATGAGACAATTTAGCAAAAAATTGCAGAAATACCCTTCCAAACATTTTGATTTTTGTTTCTGATTTCTGTTTCTGAGGAAATTTTTGTGAATTCCTGTCCAATGTTTTATGCCCTGTTTTGTGACTCCTTTGCCATAAGCAGGTCAGTAGAGATCTGTGGACTGTGAGAACACAGCCCCAGCTTTGTTTCAAGAGGAGAAAGTGTGCTATGTTGTAATGAAAGGGATTCCCTGAGATGCAGGAAAGGAGTTACTTACTCTCCTTTGTAATTTTTCTATCTGTATCTCTCTGAAGTATGTTTTAATTTGTTTTTATGTGGATCAGAAAAATGCAAGAACTATGAAGAGTTCTATGACACTGACATGACTTCTGAAAAGTTGCACAAGGTAACTGGAAAGAGTTTGTAATGAAAAGATTGTTTATCCTTGAAAGCTGAAGAGATTTGCATTTTTCTGTAATTCAGTGAATTCATGGCTGATATGCCAGGGATAGAAGTGTAATAGAAACTTCTTACTTCAGAGGATGACTGCATATTTTTTACCGCTTGTGTTTGATTGCAAATTTTTGATGTGTTGAAAGTTAAAAATTGCACAATGCTCAGGCAAAAACCCAGCTATATCCAGTTCAGAAAGGTTTCTGGAGAGTTTTTAATTTTTTTGAGGATTAGCATAGAGCTTGCTCCCAGCATTTACAGCTACTTTAACTCAATTGTAGTTGATACAATGTGTACATTTACACCAGACAGTCCCTGCACTGGCAAATCTTAAGAGATTTAAGCTGCCTATTTTTATCCAGACAGAAATAGGCAGTGCAATTCTCCCCTTTTGTAATCATGCTATCATCTGGTGTCACCAACTGATATAAAATTTGCTTTAGTGTCAAAATGATTGACATTGCATATTCTTAAAGTCTATTTTGTTTATTCAGTGTTACTTATAGCCAACTGTTGATTCTGACTACTCATTAAGGTACCATTTATTTTCATCTGTATTAAACATATTCCAAAAACTACCAAGAAAATCTCCTGCAAGTGTACTTGGATAGCCCTATTTGGACATCATCTATTAGCAAAAGCTCTGATGAAACAGATGGAAATATTGTCTACTTCAGGGCTGTAAATTCAGCCATCGCCTTGCCAGAAGCAAGAAATGCTTAAAGCTTTTAGACATTAATTGATAAAATATGTCCTTAGGATGGAAATTGAGTCTCTGCAGGCTCCCAGCCTCTTGCCAATGCAAAATCTTCACTGTAACTAACAGGAGACTGCCTGCTTGAAGGTTGCTCTCAGTTCAACACCTCAGGAAGGAAGAAGCTGAGATACACAGAGCCTGCCCCAGTGTTTCTGACCAAATTCCACAACAGCTCTTGCCCTGGGCTGGAGCAAGAGCTGAAGGACTGTGGGGAGGGAGGCAAAGGCTCAGCTCACCACTGGAGACAAATCCTGCATCTGCACTGGAGCAGCCTCTGATCCAGTTGATGCTGGCTACCATTTGTTATGGAAAACCTTCCACTTCTTGTGGAATGACACGAGCGAACTGAGAGGGCTGCATGGGGAGTGGGCAGAAAAGGGATGGCTTGGTGCAGGAATGATGTCAAAGTTCCAAACACCCCCAAAAAGATGAATGTGCTAAAAAAGGTGGGAAGGGGGCAAAACTAAATGGGAAGCATAAAATATAGGTACATTTAAGATTGAAAAGAGGGCTTTTTTCAGTTTGGTAAGTTCTACAGAGAAAAAGAAACAACAACAACAGTAACAATAATAATAATAAAATAATAATAACAACAATAATAATATTATAGTGATTGTATGGGCAAACATTTGGAAAAAAGAGAATGAAAGAAATTTTACTTTGTTACTTACACCCCTAGACAGGTGTTAGACACACTCACAGCCCTTTTGTTCTCCCTGAATATAACCAATCCAGTACTGGTGTGTTCTGCAGCCTTATTCTCAGCAATAGCTGTGCTATTCTGGCTCCAAAGGCACTGTGCCTATTGGAAGCAAAATACTGCTAGAGACTGAGGGGAGAGGCATCATACCACCTGCTCAGCCCCACAGCACAAAACATGCCTTAAGGGATGATAAGAAAAAGTTAATTCTCCACTAACTTTTCAAATCAAGATCTACAAGCTGAATTTTCCATTGCAAATCTATCTTTACTTTTCAATTTTACCCACACATGGAGCAAGTTTGGAGCTGTTTCAATCACTTGTTTTTATGTTTGTGGTGTTAAGACCCCAAATATAAAAGGAAAGCATTAGTTTAGAAGTAAGACTCTAGTCTGTTTCTTCTAAACTTAGGAACTTCTAGCACTTGGTATGTAGCTTTAATTAAGAGCAACTAACCCCTACAAACACTGTTTCACCTAAAAAGAGAAGTTAATAAGTGGTTGGGAAGGAGTTGATGAGAAAATCTAAGGGTCCAGTTTACCTTGAATCTGTTGTGGTTTTAAGCCCAGATGGAGAAGAAACACCACACAGCCTCTACCCCAACCCCTCCCTATTCACCTCCACCCCAGTAGAATGGGGAGGAGAATTGAAGTAAAACTTGTATGTTGAGATAAGAACAGTTTAATAACTGAAAATAAAGTACAATGCAATAATAGCAGTAAATAAGAATTATAATAAAAAGGGACAAAAATTATGCACAATGCAATTTCTCACCACCCACTGACTGATGCCAGACCCCCCTTCCCAAACCCAGATTGGCCCCTTCTGGGTAACTCCCCCCAGTTATGTACTGGGCCTGGTGTTCTATGGTGTGGAATATCCCTTTGGTCAGTTTGGGTCCCCTGTCCCAGCTGTGATCCCTCCCAGTTTCTTTCATGTACATCCTCACTAGCAGAGCAGGAGACAAGGAGGAAGAGCCCTTGACGTAGCAGAAACACAACTTAGCAAAAACTCAAACCATCAGCATGTTATCAACACCATTTTCATTCCAAATCCAAAACACAGCCCTGTAACAGCTACCAGGAAGAAATTAACTCTACCTGAGCTGAAACCAGGACAGAATCACACCTGGTCTTTCTCAGTTACAAATCTAAACTGCCCCAGCTTGAATAAACTCTGATCCAGACTTTAGTTTTGTGAAATGATCATCTCTTATACCCTTAGAAATCAGTGTATTTGTTCTTGCTTTTGGAAGAGAATTCTTGGTTTTCTTAGGCTTTCACTGCAAGGGGATTTATTTTAAGTCTAGCTACTCATGTTAAATCCTGTTTTTTTCTCAATCCCTGCAAAATTCCATGAGTTCAAACTCATGAGGGAGGTTCCCACAGACCCTGAGATTCTTAAAAGAAAAGGTTTAAATTTTCCATCTTGTTTCTGATCCCTTCAATTAAACTTCATTCATTGCAGCTTGGCAAACTTAATTGCACACTTCAAAAAGAGAAGAAACAAAAATCAGAATGATGCAGAAAGATGAGATTTTTTTTAAAAAAACTTTATCTCTCAGAGCAAAAAAAAAAATTAAATAAAAGAGACCATAAGAAATGGAAAGCCGAGAGGACGTGATTTTGATTGTAGGTTTATCTTGCTTTATTTTGGTGGGAAAATGAGGCCTTGTTAACTGTGCTGAAAGCAAAAGATTTGAAGGGAAGCTGGTTTTGCAATTAAATTTTATTTTATGAAAAATAAAAAAATACAAAATGTCCAGAAATCTGTGGAATGAAGACTTATCAATCCCATTTCTGACTCCGTGTTTTTTCACTTGCAAGAATGGAATTTACCTAATAAATTTGGAGCCGGTCCAAAACAAAAGAGGTTGCTTCTTGTACTCATATCTAAGACCTATAATATTTTGGCTGCTCATTCCTAGTAAAAATCAGGGGACAGCAATCACATATCTTGCTATTACACATGCATAATTTACCTTAGGAAAGATAAGAGTGGGTGGGAGTTATTTTTATCTTCACATGGCAACAAAACCCCTTGCACCCACGCTGCCAATGCACTTTACAGAGGGTTAAAGGGATTTTGATTTTTTGAGAAGGGAGGCGAGTCAGTAAGGCAGAAATGCTTGAAAGATGAAGTGATCCTTACTTCTAATCAGAAGAATTTAGACTCTCCAGAGTCTATCAAGGAGCCAGCTAGAGAATTTGTTGCTATCTTTGAGGAACATTAGAAGAAGGGTATGAACTTGAAATGTGCACAGAGGAATCAAAACTGCCTTTATACTGTGTGGTACTGGGTGTAGCCTAATGATTGCTCTGGAGTGGTTGTTACAGCCAGCACTTGTCAGAGTGTGAATAATTGTGGCTGTGTCTTATCTTGACTCCAGCTGCATGGGGAGGAAGGAAAATAGGTCAGCAAAAGACAGCTCAGATGTGTGTGATATATTCAAAAGGGTGACAGCATCCTTCTCAGAGCACCCTTTTTATTACCTGAAATGCTTTTTCTGGACTCATAGAATAATTTATCTTGGAAGAGATCTCTGCAGATCCTCTAGCTTCACCTCCCACTCAAAGGATCAACTGCTCTGTGGAAACCTAAGAGGTCATTTCCAACGTAAAGGAGTTAAACTACTGCTGAAAGTCTGAGTTGGTTGGTTTGTTTTTCAGTAATAATGCAGCTCTTTGGGATTATTTTATAGGATTATGAGGCGCTGTTAGTAAGACAGATGCTCAGCATTTATGTACCTTGGGCATGGACATCTTCTAAAAATCCTGTATAGGACTTATAGGAAGGCTTCTGTTTTGACCCATCTCTGACCTTTACAGAGATGTAAAGGTAAGGGCAACAGCATAACCTTCATTTTTCTGGCAAGACAAGGAGGCACATACTGACTGTTTTTCAAAATATCATCTTTTCTTAGGTTGCATGGTTTTAATCAGGTCAAATGCACAGCACAAACCCTGCATTCAGGGACTCTGAGTTCTGGTCTGCTAGGAGTTTGCACATACAGGAAAATGAAAAATAAACACACAGTGGACTGGAGTCCTCCATTTTAGAACTTTGCTTTCAGGTAGGCTTGAATTCCAGTTTTAGAGAAGGATGAGAAAGGTGCTGCATATATTATTGAGTCGGTTTACCCTGTTTACACCTGAATTCAAAGAAATTACAAATACAGTGCTTAAAAACATCACTTCAACACCTATTTTACCCATAGATGCTCACAGAATGTCTAACTGTGACCTGACAGAGGTGTGAAGGCCTGAGTATGTATGCTTGTAAGGAGGGAGGGGAACGAACCCGGTCTAAATGAAGTAAGAGAGAGACAAAACATGCGGGCTTTCAGTCCTTACATCTGAATGGACACTGAAATCCAGCACCTGAACCCCACTTTAACCAACACAGTTGGACATCCAAGGTTTGTTACAGCTTGAAGTACTTTGAATCCAAGCAACTGGTGCAATCACTGGTGTCTGCTTGACACCCATCATGGACCTTTCCCACCCTGCTGTGCTGTATCCATCTGAGACATCAATCTTTGTTTAACAGATGTTGCTCACAAATTTTGTGCGTCTTCATGGTCAGTGTGCAACGCCCTCCTGACCCTGAGCTGCCGGAAGGCACATTTCTCTCCATGGCTGGATTCCCATTTAACAGTTGGGTCTCCAGCAGCAGAGGGGACCTGTCTGGAGGGAAGAGAGGCTGGTGGCCCGGGTGGACAATGACAGCGTGTCCCAGCTAAGAACGAGCTGACCTCCAGACCTGAATGATCCACACAGGCAAACTGTGTGAAGACACTCCAAAACACAAGCTGATGTAATCTTGCATGTTTGGATTTTTTTCAGATAACATTAAAGTCAATGACAGAATTAACTATGTAAAAAAAAACATATGATGGTTTTTTTCTTTTCCTAAAAATGCATCATTTAACTTCCTTAGAGAAATCTAGAATTACTTTCCCTGAAACATACTGACTGAAGCACATCTATTTTGTATGGTTTGCTTAACATGTTCTGAGAGAAATATAATTAAATTTTGTGAATAAGGTCCTTCGACTTGCATGCATGCCTTGATTCAGAAATTCAGTCAGTGAGCACCTCTAATAGAAACAGTAGTCTTTATAGGGAGTTGCACAATATATAGTAGCTTTCTAATTTGTTTAAAAAGAAAGGTTATATTTTTCATTCCAGTGTCAACCTTGCTTTCTGCCTTATAGCTCTAATACACACAATGAATAATTTTATTCTGCAAATAATTGCATGATGATTTATACTACAATGTATCTGTTGTCTCCATAAAGCAGAATTGAATCGAACAGGATCCCAAGTCTCCTGTTATTCTTCACCACAAATGTGGCACTAATTTGTCCTCCAAGTGCCCTCGGTGCTGATCATACAGGGTAGCCTGTGCCATATTACTGTGGTAATATTCATGAATATATTTGTGAAATGGCTAAAGCTGTGCCACTTGATGGGAAAGGAGAGAGGGCAGACACCAAGACACCTGTAGGACATTCCTAGTGCTGTGCACCGGCCAGACCCCAAGACAGAGCAGGAAGGGTGATGGCACGTGTGCAGGAAAACAGGAATTTTTGCTTGTGGGAAAATGTTTCCATTCCAGGGAGAACTTGGAAAGGCAGAGGTTTGTGTTTGCCATAGGCAGATTTTTAAGTCATAGGCATATTGGTGTTCTTCAAGCATTCCTCTCCTTTTTCATTTTTCTTTGCATCTCGCTCTTTGCTGTCTTTCTACATAAACATCTACATATGTCAGAGACCTCTTAAAGGTTAAAGCAGTCTATGCTGTATTCATTCCACCTGCCCAGTGCTACTTGAAATGTACGATTTTCTGCCTCCGGCCCTGAATTTTTCTCCCACCCAATAACCCGGGGAGCAAATGGACTCAGGGTATCTGAGCAGGAGACTAAACAAAAGTCTTTGACTAAAATACTTTGAAATGATCAAACAACTGTATGACCAAGAACTCCCCTATAGGCAGGAAAACGACTGTAGCTTCACCTAAACTGTAACTACTATTCACATATTTCATTTTCCTTCCTATTTGCACCCTGCAACCTTTTCAAGGTCTGATTTAACTGCTGGAAAGCAAACGTAAGAGAAGTTATTTCACAACATTAGTGCAGAAATACCTGAATGTAGTCTTATAAGCATAACAGCAACCCACAATTGGAAGCATTGTGCAGGAATATTAACCCCAAATTTCTGTTAGGAGCATTTTGAAGGATGTGCAGCAAGTTCAGTCCCTGTGAGGGCCCGTCACCAAGAGCTGGTCTTGATGACCCTTATGAGTCCCTTCCATCTCAGAATATCCTGTGATATGGAAGTGTGACAAATATGGTTCTCACTGTAAAAACAACACTGGCCTCAAGCTGGACTCAGTGCAGTGTCACTCTGTCCTTAAGACTCCCACGTAAACTCGCAAGACCATTTTTTAAATTTTTGCCATGCAACACTAATGAAATCAATGGCATAAATAACCCATAATTTTCTGTAGGACTTTAGTCTTTATTAAAAACAAGGTTAATTACAGTGATGACTTTTTAATATGTTGCTGTTTACCTTCATTTACAATGTCAAGGTCTGGGATTCTACTGGTCAATTAAATTGCATCTTCAAATCTGTGGCAGTTTCTTGATTGACTCATTAGAGGTTAGGAGTAGGTGTTTGTTTGCGTAGGATTTTCTTTCTTTTCCAAACTTCAGCAGATACAAGTTCCATGACCAGCAGCTCTCATACATAAAATTGTTGTTGGTTCATTTGGAGCTGCGACCATTGGGTGTGGCAGGTGGGGAAGAGCAGGGACTCAGCTGTCACAGTTGTATGGATCTGTAGTATTTCTAATTATGATATATATATAAAAAACATATAAAATATAAAGTGTAATATATAATATACAATATATATTATATATTATATATTATAT
>VXBT01013021.1:386954-599921 GCA_013400235.1 Oriolus oriolus | reverse complement strand
ATATTATATATTATATACTTTATATTATATATTATATTTATTTGTTTCAGTTACTCCACTTTACACTGAAGCAATCAAATGCAGAATGTGATCCATGAACATCAATATAAGCTGGTCTATAAACAGTTCACCTTAAGCAAGTGCAAGGAACTAAAGGTAGTGCCAGTCTCACTCTGTTCCAGATGATGGAAATCCCAGCTGATGAATTTTTATGTTATGTACTCACTGTGTATGAGTGTGTGTGTAGGTCACTCATATGATACATGTTAAACAGACAACTTATACATTATCCTTGGCTTAGGGACCTACCTTGCTCCATTCGATTTACAAAGAATTTGCTCTGCTGCCTTTGGTCACAGTGACATTGGACACCTTCGCAGGTCTGCAAGGGGAAGTGTGAATTGCTCTCCTCATTATGTCTGAGTGACTGGGAGATATTTGCACTGCATTATACATAATGCCAGATGATCCATGCTACCACTGTCCTCCAGCAAAGAAACAGCATGGGAACCAAAGGAACCAAAGCGTCCAACTTTATTCCCAGCTCAAAGGGCTTGGGAACTGTTAATCTTCTCTCCTCACTTCTCCTCCAACAACATCACAAGACTGACCTTTCATATATCAGGTTGTTAATCACAGAATTGTTTAAGTTGGAAAAGATCTTTAAGATCATCAAGTCCAGCCATTAACTCAGCACTGCCATGTCCACCACTAAACCATGTCCCCAGGAGCCACATCTACACTTACACATAGCTACACACCTTTTAAATACTTCTAGGGATGGTCCTTAGGGCTGTCTGTTCCAGTGCTTGAAAACCCTTTTGGTGAAGATATTTCTCCTAATATCCAATGCAAAATGCAGTTCTGCTGACACCCCTTCTTACTTCTCCAAGAACTGAAAATTCAAGCATTTCATGATGTCTTTTCTCAATACTGTGTCCAACCACTGCATTGCCCACCAATCCTTCTGTGTTCACAAACAGCAGGTCCAGAGGGGCATTTCCATGAATTGCCTCCCTTGCCAGCTGTGTCAGGAATTTCTCTTCCACACACTCTGGGAGCCTTCTGGACTGTTTGCTCCCTGCTATGTTGTATTTCCAGCAGACCTCTGGCAAACTGAAGTCCGCCATGAGAACAAGGGAAAGCAGCTCTGAGGCTTCTCCCAGCTGCTTATAGAATATTTCATCTGCCTCTTCATCATGGTTAGGTGGTCTGTGGCATAATCCTGCTGTGATATCTGCCTTGTGATCACCACCATCATGCTCTAGACAGTCAAAACAGTCACTAACATACAGCACTAATCCATCACTCTCCTTCCTTGCCTGTCCCTTCTGAAGAGTTCATAGCCATCCATTGCAGCACTCCAGCTGTGTGAGTCATCCCAACATGTTTCCATGATGGCAGCTATGTCACAGTTTTCCTGCTGCACAATGGCTTCCAGCTCCTCCTGTTCATTGCCTGTGTATAGTGGTGTAGATGCACTTCATTGGGCTATTGAGCACACCACCTTTTTTTGGGGAGAAACCCTAAATTGTATGTGACTGTTCTCAGCTGCTTTGGTGTTTTCTAACATTGATAACCTCACAGCTCAATATGTATTTAAGAAATGAAAGGCTGATCTTGGTTGACTTCGGGTTTTTTGAGCCTTGCATTTTCTGCCTTTCCTGCCTGACCCTAAAGTCTAGAAACTTTCTCTTTTTAAAAGAAAAATAAGTCATTGTAGTTTAGTCACAGGATGCTGGGAGCTGGAGTTTGTAAAAAAATGATTGTACGCTGGTGACATAATCAGAAAACTCAGCAGAGCTTCCAGCAGTGTAGCATTTCCTTCAGCTTTCCTCAGCTCTGGGTGTGAATACTCAGCTGATCTGACCCTGAAACCGCAGGCCTGGGGCTTTCTTCAGCTGTCTGCAGCACAAGGGCTGGTACCCGGGGTCAGCCTCCCCCTCTACCTTGCTGTTGCAATTACAGAAAGCATCAGCTGTGGGATGGCACCCACCTGCAGAAAAAGACACCAGTGCTGTACCCTTTCCACAGTCATTTGCACAGCTGCTGAGGGCCAGTGACAGTGTGGTCCACTGGTCATAGGCATTACCCAGTTGCAGAAGGTTGTATGTTATGAAACAAAAAGGTTTTAATTACAAACCTTGTTGTGGGTTAACCCTGACAGGCAGCAAAGCACCACAGAGCTGCTCACTCCCTGCCTCCAAAGGTAAGTCCCAGCGGGAAGGAAGAGAGAGAAAAGGAAGAGGAAAAGTGAGAAAACTTGTGGGTAAAGATTAAAAAAACCCAAACCCCCCACAGAAAAACAAAAATCAAACTTAAAAAGAAGAGAAGAAATGGAAGGAGAAAGCAAGCAAAAAAAGTGATACACAATGCCCAGCAAATTCCTGAGCAAGACATAAGGAACCTCCCTAAATCTCATGGAACCTGCCTGGTTATGTCCCCTCCCAACCTATTTTGCAGCCCCAATCTATTCACCAAGGGTGAGGAGCAGAGTAAGAAACAGAAAGGCCATGTTCAGCAACAGGCAAAACACTGGTCTGTTACTGGCATTGTTTTGGTCATAAATCTAAATGACAGCACCATACAAGCTCTTATGAGGAAAACTGACTCCAAGCTAGTTAGGCTCTGTACAATCCCCTGTCTTTGAAAAGAAAAGGTTAATCCAGGACTGCTGTTAGGAAATGCTATCAATGACTTTAATAGAATTTAGTACCTGCTCCCTATTCTTTTTCATTTGTATAGCTCCTCTGAGCTGCAGGAAAGGATTTGAATAAAAGAATAGGCAAAGTAAACCCTCATCCTCCTGGGACAAAATGTTCCTGCTGGTTTCCTACAATTTTACTTCAAAGCAGGAATATCGGGAACAGCTACAGCACTGAGTATGATGAACCACGGGTGTACTTAATGTTATTCAACAGAAAATGTGTCAGGAGAAAGTAATCCAGGAATATCAGTCACTGTTGTGCTGGGAATGGTGAGTCAGATGGGTGCTCAGTGCAATGCATCACTCTCTGAACACTTGCAGGGAGGCTCAAGAAGTGCACATGTCACTCCTCACTCTGCTTGCAGCCATGATTAAACATGAGCTGGTACTGTTGTTTTTTGCTGCCATTGGGACATATTTCCCTGGAAATCCAGAGTCTGTGGCAGCAACACTTGAGTTTGGAGGGAGACCTGTGTTTCCCATTACTTGCCAAGGTAAGCATTGCATTAGCAGAGTCTCATCTTGATCTTGGCTCAAGACAAGGCTGCCTGATTTGGGAGTAGGTAGGCTCTCTGTTGGTACTATTTTAGTTGTGCAGGGTCTTCTTCAGCAAGTCAGTTCCCAGGATCTCTTTTTTAAGCTGTTATTGAACTGTTTTAAAGGACAGAGGTGGGATGGAGGGGATACATGAACGGTGTTTTGGATTTTATAAATGTGTGCTGAACACGTGTGTGTGTGTAGGATATGAACTGTATGATGTGGGGGTAATACTCACCATGGACCTTACACAAACTGATGACCCATGATCACAGAATCACAGAATATGCCAAAATTGGAAGGGACCCACAAGGATCACAGAGTCCAACTCCTGGCCCAGCACAGCACCACTATGAGTCACACCATGTACCTGACAGCATTGTCCAAATGCTTCTTGGACTGTCAGGCTTGGTGCTGTGACCACTGCCCCAGGGAGCCTGGATACCCAACCCAAGCTCTGGGTGAAGAAACTTTTTCTAATATCCAAACTAATCCTCCTCTGACATGACACAGCTTCAGGCCATTCCCAGTCACAGGGTTCACCCCTTCAGGTTTCACTTGTGCCAATGATATCAAATCACTAAGACTGGGACAAAGTCTCAAGCTCCTCTTGTTTTCTCCTTGTGCTGCCTCAGTAGCGTAAAAACATTTCAGGCGCAGCACTTTGTAGCCAAGACCTCTTAAAGCAGGTTGAGGGATCCCATTAGTGCTCATTTCCCCAAGTTCTGGCACACCATCCCAGCACTCATCATGGCAAGCCTGCTATTTTCCCATTCCCCCACCCAAGCTAGTTTAAAACTCTGTCAACAAGCCCCATTAGCTCCTGTGATAGACCTTTTTCCCCTCTGAGAAAGATGCATCCCATCAGGTGTCAGCAGACCAGGTGTTGAGTAGATCCTCCCATGGTCAACAACCCAAAAATTTTTCTGCTGTCACCAACCTTGGAGCCATGTATTGACTTGATGGATCGGCCTATTCCTATAAAGATCATTTTTTATTACTGGAAGAATTGAGGAAATCACTACCTGTGTTCCTGATCCTTCAGCCAATCGTCCCAGGGCCCTGAAGTCTCTTTTGACTGCCCTTGGACTTCCCTTTGTTATTTCATTGCTGTCAGTTTGAGCAGCAAATAGCAGATAGTAATCAGAGGGACTGCAGAGTTTTCCAGTGTGTCCCTTTTCTGCAGCCCTGGGAGACAGCAGACTTCCCTGTGAGTGGGATCCAGTCTGCGTATTGGATTCCTCTTAGAAGGGAGTCCCTTATTACAACCACCCTTCTTTTCCTCTTCACAGAGGAGGTTTTGATGTGGGGCACAGGTGGTGTTGCTTTAGGGGGCTCCACTATCCCAGAAGGACCTTCTCCCATCTCATCAGTTGTCTGGCCTTCTAGTTTCAGAGCCTCACACCTGTTGTAGAAGGTTCCAGTCCTACTTGTAAAATTCTGAGAAGGAGGAGGAACCTTCTTCCTGGTACGTGCAGTGGCCTGCTTCCAGCCTTTATCTTCATCAGATCCTTGGCTAACAGCCCTTTAACTAATTCCCTGTAGGCCTCTGAGCCCATGATGAAGGTGCTACACATGTTTCTTTGCACGGCATTCTGTGAAACTCATTCTTTTTGATAACAATAAACACAGATAAAAATAGCAATTATACCACAGAGAAGCCTGTGTTTTAGAGCACGTCCTCAAAGGGAGCAAACCTGATCGAGGAGACTGAATTCCTCCTAAGTGTCAGGCATCTGCACTGACTGAATTTATGCACACTTGTGCTCTGCCCCATTCTTTATAGACTGCAAACCCACAGCTAGGGACACTCACCAGAACCAGTCTCTTCAAGGATCTTCTCATAACAAAGACAGAGATGGTATTTATTGCTTTTCTTAGAGGAGAAGTGTTTCCCTTATATATACAGTAAGGGATTGCTATACATCTCTCTCTAAAGAGCATAGACAACTTTTACGTTACTTAAAAGTGTTTCTTTTAGCAAACAGCTCCAGAATTATTAAACCCTTCAAGGGCTCTCATGGCAAGATTTCTCTTACCATGCAGGTAGAACAGGAGGTGCCAGAAGCAGATGTTGTGAAAGTTGCAGAGAAGAATCAATGTTTAGTACTGACGGTAGAAAAAGACAGTGATAGAATAAATGAAAATAAATTTGTCTCAACAAACATTTGTCAAGGAGCCTAATTTCTGTGGTATGGACCAAAATTGCTGCTGACATTTTCTGTAATGAAGTTTCTTCTGATTTGCTCAAAGTCTCCATCTGCACTCTGACTCATCCATTTATTCCTGGACTGGGTATGTAAGACAGACCTCCCCATCTGCAGGACTCTGGCATCCTTCTGCAAAATGCTCCACCTAGGAAAGGCTGAGGCAGATGGGTACATACAGACCTGGGGCTGTCCATTTGCCACTGTATAAAAAAGGCCTGACTGAGAAAAATCAGCTTTCTATCCAGATTTTTCCTTCTGCCTTTTTTCTTTTCCTAACATGAAGTGTTTAAACTTTGTTCTGAATGCTTTTCTGGCCTGATTTATAGGCAATACAGGTTGTCATAGCTCTATTAAAATCAGAGGAACTTTCCCAACTTCCAGCAAATGATGAAGATGTGGGGTTTTAAATGCATATTCAGATTGAAGGAGTCCTGTAAAGAAAGTAGCTGTGGGTAATGAGGCAAAGATTTTAGCCAGAGATTTCAGAAGTGTATTTATGAGCCTTAGAGCCATGTTTCTCATAGCTAGGGAAATAATATCTGTTCTGTTACTTGTTTAATAAAATTATTCTCTGTTTCAGGAGAATTAGCAAGTCATAGTGCATTTAGAGACTGCTGCACTGGTGTTCTGTAAAGTTGAAAAAGGATAACACATTTGACACATTTAGTGGTCCAAAATGTGTGTTGTGTTTGTCTTTGGACAAACATTCTATTACCTGTCCTTCTCTGCAGACAATCATTGGCCCGTCAGTGTGAATAATTTGTTTTGCTCTGGAAAATTTCAGCCCCTGCTAGGATTGACTAAGAGGAATTGTTGTTTCAGCAATAATCTCTGTTGATGTGCTGTGTATTAAGCAATAAGCGGCTGTTGAAATTGATTAATCGTTGAAGTGGAGATGAGATTTTAAGGCAATTTCAAATTCTGTTCATTGCACTCATATTTTTTTATTAAATATCCCCTTGTTGTGCTGTTATGTACAAGATGAATAGAACTTTTTTTTATAAGACTTCTCAGTGTCATACATTACTTTCTAAACATTTGGGATGTTTGAAAATCCCAGATATCAGCAGCTCTATTTCCAAGCTTTCACCAAGGAAGGAGAAATGGATAACCTTGTCTTTTAAAACTTATTTGTCTGTGGTTTCTTGTGTGACAGCAGACTCTTTTTTCCACTTTGATATATATAGGATGAGGAGAATCGCCAGAGCAGGTCCGACCCAAGGTTGATGAAGGCCAGTCTTCTGCAGCTGGCAGCAGACAGCACCAGCTGCTTCCAAAGAGCAGACAGGAAGTTTCACAGCTAGTGGCAACTTGAAAATTAACCTTTGAGAAAATTTCTCCCAGCTTCCATGGGTGGAAAATTCATTTATGCCTGGGGGCAAGAAGGTTTGCAGGTCTTCCTTTTCTTTTTTTTCTTTTCCTTTTTCTTTAGGGTTTGCTACTATAATTCTGCCCATTCTTGACACTTGTATAAAATCTTGGATCTTTTTGATTGCTGTGAAGCTCTTGGCCTTGATGATATACTGTGCCAAAGACAGGTGAATTGAAATTGGTGTGAAACACTGCGTCCTTGTATCAGTACAAAATGTCACCTTCCAGTCTCAGCAAGCCTATTGTTTTTCTAAGTTTGTGTTATCTGTGCCTGGTTAGTTGCAAGTTTTAGGGCACAGTGATTTGTTGTTTACTTACTGTTGTCCGTGTCCCCTTTTTACCTCTTGAGACCTTGGAGTGCAAGTTCTTCAATGCAGGCTGGTCTTTATACAGCTGTTATACAGCACTCAGTTCACTGTGGACATCAGCTATTTGCAAAAGAAAAATATGCATCAAAGTCTAGGGGAACCAAACATTATTTACATATTCTGACTCTTATTTTACTAAACATGAGTAGAACAACAAAAAACCCAACCAAAATTAACACCTCTGTGAATAAAATGTGTTAACCATGTCACTTGCTAACAGTGGATACCAAGACACAAGGTCTTCAGTGTTATAAATGGGTGGGCTGGTTGTGTGAAGTTGGGTGTTTGAAGCTATATTAGGGTTAAGTTTTATAATTGGTTAAATCAAGTTGTAATGTTAATGTTAATCTGGTTTTGAAGTGCGCTGATGCACGGGTGTAACACCTCCATGTAACACTAGATGGGAGTCAGATGGGGGTAGCTAATAGGTAGAATTTTCCAGAAACTCTCTGCAGAAGTGATGACATCATTCCGGATTTTAATTGGTGCCTCAGTTCCCAAATGATTGGTCAGAAATGAACCCCTAGAACGAGCCAGTCAGAGATGTGTGCCAGGACCAATCAATGCAAGGATCCAAAACGCACCAATCTGGACACAGGACAAGCTGATAAGAGCTCTCCTGGTGCTGGGCACGAGGTCCTCCCATGGTGGCTGTCTGCCCACGGAGCACCCGGCGTCGCACGCGCCGTTCCTTCTTCTGCTTTGTCGCGTGGGTCTTCGGGCTTATCTCGGGGTCCCATTCTCAGTGTTTGCTGTTTTCTAAATAAACTAGTCTGCCTTCCAAGAGGTGACTAGCTCCCGTTTATTTCACTCAGATCCACCAAAGACTTGAGGTACCTGGAGGAGTCAGGAGGCTGAAGTGTTTTGATGGCCATATGTTTCAGGCCTCTGCTCCCCCACTTTGCTGGGGTTTCTTATTTGTAATGTGAATGATCATGAAAATGATGGCAAATTAAACTCTTTGAGAGTGTTTTATGCTGTCAGAGTCCTTCCACTGGGTCTCTGGAGCTGCTCCTGTTTGCACTATGCAAGGTGAGAATGGGGCACAGAAGTGCTGTGTTGCCTGGGGAGCACGAGCTGCTTCCCTGCTGCTCCTTACGACTGATCTCTGAACTGTCCAATTAAAGACTCTAAAAACACCTAAACTTGACATCAATTTATACTTTCACTCAGAGCCTTTCTGAAGAATTTGGCTTAAAGGGAACAGGTTTCATGTTAAAACAAAACGGAGTCTATCTTTATTATGTTTTTATAGGAGATGAGATAGGTTTGCACCAGAGACTGCACAGAAAAGTGTGGGTTCCTTTTGTTTTTGTTTAACTCCTGATCAGGAATGAAAGTGGAAAGATCTATTGAGAGAGATGAAAAAGTTCAAGCTCAGCATTAAGTGAAGGATTTTACTGTTCTAATTTGCTATTTCTCTTTGTGAAGAGATACATTTTGATTGTTGCATGGTGCTTTCCTCAGATGATGTTTTACAGGAAGTCTAGAGTGGATGGAGTGAGCTATGAGTGATAAAGGCCAGTCTCTAAACCTGATGGAAACTTTAAGTTTATATCATGTGGCCATTATAAACTTAATGCTCAAGTCTCTATGCATATGAAAAGATATCTGACTGCCTCTACAGTTCAGGAAGGAACCTGGATCCTAAAGCAACTCCTTTTTATGCTAAGACTCTTAACAACTTTTACAGCACAGCTGGTCACTGTGTTTAGTTTTGCTGCAGTCCAAATTCTCGTGGGAATGTGGCTTGCACCATAAATAAATATAATGTCTGTGTGTGTGGAGGGGAGGCATCTGGGTCTCATCATACTTGTGAATTTGTGTGTGAGATTATAATGTCACATCAGGGCAATCATGTTCCAGGTGATCTTTAAAGCCAGCTCTAGGGCTATATTAAAATTCAAGGTAAAGCAATCCAGCCTTTTCACTACATGTAATGCAGTGTGATGTGAAGTAGGGGCACAGTCCTGTAGAGATGGAGTAGCTGAGATTGTTTCCATTCTCTGTTGGCAGCATGGCAGTGATTTATACCAGCTGAAATCAGACTGAGTGACGCATCTCACAGAAACATGGCATTTCTGGTTTCAAAATGTGGTGGGGGTTTTTTGTGTTTGTGCCACACTTTGCTGCTTTCAGAGCGCTACTTTGTCAAACAGTAGCCATTTCAGTGCTGGTTTATCAAGTCTTCATGGGTTTGTGCTGATCAGTATTTGTCAGAAAGCAACATATTTCTTTTCAGCCCAGGCAAATAATTCAATTGGGAAAAAAAATCATTCCATTGCCATAGTTTATCTGCATGATATATATCATCAGTGCACAGTAGTGGTATCTCAGGAGACCTCAAATGCAGAACCCATGCTAAGAAGAAAATATGAGAGCTAATTTTTCTTGTAAGTTACTCTTAGTTTTTTTTTTATTTGCATTCTCTAATGAGGGCAGTAGCCTTTCTCTCCACATGCCTGTGGGCTTTATGCGTGCTGGTCTTGCTGTGGAGGTACCTGTGCTACCAGCACTTTCTGCTCAGGCAGAGACTTGTGTAAGTCTTGGGCACCAGTCAGCCCTTCCAGCACTTCAGCAATATAGGAATTACAGATGGCAGCACAAGGAAGCGTAGGTGGGGCCAGCACTCACAGAGACAGGAAATATTTTGCTGGATGTCATGAACATTTTCAGACTTTTGTATGGTGACAGAGTTCTGCCCTCCAAATCTGCCCTTGAATGATTCAAGCAACAGGTGCAATTTCAGGTGAATCAGATGACGGGATTAGAGCCATTAAATTTCACAGAAAAGATTTGCTTCATATTCCAGATTTTTCTAAGCCTGGAGGAACCAAAAAGAGGCAAGTAGTGCTTACAGGGAGGGGAAATGTTATAGAGGTATTGATTAGGAAAATTTCTTTATCCCAGGCCTATTTAATTTCTCTTTGGCCTCTCTGTTTTATACTGTTAGGTCCTGCACAGTGCTTTATCAGTTTCCTTGGCAGAGCTCTCTCATTTATGGTTATCTGACTCTGCTTCATTTTTATGCCGGTATCGTGGGTTTATTGGATTGGAAAGTTGACTACAAGCCATCCAGGGAGGCTGTCAGCAGTAGAATATCACATTACTGAAGTGAACAGAAATTCAGCTCCTGTACATTTTGATGCTATTTGCTGAACTGAACAGAAACATCCTGAGATATTTCCCAGAAGGAGACAATTTTTCACTCAGATATGGTCATGCTATCAACAGGCAACTGGCCATTGCTAAAATAATGCCCTCAGCATCGTATAAACTCACATAAAACATGAGTTAAGGATGGGTGAAGCAGCTGGAATATGGCATAGCTCAACGTAGTTTATACCCTAGGTCCAAATCTGACTCTGCTCATGAAAGGGAACATCAGTGTAAACATTATGGATGGATTTGGGGGATCTTGGATTAATCACAGGCTAAAGGTGTAACTAACAACAATTAACCCCAAACTGCAATTAAAGTCTTATCCCATTTTCAAATTCCCCATGGGACTTACGCTCCAAAAAGTCATTGCATCATAGCTAAAAACATTTGTGTTCAATCTTGGCTTTTTATTTCAAATCTGAGCTGAACAAAGAGCTATAAAAGCTTAACTGAAGCAGCCCTCCCTCTTTCAGAATCATTGCTCAGTTTGACTATTATGTATTGGTGCAAAATTTCCTAATTTCATGACTGGAGGGAAAGCTGTCTCTCTCTTTAGAGAGAGGGATCCACCTTCTAACCAGAAAGCAGTGCAGTATAATAAACTGACATTGATTTTGCAGACATTATTGCCTTCATGTAGTTTAAAAAAAACAGTCACATTTTTATCATGAGAATAAGCTGGTGCTGTACATGACATTAAATAACACTTCCTGGATGGAACAGTTAGAGAGGTAGAGAAAGTAATAACAATTTAAGTTCTTTGTTTGGTGAGAAATCAGTTTATTGTATTGACAGACACCTAAAGAAACAGGCTGCAGGGTGGTGAAAAGGTAGTCAGGCAGACTAATATTAGAGTATATAACTAGGAATAATGAGATAAGTTAAACAGAGAGACCCTCATAACACGAACATCTTGCACTGCAAAATAGTCTCCCCTAGGATAAGAAGGAACAGTTAGCTTATCAAATGAGTCATTTAATATGATCAGAAAAAAAGTTGGAAAATGTGCTGTGGGGAACAATCCTGGAGACGGACTACTAGAAATTGCTCTTCATTGTGATTATCTGCAGTGACATTTTTTTCCTCAAATTCAAAATGTGGAAGTGAGGTAAATGGAGGTTGTGTCTCTCAGTTGCTCAGTTGCACAAGCTGAAAAAAATGAGGTTTGATTTCTTAATGACATTACTTAAGTGAAGAGCACTGACCTTTTCTTTAAAAAGAACAGGAGACACACTTATAAACTGAAAAGACAAGGAATTGCCAGCATGTGAGTTTAAGTTCAGGAAGGAAGATCAAACACTGAATTCCAGTGCAATGACAGGAAGACCCTTCAGACACCTCCAGCAGTAATGTATGTTTAATCAGGAGGGAACAATTTTTCTCTTGTACAAGTGCTTGGAATTTCTAATTAATTTGTGCAATGTTTATTAAAATTGTGGCTAAGGAGTTTACTTTGTCATCCTTTTTATTCTCTTCCTACTCTCAAGTATTCAGAGAGGCAACTACTTTTTTTGGATGGTTTGGGTTTCTATGAAATGTTACATATCTCTGATGATGAAGAGTCATTTGTGCATGTGAACAGAATAAATTACACTTCTACCCACCTGACAGAGTCTGTTATGCTGCTAGAATGATCTACATGGTGGAAATATACTTGATACATCAGGGTTTTAGTGATTTAAATGCACAAGGATGTTTCTGCTCCTGAAATAAGTGGAATAGTTATTAACTTCAGTTGGCACAGCTTTAGACCTTAAGTCAGGAGAAAGAAACTTAATTCTTCTCCTTTCCCCCGTCACTTTGTGAGAGACTTCAAATTGCTTTGCTGAAAATTCCCATTTCTACTGACTCCTACAGATTAAACTCAAGAGAAAAAAATGGGACTGAGGTATGACCCGAGCAGAAATCCCCTTATTCACCTGGAAATTAAGATAGTTTTTCAATCCACTCAGCAGCTTACAGTCTTTACCCTGTGGCTGCTCAGCACACTGTCACACAGTAACAGGAAAAGTGATCCAAGAATGCTGTAGGTCCAGATGGGGAAATGGGCCCACAGGACCCCTGAGGAAAGCAAATTCTGCTTAGCATCCACTCGCTCCTGCTTTGCACTTAGTGAGAAAGGTGGTGTGAATTCAGATTTGGCAGCTCACTGACCAGTAACAGCAACAAAGTGTTCCCTCATTGATTTTGGCTTCAGGACCAGATAAGCAGTATGCCAGACACAGTAGTCAGGTGCTTTTTCTCGCCTGTTAGACACTGCAAGACAAAGGAGCTTTAGTGTGTGCACAGATATCTATGTATGAATGTCCACATATACACAAATACTTACAATTACTAGTTTATCTGCTTGCATACCTAAGGCTTATGAAATAGAAGGCAGATGTCACAGACAGATCAAAAATATTTAACTAGCAAAGCTTTATCAATGTCCATTATCTCCGGATAAAGAAGATGATTGAGATTTAATGCTCTTCTCTTCCTAAGCCTATGTTAATGGTGGAGACCAATACTGAAGAGAGGTCCTGCTCAAGCACAGGTGTGACTATTTATGAGAGGGATGGGTAGTTAGATAGGGACTGCTCTAGGGTTGAACAACCTGTTTTGTGCCAGTCAATGCTCTGCTGCATGACCCTTCTGTCCATTAGCTTGCAATGTCTTCGGAGCCAAAGTTAATCCCTCTGGTATATCAGAGACACTTCCCATCTGGGAAGCTCACTGGGGGCCTCTCTCACTGCTGCTGGGCTGCCAACAGCCATAAGAACCCTTCAAATGGCATAAACTGAAATGTTACTCAGACACATTGGGAGATTAAATTCCTCTTACACTGCTAATCCTGTAGGATTTTAGGGATGGCCAAGTGCTATTGCCTTATCTTGCCACCCATAGAAATGTGCGTGTGACTGAGAGGCACCAGATGTGTGAGGAAGCTGGGCAATGCTGGCCTTCTGCCCTCCCTCCTCCCCAGCTCTCAGATAACGCTGTCCACAGCCCTTCCTTCTGCTCCCAAAGCAAAACTCCAGGGTCACTATCCCTGCTTCTCCATCCCACCCCACCCCCCGCTCTGGTTCCCACACCTAACATACTGACCCTTATTTTGCTGGGTGTGCAGATGCAGCCTGGCTAACTCCCACCTTGTATGCTCTGAAACAGGTGTGGAGCAAACAAGGGAGCCCTGACACGCAGCCTTGGACAGGAAGCAAGTTGCTATTTATAAGTCTCTGCTTTGCGGGCGTGTATTTCTGTCCAGAACCAATTCGGCAATGTCCAGATGGTCTTGCTGAAGCACACATAGCTCAAAAGGAACCCAAACACCTTGTTGTGGGTATAATGCTTGTGAGCTGCCTGCAATTTCTCTCTTCATATGGTTTGATTTGGTCACCACTGTTAGTCACAAAGGATCCTGTAGCACTTCATATGTCATTTATGTCTTCCAAACTTGTTATTCTTATGATAGTCTCCCTTGCATGTCACAAATCCAATTAAAAAATAATCTTTCCTTTCATTTAAGATGGACTTTGTTTCTCCTTTAAAGCAATATGGGAAAAATGCTTACATGCTGTCAGTGAAAGCTGTATACAAGAAGCCATACCATTTTCTTTCTGTTATGTTCATGTTTGGTTAAAGGTGAGTTCAATTGCTTTTTATTTACAAGCTTTATTTATACGGAACATTAATTGACCAACTGATAGCCCAAGTTTTATTCAGAATTTTACCTGGATATTTGTTATATCTGATCATAATTATGTTTTGTCTCTTCTAGAAGTAAGGGACTAATCCTGCTTCAGTTTAAAAAAAAAATATAAACTTGTAACAATTATAGTCTTGCCTAGACCTGCTGGAATACCATTGTAATTCTGCAAGAGATACTTGGAAACAGGATAGGTGATCTCTGTGGATAAAGCATTATCATGCTGCAAGTGAAACTGAATATCCAGAGTCCTCAGTCAGTCTTTTCAGTTTGAATGGGGAATAACCAGGCTGTGAGACTCACCATGGGGATGGATTGCAGGACTGTTTTGAACATGAAGAGCTCCCTGGATTAAAAGAGGCTAGAGATTTGGTCTGTGCACAGACTCTGTCCTGCATCCTAATTTTTAGTGTGGGCAATTTTCTACTACTTTGCTTTGATCATTCTGATTAATCATCCTCAGTGTATCTCGCCATAGTGAACTAATGGCTTTTCAAGCCCTGATACCCTGGTACATGGTCAGAGCCCCAAAGGGAGGTGAAACATCCCCTTAACAAAACACCTGTCTTATCCCAACCTGGGCGAGAGCAGCCCCAACACGAACTGCAGCTGAACCACTGCTGCCTCCCGTTCTCCCAGTGCAGCTCTGGCACCTGGCACCCAGCAGGAGCTGTGCTGGGAGCCTGAGCAGCGTGCAGGGAGTGGGCATGAGGGGCTCAGGAGAGCAGGAGGGCAGAGGGCATGGGGAGCTACTGTGAAAATCTCCTCGTTTTCTCATTCTTTAGCCCCAAAAGTTTGTGTCTGTCCACATTTGACACTGGAGAGAAGAATGTAGGGGATACTCTCTGGTTGCTTCAATTTGTACTTGATGCAGGTCCTATTACCTAGTACATGTTGTTTTCTAAAATTATCAGGTTCTTTCCTTAAACCTGTTTGTAGTTTTTGATTCATTTCAGTCATCAACAGTGGGTAAGAAAGTGATTTTCTGTATTTCAACTTGTGTTTCTGTATTTCAGCTTCTGTATTTCAACTAAATATTTGGATGGTTTAGCTTTTTATTAGAGGTTCATTTTTAAACTTAGTTATTATCAGTTGTTAAAAAGAAGAACAGCTTTTAAAAGTTTTTTAAAAGTTTTAGCTTTTTCCATGAAAAAGCATTTATATCAGGGGAAGGCATGAGCAGAGTGTGCCTGTTTGCTAAAAAGCTGCTTTGCATCAGACCCCAAGTATATTACACCAGCACGATGTTAGGGCCCAGGAAAGAGTTTGCAAACCTGTTTATTTTTGTATGAAGCTGTTATCTTTCACAGCACAAGAAGGAAAACAGCAGCCTTGAAAAGACTTTTGTGCTGGATAAACATGAGAGGGTTCTGTGTCAGCCTCCTGCTGAGCATGTACGGAGCAGTGGCTGTGACATCAGGTTTGAGATGTGGTGCCAGATTCCTTTCTGAGACAAACAGCTGTGACTGGTGCCTGAGATAGTGATGGATGAGGCTACATGGCCCAGCTTGCCCCGTGATGTCCCCTGCTATTGCAGGACTGCCACCACCCCTCAAGGCTGGCTGCTGTGGCAACAAGGCAGAGCCTTTCTGAACTGCTCAGGCAGGAATGTAAAACAAGAATTAAATAACACGAGCTTTCCTCATTTTGACAAAATGAGAATACCAGAGCTATGGGTAAGTAGCTGAATTTCCTTTAACAAAAGGGGTAACATGAAGGGTTTTGCCTGATAAAACCCTCTGCCTCTTTGCTTTTCGCAAGGCTATTCCTGCAATCACAGTAGGGTTCTTCTTCCAGAACCAGTGAGCAAATCTCATACCGTATTTTCTAGTGAGGAGGCAGGGATGAGCTGGTCCTGCTGGATGTGTGTGGGTTGTGGCTGTTTCGCTGGCCCCACGGCAATAGGGAGGGTGGGTGACAATCTTGCTGCATTGCAGCTTTGAACACCTCATGCAGGACATGGCTGAAGGACACAGACAGAGTGAGTAGGGCAGAGTGTGGCATTTGGGGTCCTGATGTGGGAGAGGCACCACTGCTGAGGAAGGTGAAGTGGGACCTGGAAACGGGGACACTTCTGCCCCTCGCTGTCCAGAGGGCTCGGCCGGTCTGGGGAGTTACTCGTGGTCTCTTTCACACATGACACAGGCTGTTTGCTGTGAGATCACCTTCCTACCCAGGGCAAAGCAGCCCACAGACTCCAAAGGCTGCTTCACCACACCCAGTCCACCCGATCCCTGGTGATGATTACAGATGAGTCCCCAGCAGCTTCATCCTGTAGGATAGTGTGTCCTCTGCTGCAGAGGGAGTCACAGGGTTCAGTATGTCTCCAGTGAAGGTGCAATGATAAGAAATCTGGATGGTTTGTCCCCTCTAGTGATGGTCTGTCCATTCAGACAGCGACACAACAGGTTGTGCTGGTGGGGCTTATAGGTGGAAAAATCAGGCTGCAGCCTGCTAAACAAGCATTGCCATCATCACCGAGAAGGAAAGGTGATACATCCATCTCTTAGCAAGGCCTGAAGTTAGGGTGTGGGCCACTTTTCATGATTTTTGTTTGGTGGGTTTTTTTCCCTTTTCTAATTTCATTTTCAACCATTAAATAGCTGTTGGTTCCCAGAGACAGAAATTCAGCCACCTTGAATATTTAACCTGAAATATTAAAATAATCTTCTGGTTTAGTCCCTATAGACCTCAGGCAAAAATGGTTTTAATTTGGTGCCCAACTAATTAGCTTGCTGAGAGATGTTAATAATTAAGCAAATAATTACTACACCTTTGCAATGGACCTTGAGGTAACTTTAATGCAGGTAATTTAAAGATAAAAATAATTATTTCTGGAATCTTTTTATTAGAACATAATTATTTTTATATTTATATTCTTACACTATTTCAGATGGTAAATATGAACCAAAACACATGAAAGTTCCATAACTATTGACTAGAGGGGAAAAGAGAAAATTGCCATGCTTCAGCATGGCTGGCAGAGAAGTTTGGGAAAAAGGACTTTGTTGCCTGGTGCAGACCTTTTTTGAGTTATACTGCTCTTTCAGTTATTGAAAGCAAAGCACACCCAACTTCCCACTTTATCCTCTACTCCCCAAGCAGTGTTCAGCCAAGAGTGGCCAGCAGGTTTGGGATGTGGAGAGTTGGCAAATTAAAATAAAAAAATGAATTTTGTTCCAAGTACAGGAAAAACCCAAAACTTCAATTAAAAAAAACCCAGTGAAAACTAAACTTCTACCAAAAAGCTATGGGGTTTTGCTCTTCATCATCACTTTCTGCATTCAGAGCCACACACACTTTTAATGGGCTTTTTCCAGCAGAAGGGATGGTGCAACCTTGGAACAACTAATTTTTGCAGATGGGGACATAGGGACAGAGTCATTAAGTTGCTTCCCTAAACCTCAGTGTGACCCATTCTCTGTGGATGGCAGAGATGGGCACCAAGTGAACACTGTTTCTGTGAGTTCATCTCTCACCCCTTCCAGCAACTGCAAGAAAAACACAAAACTAAAAGGCTTCTTTCCATTTTGGAGCTGAGGGACTTCTTTCTGATCCCAGCATGCTGAGGTTACTGCACAGATGTGATTTATGCAGCAATTAAATCTGCAGAGTATAGTTAGGTGCCTAAATGCCTTTTAAAATGGTATTTAAAAGATGAGTCCTTGAGGCCCAACATGCCGAGGCACTGACTCCCACCAGTCCCCACAGAGGCTGGGGGAGCGCTTGGTGCTTAAGCCACAGCATGGTCTCGAGCCAGAGAGCTCAGTGCTGGGATCCCAGAATGGCCTCTCCCAGTGTACAGCTATCTATTCCATGCTCATTTGTGTGACTTTGAAGCAGGAAGACATTGTGGGACAGTCCATCCCCTTGCTGAATAGCACCCTGAAAATTATTGCAGTAGGTAGGTACAGCGAGACTGACAGGAAATGCTGTTTTCTTAGGCCTGCCAGTGCCAGCTCCCTGATCTGGTGTTTGTCTGGCGTGACTCATTCCCTGCAGCCCCAGGAAAATGGGCTCTCTATCAGCATTTTAGAGGCTCTATTGCTCAGTGTTGGGAAACAGAAGGAAATTCCTTTCAAAAGCGTTTCACCAAAATTGTGGGCTAAATTTTCTTAAGATGTCAAGCCTGTTAGGAAAAGGGAGGAAAATGGCATACCTGTATGACCACAAGAGAAGAGGAATTTAATTTGTAGGGAAAGGCTGCAAGATGGTGAAAATTTGTATTTAAAAAGTAACATTTTTCTATATATGCCAGGGAAAAAGGGATTTCATGCTGGCTCTTTAGCACCCTGTCTTTCTCCCCACCTATTTCCTGCAAAGAAGTAAGTGGAAAATTTGCTCTTGCCTTTAAAACCAGAACTGCGTGTGCTATGGTGACATTATTACCTATATTCTGTTACTCTATACTTACCCATGCAGGACCTAGAATCCTGTGAGAGGAGCTGAACAGTGTGTAAAAAAGGATCCACCTGCACTGGGGGAGCTGAGTTCCCAAACACCATTTGCATCTGGTCTTGATGGATCAGGGTTGGACAAGGTGGCAGAGAAAACACCTGAAAGCCAAACTGGCCTAATGGATGCTCCCCATTGTTCAGAAAAGAGGTGGTTATATTTTATCATTAAAAAATGTGCATTATTTAAGCTGAACTAGACAAATGGCTCTACTTTAGATTTGCAGTAGAGTGTGGCAAAGAATTATAACTACCTTTTGCCTCTCTTTGGACCTGGACGGTGCAGAGTATTCAGACCTGTAAAAGCACATGTCAGCCAAGAGTCAGTGTGAACATTATTTTGCCCACGTACCTGGGGAGCAGGGAGGAGATGATGGAGGTATTTGGGCCAAATACACTCGTCAAGCCCTTTTTCTGTTTTCACATGTTGCTGATTCAGGTACAAATCAGAACAGGGATGGGATGACTCAGCAGATTTGAACAGCCCATGATGATGCAGTGGGGCAGGCTCTCTTACAGCATCCCCAGTATTTTCCCATACCATCACAAGCACATCCTGTGCTTCCTATCTTCCATTTGCTCCAGTTCCATTAAGGAATTGCTCTTCCCAGTCAAGCACAGAAGACTAGGCAATGGTTAGATGAAGCAGGCTTGATAGAAGATTTAGCTTATGAGGGATTTAGCAAGGAAGGAGATTTAGCAAGTTTCCCCTCTGCTGACCTCATTCCCAACTGATTTCTTTTCTCTGGAGTCAAGGCCCTACGCAGGGCAGCTTCTCCTGCTGCTAGTCACCTCCCTGCAGATAATCTGACCTTTTATTTCTCCAGTACTGATAACACTTAGAAAAAAATGATAGATTGGAGAGCAAGCAGTTTTTATTGACAGTTTAGAGGTATCCCATGAAAACGGGACCGGAGCAGTTCTGGGGAGAGTGGGCAGCCAAGGGGCTGCTGCTGCTCAGGTGTGGTCCCCACTCCTCCTCAGGACAGGTGGGCATGGCTTCCCCAGCACTGTCACTGCAGAGTTGATGGGGGATGTCATCACATGTACCCCTTGATCCAGGCAGGCAGAGAGGATTTTGGCTTAAGTCCTCAACACACGTCAACCAGAAATAATTTTAGTATTCTGCAGGTTAAATCAGAGTTCCTTTCTTCCTCTTTTGTGTGTCATGTTCCGATCAACGCTCCTTTGTCTTGGCAGGCGATTGCTATTCCTAATTTGTGTAATAAAATCTGTTGTCTCCTTGGACAAGAAGTTTTTCTCTGAACTACACAGACACCAATTGTTGTTGAAATGCGTGAGATTCATTTTGTGTGTTTGTTCTCAGGAAATGAAATGAGCAGATTTTTCATTTTGTTCCTGTGGTTTTGCTAAGCTAGCAGGCCATATTTTATCAACACCAGACTGGTAAGCATTGTCTCTTTTGAAAAATTTGAACAGAATTCCTGCTTTCCTCTGTGTAAATACGGGGGGGAAAGGATCAGGAACTGTGCATCTACTCTTTATAGTGTCTCATTATAAACTCTCTGTAATGTCTCAGACAGTGAGTTGCATCCTGAGAGGGGAGAAGTGAGGTGATACACATTTTTACAGGTGGGAAAACTGAGGCATGGCTTAGTGGGTAAAGCTGGAACAGAGCTGAGATGGGACTCCAAAAGCTCTGTGTTGCCATGTCATGGAGCCCCCTTCACAATGCTTGCATTTGCCTTCTTGCTCTGCTCTGTTGCCCCCAAAATGTTCCATTCTTAATATGGCTGCTATCAACTTGAGGCCCTGGTCTTCAGCGAAATGTGTGGTTCCTCTCACTGGGACTCCCAGGCTGAGCCCAGCAGCAGGCACTGCCCGAGGTTGAACATGGACTCAGAAACTTGCACCAAACCGAGTTCTACAGAGCTGTGTCATTTTTCTTCAGTGCTGATGGGGCTCTCTGCTGGGGAGAGGAGTCCTGCCACATCCTGAATTCTGCTCAATGAAGTGTCAGCTGTGCAATCCCAGTGGCCCCCAGAATAGCCTCATTTTATACTTTGGCCAGTGGAGCATATCTCTTTGGGAAGGACTGCTACAGAGAGTGGGAACCACAAGAAATCTGCAGTGAATACTAAGTGTGGGAAAACATTTGCTGGTGTCAGGGAGCTGAGCCAAAACTTTGAACCCCTTTATTATCTCCCTGGAGAAAATAGGTTGGAAAACAGCACTGAAATACCTCAAGAACACCAAGTGGAAGGGTTTCCTCCTTAAATTTCTTGCTGGAGTAAGGCAAGGGTGCATAAAGCCATGGATTTATATTTGCAAAGATCCAATAATCTCAGGGCTTTAAAAAACTGATATGGGAATGTATTTGCTGCATGCTGAGGGAGAGAGTGTGAGAGCAAGCAGATCTGTAGTCTGGCTTGCGAACTTGTTTCACCCCTGCAAGCATCCCCTCCCCTCACGCAGAACCTGGTTTTGAAAGGTTCATATGGCTGCAGCAAATTTCAGCTTATAAGTATACTAATTTTTGGGTTGTGCACTTTGTGCATCATTGCAGTGCTTCAAATGTTGTCTCAGCACGCTGTTCATTGCTGAATCATGGAGAACATATAGTAAGAAGTATGTGGGCTTAGAAACATTTTGTTTTTGTAATGCTTGGCTTGAGTCTGTGCAGCATTTAACTTACAGTCTACGTTTGAAGTGTATAGGTTATAATAATGTTTGACATGGGTGTCAAATCTGTTCATCTAGCTGGAATAAATCCTATTTCTCTTCTACATTTGTCTTTATCAGTCCAAAACCATGGGAAGATTTCTGTCAAAAATGAAGGCAAGGAGGTTTCTGTCTTCAGAAAAGGATAAAATAGAATATCAATGTATCTATTCTAAGGTCAAAAGTACAAGAATAAATGAAGAGTTATCATAATTTTGACAGCTGTGTTATCTTTCTTGTAGCAAAAAAGAATTTTTAGAGACTTTTCTCCATTGCTTTCACAGAATATCTTGGAAATCAGGATACTAGAGGGATTTTAAAAAATATTGAAATCTTTCTTTTTCATGCCAATATGTCAAACTACTTTGAGAAAAAAAGAAAAAGAAGAGAAGCAATTAGCAATTCGTGTATTAGAAAATGATTTTTACTTTTGCTAACATTTCTGAAATCTACATGTGCAAGTACGTAGGATACAATCTATCTCCACATTTATGCTTGGAAATATAAGTAAGAGAATGCTATATGTGATGTTTCTAGGAAAAAAGAAGGTGGGAGATGGAAAACTATTGTCAAAAATCTGGCCAGGAGCAGTTGTTCAAGATATCTTTATAACAAAATATATGCTTTCTATTTTGTGATTTACACTTTTCAAACTATCTTGGAATGAAAAGAATGCTGTCAAAATATGTAAAATACACATGAAAATTTTCAAACAAATCTGTTGTTTAGAGTCCTACCCCAAAATACCAAATAATCAATGCCTGTCTAATCTTTAGAATCTTCTTGCATTTATGTGACTTCAGGTTATATTTTTCATATTTTTATTAGGCTCAGATAACAGGTGAGTCTCACAGGTTCACTGGCTGAACTGCCTATCTGCAGAGGGAATTACCAGAGAGGCTCCAGCCAAGCTCATACAGGCAGAAAAGGAGAATTTGTCTTGGCTTTAATCTGGACTGAGCTCCCTGGAATGTCAAATTGGAGCTGGCTGCAAAACGGAGACAAATTTTCATTTTAAAATTGGCAAGATAAAAAATTGTCACTGTTTTCTTCCTCCCTTGCCCTCAAATTTCAGCAGTGGTAATGTGAGCAGAGGAATTGTCAAGCTGAGAAAATGTGTTTAGAGACTTACTACAAATGTAGTCCTGGCTGTTTGCGTTTAGAGTGGAAGGATGGATTTATACAGGAACTCCAAAAGACCCTAAAACCCTCCTCTTTCTGTGGATAAGAGCAAATGCCAACAATCAGCTCCAGTACTTAAGTTAATGCTGACCTTGGCCAGCTGCAATTTATACAATTCTTCCTTTATACTTCCTAATGCTGGGGAGATTATTGCTTTCTTATGAAAAAAAATGAGCAACTTTCCCCTCAGTTTAAAGCTACAGCTTAATGCAAACACAGAATAGGGTTGCAGAGGCTTTCAAGCAAACAACCAGGGATAATGAAGTGATACAAACATCTTTCCTGAAAGACAGGTAAGTACCTGTAGGTGCTTTGGCAGTGACCTGACTGTTCTCACTGATGTTCAATGGGATTTGTTACACTAAGGGTAAGAGCTTTTGTAAATCACATTCTACAAGTAGAGGCTGTTTCTCCCAGCGCCTGTTTACCCAAGCCTCTCCCCCTTGTACCCTCATCACTGAGGTGAAAGAGATCTCAAGTTGCCCATTAATGCCATACTCTGCCAAAGCCCACAGACCTGAATGCAAGAGTAGGATGTGAAATACAAAGGGGATGGTGCCAATGCAGTGTAAGGCTTAGCAAAAGGAATGGAAGAGTTAAAACACCTGAACTCTGTTTTCCACTTGATTGTGAGATCTAATATGATCTTTGATAGGGCATTTTGGGGCTTTGGGTTCTGTTCTGGAAACTTTCATGTGAACTCAGCAAAAGCAAGTCCTCACTGGGATAATTAGAATCTTCTGGGACACAGACTATAATTCCTAATTAGTGCCAGTGGAACTGGTACATGAAAACTGAGGTCATAGGCTATTTCCAAGAGGTTTTTCGTATCAAGGAAAATTAATTTTTCAGTGCCAAATAGAAAGAATGCCAGGCCCTAGTAACCAAGGAGAGACTCTTGACCAAAATGTCAAATATCCAAATACAGCAGATGTGAATATTAAAAAGCTTTCAGCAAAGAAATTTTTCAGCTTTCCCAGCAGTTTGTAAAAGTCCTGCTTTTCCTAGCGTTTCGCAAGAGTTCTCCTTTTCCCAGGCAAACTATTAAAAGCAAGGCTATGGTTTTTTGTAAACTGATGTTACTATCTCACACCTGCAGGTTGTTATGACATTGTTATGATATTGCCTAGGGAAATATTCAGAAATGGGTGGCTTAGGAACTGACCAATCACTCTGATGGGTGGTTAGCCAGAGGTCCAATAACTTTTTGCCATTCAAGTAAACTTCAAGCAAACTAACTCATATAAGCCTGTCTGTATATTAATAAATAATTGCATTTTCTTCCGGGACTCTGGACTTCTATGTCATATTTTCTCTCCGTCCCTGCTACAACAGCGACACACCAGATATAACTATGGCTGATTTGAAAGAACCCTCTTGTATAGGATTACACTGGGAAATCAGCAAATCCCAAAATCAATTAAGTTCACAAATGTAGCTGGGCAGGATCAGTTGCCCACCTAAACTTATTTTCTTCATTTGAGGCTTTAAACATTTATGCATGAAAAATTCAAAGTGCAGTGCCAGGACTACAGTCAGTTCTGACACCTGAATGACAAATTATGAGTTCAGTGACACCTGTCCATCTATTTTTTCTTCCACAGATAGGCTCAGATGAATCTGGCAGGACATTAGTGAGTAAATCAGTAATCAATGGACAAGAGTGAACAGAAACATGGCTCTCAGATTTGAATAAAACTCTGTCACTACAGAACTTCTGGATGAATCACAGTGGAATTTAAAGTGGAGTTTTGTTCATCCGTGCTTGGTTTGAGCATTCCAGACTCTGCTGCCTTTCTTGGACAAGAAGTCATTGCTCTATTTGTTCTGATATCAGTAAGGGTAGATTTTTTTGAAGGGTTATGAGGAAGTGATACACAGTCCAGCCCAGATCTATTTTCACAAAATATCTCTCCCATGCATTTTAGTATTTTCACATAAATCACAGAATATTTTTGGAATTTGTTTTTATACTGGATCTCTGTCTTGTGCTTCTTTATGTAATTACAGTGCAAAGGACAAAGACTGGGAGTTTCCTTTCTGGTTTTCTGCCAACTCCAGATCGAGGACACTTTCAATGACAGAAGGAGATGGCAAAATCAGAACTGCATAAACAACGTATTTCTTCATGCAGCTTTTAATTTATGCTTGAACTCAGAGCTTCACCATGGCATAGAGGCCAGAAATACACAGATATGTCACAATAAGGATTGAAACTATATAGGGATAATAAAATACAGTGATATGAAATTGTAAAAGCTAACATTTTGGAACACATTTATCTTTATTTTTCCCTCCTGGATTTGAGCCAATAAAATACTGTTCAAGATTAGAAGACACTAGAGGCTGGAGGTATATTAAAAACCATCTGCCAAGTCTGGGATGTTTTGTGCCTTTTGAAACATGGGACACCATCTCCTAACAGAAACTGAACTGATGGACTGGAGTGCATGGATTTCTGTTTTCCCATACTGATAGGAAAAAATAACTGCAGACATTTGTATATCTGAAAAAATGTATGCATATGGTCCTGGAAAATTTACTTTATTCATTAATTTACGAACCTTAGAAACTTGTCTTTGGAGCCCAAGCCCTAAAGTGGACTGAAGATGGACGACTTACCATAAAGCAGCAAAAGAAGTTAGCTTGCTTAATGACACTGCTGGCTGTTTAATTATGCAAAGGAATTATCTTCTCCCCTTCACTGTTGGTAAAAATGAGCTTGCTACATTCAGATTTTAAGTGGCATATCCATAAATTTAAGTTTAATGCCACTGTACAGAGGCTTTCCCAGATAATTCAAAAGCCTATCTTCTTGAACTCATAGAGACTGTCATTCTGACTAGACAAGCTTTATGTTCTGTGTGTAATAGCAGAGATGGATGATATGTGCAGTGCTGAGAGTGCTCTCAAGCTTTGGGAAGATCTGTGTGGATATCTGATTTTGGCTTTTGATTCTTCCACTTTTTAAAATTCTTCCACTGGTACCAGAGGTTTATGTGCATCAATGTTACCTAACACCTGCTTCCTGCTCTGTTAAAACTAGTACAGATCAGCGTAATTACTTCAATAGAGTCACAGTGGTTTATATTGCCTGGACATTTTGCCCTGCTAAGGTGGAATTCAAGGCAATTCCTTGAAAAACTGAGCTGAACTCTTTTTATTTGTCTGAAATTTAATTTCTGTCTAATTTAGTTATCCATTAATTCCACAAGCATCACAGCACCTATTAAAAGTCTGAATTGCCCCACTCAGTTTGATCAAAATTTCTCTGTCAGACACAAAGACGTTGTTGCTCACCTCTTCAGAGTGGGCAGCATTGCATCAGTGAAGTGACTCTCCCAGTTCTATTTGGCACTCTTTGAGGTGAAGACACTAGGGACACTACTGGACTTGGAAAGGCATGGAAAAATACGCATAGTAGTTAGCATCTGGAGGAGGAAAAACTTATTCAAACATAAATATTGGTTTCAGCACCCTCTTGTTAATGTTCACCACAGTGCAGAGGGATTTACTTGCTCAACTTCCATCAAATATATATTAATGGAAGTCGCTTAGATAAATCCCTAAGCTTCTCCAGGAACAGCTCTTCTGTATTTATTACTCCTCTTGAATTTCAATGCCCCTCAAAGCTTAAGGAACCTCAGATTTTATTTCACTTCTCTGGTAGCTTCAGTAAGTGGTGATAACACCCTGGGAACATGAGAAGTGTGACAAAGACTGTGCTCTTTATTGGACTGGTCATATCACTTGCATATTAAGTGAGAACACTTCTGTTTCTCGAACTTCAATATGTGCTGATGCAATATTTGCGTCAGCAGCTCTCTGCAACCCCCTGAGAAAGGAAGAAACTGTGAGAAAGGGTTCTTAGGTAATTCATTCTTAATGTTGAATTTTTCCAGTATTGGTATGACTTCTCTTATGAAATATAAATTGATCTGTCCAAAAGGATGAAGTAAACTGGGTAATGTCATCAGCTCTGGGACTGTCAAAGGTTAATCGCTGGTTTCTCCAGATGCTGTCCCCCAAATTCCTCTTGAGGTCATCCCACAGTAAGTGGGACCACCCAGGAGTCACTCTGGCAGCCACACTCCCACCACTGGAGCCTTTCACTGCTGGGATCAAAGCCCCTTTATGTGAGGCCCCACTTGGCTGCCCACACACCCCACTCACACAAAGTCAGACCAGGTTTCCCCACCAGTTCCACCCTGGGTTTCTCACAGCAGAGTCTCAGATGTCCAGTCCCAGAAAGCAATTTATTCATGGCACAGCAACACAAAAACAGCTCCAGCTGGTGCCTCCAAGGAGGGACCCTGAACACAAGAATCTCTGCGCTTTTATCCCCTCACAGTCTGAGCTCATGGAAGTCTCACTCTGCCTCCTGAGCCATGGGATCCTGCTGTGTCCCTGAGTGTTCAGTCAGCTGGCCAGAGCCACAGGTCCCTGTGCTCTTTGCTGTGCAAAGGGTCAGCAATTCATGGCCTCTTGCCTTGGGCTCCCACCATGCAGAGCTCCATCTGCAGCTCACACTGAAGCTTGTATTCCTAAACACTAGAAGTGTTATTTGCTTCTGACTGATGACCTTTGAAGGTATAGAGTTATCTGTCAAATGAAAGGTTGCTCATAATAGCTGGTAGGCTAGGAATGGATTTTACCTTAATATTGATTAAGGTCATGCTCTTCCTTTCCACAAGCTGCAGTGAAGGGACATGGTCTGTGGGCTGTCTGACTGCTTCACTCCTTTATTACTTTAGTACTATGCCAGAGATGAAAAAAATATTTGTGGTCTTCATGTTCTTTATTCTCTTCCATTCTCAAACTTTCAATTGAATTTTCATGTCTGTAAAGAATTTCTCCCATTCATCTCTACTTTCTGGAACTGTTGTGTAAAAATATGTGGTCTGAGCTGTGCATAAAAATAATCCAGAAGCTGCAAATGGTCTCGAACCTATTCATCCATGTATAGTATGTGTAGGTTGAAAATGGGCTTTAAAGAGAAGCTGTTCTTTGGACTTGTTTTAGTGTCTCTTCCGTTTAAACCTACCAGGGACAGATTTCACCTGTTAGACCAAAATTGAATGACATTACATGACAGTTTCACACTTTGCAGCTTGGTTTACCAGCATTCAAAGGCCCTTTCCCTCTGAGGGCAGGAAATAGCATGTCACAGGAACAATCTCTTGGAAGCAAAGCAGTCTTTCTTTGTCAAAACGTGTCATACAGAGCACAAAGAGTAAAAGTAGTAAAGACTTACCTGATGGTGATTCTTTCATCCAAACTATAGTTTTTCTCTCAGACAGTGAACTATCTTCTTAAAAGCATGTACTGCTCGGGATCAGGCAACTGCCTTTAAAGTGCCTGGTCCTTCTCTAATCACATCTGCTTGACTTGACTGAATACCCAGTAACCTGAAAATTACAACTATGCTGCTAGATGCATATTCTCATGGGAGCAAAACCTGGCTCCCAGACCAGGTGGTGTGAACTGGTTTTGGCTACATTGCTGTGAGCAAATTTAGGAGCACACTGGCTGCATCCACCCTACACAATTCTTTGCCTGAGATCTCTTCTATGCCCCTCGTCAGGTCTCTGTGATTTTAAAATACAATTATATTTTTGGATGCAATTTATTCATTTCAGTGTTCAAAATTAATGACAAATGCCCTACTGCTGAAATACCAGCAAGCTTTCCTCAAAGACAAATCATACTGTAAAGGGAAGCTTTTAAGGTGTTAATTCCTCCTTCCCTTTTCCCTGGTGCTAGATTTTCTTTTTTTTTTTCCTTACTTGGAATTTCTCCAGAGCTATCCATGTTTTTCTCCTAGGCTTTATTTTATCTCCCTCCATAAAGCAGAAGGAACCTAGAAATAGAGCAACGTAGTAATTCAGGAGTACTGGATAAGTTTGAGTTTGTGGACACCTTTGCATGACACAGGACAAAGAAGGTTTTCTCAGCTTGAGTCTGGATGCACCTTAACCATGTTGCCATGGTGCTGTGCCTGCCTAACACTGTGTTAGTGCAAAAAGGTATTTCCACACCCAGGCTGTTGTGTAGAGCCATGTGAAATGACTTACCCCTTAGGAATCCACTTGCTCAAGAATTTCTGTACCATTTTGCCTTTTTCCGGCAAAACTTACTGCTGAGGATTCAGTGTGTTCTCTTGAATCATTACCACTGACAAAGATACACAAGAAAGGGAGATCTTGGTGTGAGCTCTGAGATTCCAAGTAGAGTTTGCATAGAGAGTTGTACAATATTTATAAAGTCAGCGTGTTTGATCTGGAAATCATGAGAAAAAGCAAACACAGAATTCTGTCACACCGTGTTTTTTTCAAAACTAAGTCACAGTCCCTAGCGTAAAACATCCTAAAACATGTTAAAAATTCTTGTTATTAGTACTAAAAAATGAGAGATGCAGCAAAACAGAAGAGTCTGCTCAAATCACCACAAAGCAAGAGCACACTGAATCTTCCTTTGTAAATAAAGTATTATGGGATTTTTATTTGTTTCTTGCAAAGGTATTCTTGCAACGAATTTTGTTTTTTTTAGCTGTGATGTAAATCAGGAATAACTCTCCTTTTATCACCAGTTGTGCCTAGCTATGTCTAAAAAAATGTTATTATATTTTAATGCTGTAGACGATCTTAGAAAATGAATGGTCTTGGGAAAGATGGCAAGTGCAAAAATCTCCTTGTACAAATCCCAAGCAATAATAAGAATTAACAAAAAGACACCAAATTCTTCATGCCTGCTCCAGCAGTTCAGAAGCTTGCAGGAAGTGGACAGCCTAAAGTGTATTAAAGTGTCGCTACTACTTTAACAGAGGAAGATAAGTGAGCTTTCAGAAAGTCTTGAATTTACTGACCTTCTCTTCCAATTTGAGCTAATTCATTAGCTTCAGAAAAGCCTTAACCACTCTCTCAATAATTATTTTTTTTCCACATAGTTGAGTTCTAAATTAGTATTCAGCTCTCTGAAGAAGAGAGAGTGTTATACACATTCTTTCTAATGGGTGGATCTGAAAATCACTTCTCGTGATGGCTGTGATAGATCTGTGGGGAATTTCCTATCATTCCTTTGGGGATTTTTTCTCTAGGATCTTTCCATGCTTTTATCTTGCCTAGTGTTCTGTGAGGCAGCACTAATGTAGCACCAGAATAGGTGGCCAGTGCTCTACCATAGCTAAAGGTTTCCTTTTTGCTTTCGAAAGTATAAAGTATGTGGAGTTTTCTCTTTCCCTGAAGGCAATTTAGTGATACCCTGGGGATCCTCGGCTTGCCTGTATTCATAAAATGGGATCTATGATGACTAATATTTCCACATTTATGTGCTTCTAAGCTTTCTTAAATGACCATTAGTACTGAAAGACAATTTCTGTTTCACTTCTTTGACATTTGGCTAGGAGATGACATATTTCAGTTGGAGCTGGTGAAGTTCTGCATCTTTCTAATGACAAATGTGCCCTCCAGTTGTTGGAAGTTGAACCATAGCTGTCCTCTTGTTTGCTACAAAGCCACCATATATTATGGCTATGGTATCCAAACTATTTGTTACCAGAATGTCATTATGGCTGTAAAGGTCCAGTGGAATTTGTTCACTTCAGATATACAAAAGCTGTGGTCTGAGCTCTATTGCCTGCAGAAGGTTTTTACTGCCTGAAATAGGGCCTGACAAGAAGATGTGTGAAACAGATGTGAGAACCAGAGATGCCTTCCTTATCTCCATGCTGCTAGGCTAGGAAAGGGTGCTATGAAGTGGTTTGTTGCTGAAATAAGCAAATTTTTAGGTTCACATGAAAAGCCTGACAGAAGAATCGTACACTGGCCGAGACTCCATGGATCTGTTCTAGCTTCAGCCTGGTCTACTCTCTAATGGCTATTCCTTACCCAATTTTGGACACCATTACATGGCAATATCCTGGGATAGGTCTAAAACTCTGTCAAGGATAAAAATAAACTCCTATTCCTACCTTTTCAAATTAAGAATGTTTTCAACACTATTGTAAATCTGATTTATTCCAGAAGTGTATATTTGTAGTGGTTACAGTATATCCAAAGTAATTCACAAATCCTGCTGCAAATTTCTGTCTCCTTCAGTTTAGAGCAGTATTGCATCAAAATAGAGTAAAACCCTCAGGGTTTGGCCTATGAATCATCACCTTTCCTTCTGTCTTCAAAAAATAGTTTTAGTTTCTTGGTTATGCATCAGTGAAAAATATTTTTGTGACTATACCTGATCTTTGACTCTACTCTGCAATATCATTTGTGTGTGCATGTACCTATGATTTCTTGCATGATTGTAATTAATACAACACTGCATATTAATGTTGAGGCTTGAGTGGGAAGATGGATGTAACCAACACCCATATACTTTCCTAGTGATACAATTCCTAAATTGTGCTGTATTGAAAGGAGTTTGCACCTGCATCACAAGACCAATATAGACATATTTAAAGCTGTCAAGTCTATTTCAGCCTTCACCAAAGCTGACTGGAGGGAGCCATGAAAAGGTTCAGTACTGGAATGGTAATAAAAAGTAAGAAAAGTCACTGCCACAGGAATGGTGGCACCCAGTGATAGTAAAGCAATAGTGAGAATGGGAAAGGAGTTCCTGACACTGGGTATGAATTCAGAGGCTAAGAAATTGTTTGACAAACGGAATGTGTGGGAGGAAGACAGGAGAAAACCAGCATAAAACTAGAGAAACAGCTGTGAGTGTATCCCTGAGGAAAAACAGCAGGAAGAGCTTTTAGGGAATGTGACTGTTATGAATGGATGATGTAGGTTTAAATCAGCTCCTGCCTTTTTCCCAGGCCTCTGGCAGCAGGCAGTAGTGTTATTGAGGCGTCCAGCACCCCAAAACCCACTTTCATTCGCAAGTTCTTTAATAATGGCTGATTCGGTCTATTATAAAATGGATTATTTATTTATAGACACAAAACTGACAGACATGAGACTTAAGAACAGACTATGACTACACAGGAAATAAGACAAAAAGGGAATACTAGTATATACATGCAGAGTTAAAGGTACCATTAAAATTACAGCCCGCTAAGAAATAGTACAACTTAGGATCCAGTGTTTCTTACCACCAGTTCTTGAAGGGGTACACATCAAAGTCCTCTCTCTCAATCCCTAGGGAAGTGACCTGGAGTTGAGCTTGCTCCAGGGAGAAATCTCCTCACATTTTCCCAAAGGACTGTGTAGGAGACCTCTGCCTCTGTGAAAATTGTGTGGGCTTTTACAGACATAAGAACTGTGTCTTTTGGTCAAGAGTATCTCTTTCATCTCTTTCCACATTTGCTTTCCAGACTAAGATGTTGATTCTTACCGGGCAGCTTGAGCTCTTTGGCACCAGAGATACCCCATGCTGTGCTTGTGACCCACCTGAGTTACCTCTTGCATATGCACCAGCCATCTATGGTAGAGAGAGGGGGTAGACATGTCCTGCCACAGTAACACACTGGAAAAGTAGGTTTGGAAATTGTGAGTGTCCTCTTGTGCTGTCATTTGTTTCTGCCTATTCCGAAGACAGAGCTTTGTTGGTCCCTTGCAAAGAAACAAGGTTACGTCCAAAACTCTAACTTGTTTCATAGCAGACTTCCCTTTAAAAGGAAATATTCCCACAAGTTCCTATTTACTTACTGACTGCTTTGGTCAAAGTGCTAACAATATTTAACTCTTACGGAAAAGTGCCAAAGTGACCTGGGGGAGACTCTTTTGATACTGCCCAGCAGCTTCCTCTGTGTGTGTGTGTTGGTAATTTTACTGCAATGAGCACTACCACTACAATTGCTCAGTTGCCAGCTTTTGATTAATGAGGGTTGGGAGCTTGTGGGGATGTTTTAAAAGAGCAGTTCCTGCAGGTAACACTTTTCCGTATTTCAGGCTTTTGTGGAATGTCTAAACTGCTTGGCAATGAGCACAAAGGATTTGCAATAAGGCTTACCTTAAATCACTTCTTTTTACTTAGATATCACTTTTAAGTAATCACATGCCTCTTATTTAATGGTGCAGTGATTCTCTAAAAAGAAAACGATGCTATTTGATTTACTCCAGTGGCACTTAAACAATACCGACTGGGCTTTATTCCCACTGCATAATATATGGACTAAGCAGGGCAAAGAAAAGGAGAGATTTTTATTTTGTCTAATTATGAACCTTCTCTAACAGTATGAGGAGGATCAAAAGGTCAACTTGAATGTGAATGTTACTGAGTATGTAGGAAGGACTTGAAAGACAAGTGATAAAGACAAAAACTCATGACAATTTAATCAATGCAGTTAACGGAGCATTCAGTGCACTCTTAAGGAGGCAGCAGGAACTCAATCCAGCTGATGAGATAGGTGTCCAAGGGCCAACTCAAGCCATATTTGTTAGTCCCTTAGGGTTTACTAAAATAACCAAAAACAAGCCAAAGAGTTCTGGGCACCTATGATGGACAACTGGGCTGAGCCTCAGTTAAACTGCTGCATGTTGTTTTGTGAGGGAGCCTTTAATTTTGTTCTCCATCATTAAGTATTTCTTACTATTTGAGGTATCCTGTCTTGCTCTGCCTGGTCTTCATCTACAACTCTCAAAGAGGACAGGTCTCCCATAGTTCTCTTGCTACATCCACCAGCCCCATGCAGGTACCTCAGGCAGCTTAAGCATAACCTGTAGCTTTATACTGCTGTGCCTGGCCAGCTGAATTGAACATCAGTATCAATGTTTTAATTTCATCTGCATCTCACCTCATGTATCTCAGCTCCTGATCACTCAGTGGCAGATGAGATCCCCAGTGTCATCACTGACAATTGCCTATCACTGGATTCCTCCTTCCTGGCATAAGGATTGCATAGGGATGCTGGGGTGAAGGAAGAGATGGTCAAGTCAATGTACCTTGTGACATCCCTGAAAGAAGGCAAAGCAGTGAATGGTATCAGATGAGGGGAGCTAACGATCAAAATGGACTCTCATTTAATTGTACATCTCTTCTACAAAAATAAAGTTATGATCTCTGATTTACTGGGGTGGCATTTAAACAATACTGTTTGGGTTTTATTCCCAACACATGAATTAAGCAGGGAAACATATTCTTTTGAATGCATTATGTATTGTTTATTTATTTATTTTAAAAATTCTTTTAATCTTCAAAGCTTAAGTAATTTTAGGGTGTTATCACGATGAAATGGCATATGTTAAGGCATAGTTCACTCCTGTAATGACCATTACTGCTGAAAATGTAGGGCATAACAATATGGCCAAGGCCAGGTCCAGATCCTCACTCCAGCTGTGCTGGAAGCTCCCACTGTCAGGTAAAACTGGCAGGAAAAGGAAGAGAAATGCACAGTAAGACTGCAGAGCTTCTGCCCATGGGCCTTCCTATTAACTGTGTTGCAATTTTTTTTCTACATTGTTGATTTAAAACAGGCCTGACAAAAGAAATCATGCTTTAAAAGTTAAGGCAGTAAATAATGGATGCATTACTGGGAGAGCAACACTATAGAGGGTCAGTGTACCATTTACTTCTTGCAGACATTTAAAACAAAAGAAGCATGGTCCTAGACAAAATAGGGGTACAGAACATGACTGAAACCATTGCAATTAGTATCACATCAGTCTGATGGGCAGGAAACACATGATTAGGAAGAAAATGTGACATTTCAAACCACACCAAGAAATCTGGCTGAAACAAAGATGACTTTCTGGAGAGATATTACTGATGTGGAGACACGATTCTTTGAAGCTGATTTTTCCATTTGGCGTATTTATAGTTCAATCAAATATTCTTATTGATCTGAGAATGTGGTATTTTCCTTAGGAAAGGGATAATGAGTGTCTAGGTGTCTAGTAAATCCTCTAGAGATTTGAGCTGCCTGGATGCTGATTAAGTCTGACACTGCTGGAACACTGACTGCGTTGCTCTGCCTGGCTGCCTACTGTGCCATGCCTTTAAAGATCAGGTTGTAGACCAATTAGTTAATTTTAATTGTGCTTATATTAATTTCAATTAGCCTATCGGATGTCAGAGAAGATAAGAGAGCTTTTTTACTCTCATTCTAAAGATTAGTAGAGTCAAAGAATGTCTCATGGAGAGTTTGTATTTGTTTCAGTGTTTTGGAAAAGATGCAAAGCATAAGTCTTCCTGGTCATAGTCCGAACTGAAATGAGACTTCAGCAGAATGAGTCTTTAAAAGAAGCCAATTTTCTTGACTCATGGGTGATATTTTTCTTTAGCTATTTTTTTTATTCCATTGCAAATAATTAATTGTAATTGTGCATGTGATTTAAGAACTTACATCTCAGAGTCACAGAATCAACTAGGTTGGAAAAGACCTTTGAGATCATTGAGTCCAACCTATGGCCTAACACAACCTTGTCAATGAGACCATGGCACTGAGTGCCACATGTAGTCTTTCCTTAAACACCTTCAGGGACAATGACTTCACCAGCTCCCTGGGCAGCCCATTCCAGTGCCCAATCACCCTTTCAGTGAAGAACTTCTTCCTAATGTCCAACCTAACCCTCCCCTGATGCTGAGTTCATTTGTGTAACTCCACCACTCTGTTTCTCTTTCACTCTCCCCGATACTCCCTAGCCTTTCCTCTTCTTCCTTAAGCTTTGCCACTAGGCAGAGCAGATCATTCACCTGCTCACGCTGCACACAGGTGTCTTTTGCCCTGTCCTCCGGTACTAACCCCAGGCTCAGACACTGCCTGCAGCCACTGACCTGGACAGCTGTGTCCTTCTTGGGTGGTTCTTTTTGGTTGGCACACTCTTGCTGGCAGCAGCAGCAATGGCTACTGGCCATTTGTAAAACATTGCTGGATCTATTCAAGTTGCAGGGAAGAAAAAACCCAAACCAACAAAAAGCCCAAACCAAAACATAACACTCACCTAACACACAGCCCACCACCAGCAGCCAAGAGTGTGGCCATGTCCTTCCTGCTGTGCAAACTGCCCCTGTCATGGTTCTGTTTGTCTGCTCCTGTTCCTGCACTCCCGGAGCTGTTTAAATCTCCTGCCAGTGGTCTTGGTACTGCCCCTTGCTCACCTGATAAAAGTGAGTTTTGGCACACTAGAGTGAGTGTGGCAATGACTTTTAGTGAAACTTTATGTTCCTGTGAGGCTATCTTAGACAAAGACATTCATCTTTGCAAATCTGAAGCTCTCTGTCAAAGCCTTAACAGGGTATTTGGAAGATTCCCCCTCCTCCAATGCTTTGAGACTATATTCAGTGCCTTGCAAGTCTGATGAAGTGAGGTTTCCATGCATTTGGACTGAAGTTCTCAGCTTCTGAGAATATGACTCTTTTTGGGTCAGTTTATGCAGTGATGTAGATTCTACCAGAAAGTCAGCAGTCTGCTTTTCGTTGTAGGAAGATAAGTAGGTGTGAAACAGAGTTAACTTTGGTGCTGTAAAAAGACCTCCCAGGATCAAAATCTGTCTTCTTTAACATCTTATTCCAGTGGTTACTGACATATTTTATCCTGTATTTTGCATATACTGCTTATCATTGGAAATCCCACAGTGAATAACATTGCTGATATCCTGTGGATGGAGAAAATCACACACACCTGCTGAGTACCATACCCCTGTAGGTGAGGGATATCTAGTTTTTATTCTGTCCTAACTCCATGGAATCCCATGAAGCTAAGCCAGCAAAACTGTCCATGATGTTTAGCTCATTAACAGTGATCATAGCAATGGAGCTTGCTTTGAGATACTTGGGTTATATTTTGTGATAAAATTTTGCAGTTTTCTCTACCCAGACTCTGGAACATAAATCACAGCTTGAACCAAAAAGCAGTCTGTGACATTACAAATGTACAAATATCTCTCTTCCTCTGTGAAGATAAAAAAAATTTGGTAGCAGCTAAATTTATATTTTTTTGTATACAAAGCCTCCGCTTATGCTGACAAAAATTGTTCTTCTCATTGATAACTAGGTGAGTAAATTTTAAAAGTATAATTTTCTGCCTGGGAAGAGATTCAGTTGCAAAATGCAGTAAATTAATTCACTTACATGGAGATATTCAATGAATTGTTGTGAAAAGATCCATAGTGTGAAATCATGCACAGAGCCACTAGAGGAGGTTTTGAAGACTAGTTTGTAGTTGAACTTGACTCACAGATACGAGATGTTTTAACTGTACCTTCAGATTACTATTTAAACTAGTAAGCAGAAAGTCTTTGGCTTGAGTACTGATAAATCTCACTAATGACAATTTTATTTTCAGAAGATTTCTCTCTTGAAATTTAAAATAACAAGGGCCAAATCCACTAAAACACCTAAGAATCTGCAGTCCACAAGCATCCAAGATCACAGCAGCTGGAAGACACAAACTTTCAGGGTCCCACATGGACCTTGAGGAAGCCTGAAGACCGTGGCCCAAGCTCTAGGCTGCAGCACACTTTTACTCAGCATAGTCCATCCACAGGCAAATAAAGCTGTATTAAAATCCAGGACTGTTTTAATTTGCATGTGTTTGTCAATAACCACTAGTGACAAAGAAAACCCAAGTGGAATTGTTGATGTCACACCCCTTTCACAGAAGGCATCAGTGACAGAAAAGTAAGAGAGTCGTGTACCAGCAACATCTCCTGAAAACCCTGTAGTTAAGGATGCTCTTCTGAGCCAGCGATACTGCTGTGTAATTTGTTCTGTGTCTGTTGCTGAAATGGGTTTATCTAAATTTTTCATTTATCCACATTTGTCTGTTTTAAAGCCTGTGCTAAACCTTTCACACTTACAGAACTGCTCTGCCAGTAAGGTGGCTTTACTGAGTATGGGCAGTATTTCACTAAATGAAATTTGTGAGATTCTAAGGAGGAAAGTTGCAGCAACTTGAAATATAAATGTTTCCGGATGATGGTGATAATAAGGTGTGACATAAGACATGCTCTGATACACTGGGAAATAGTGTGAAACAAGTTTATGACTCCAGAAGGTATTACTGAAGAAGGATCCAGTTCCCATATATCTTCTTCTCTGCGTGAGCACAGTTATGTTGCAGAGGATGGAGTGAAGCCCGGTCTGAGCTCCTACCAGCATGAGCTGGCTCTGGATCCCTTCCCTCAGAGCAAGGTCAAGCATATTTAGAATACAGCAGCGCACAGAGAGGCAAGCTGCCATTTGGGCCAACATCCTAGGAAATGGGCCAAGGACCACAGCTTGGTCAGAAGAGGGCTGTGGGTTACCAGCAAACCAGACCACTGACAGCACCATGTCATCTGTATACCCCGCAGATCCTGGATGGCTGCTAAGCTCTGCAGATCTGGAGCAAAAACCTTTTGGGGCTTGTTGCCTAATCTACAGAGCTAAAGCAACCTGGAAAAAAAGAGTAGGCAGAGAGAAGTGAGTGCTTTGCCGAGCCCTGCATGAGATACCTTTAGGGGTTTTATTTGGATGCCAGCTGTATGTTAGGTTTTTAGCAGCTACGATTTTCAAAGAAACAAATTAAAGCTACAGCAAACTGGTCTGAGAGCCTTGTTTTCCCTCAAACCTTACTGTTGTTTCATTTATTTAGTCTTCTATCTCTTTCCACCTATCATTTTGTCAGGTTTAATAGAGCCTGAAAATAAGACATCAGAAAACACTAGTGGCAAATCTGATCTATGTGTGATTAGCCCTTGGCTACATTACCTGCAAATTGAAATATATAAACAACATATAGATGTTACGTGAGTGTTCTGGCCATAAATAGCTTCAGGTGCAGTAATGTAAAACAAAGCTGGAAACCACCATATGGTCACAGACACAGATAGCACTGTTTGAAAAATCCCTGAAAAAATTTTATATTACCATGCAGTGGGAAGAAAAGGCTTCAAGCAACCTTTGGAATATCAATTGGAAGAGCAAATTATAAACATTTTACATAGCTTGAATGAAAAATGTTGTTCCTCTAAGCCATTTTTCACATACAAATTTTGCATTAGTTTCATTGTGTAACATTAGTAGGAAAAGAAATCTTGAGGTCTAAAAGTCTGTTGATAAACAGTTCAGCTAAAAAGTAATTATTCTCAGAAGCTTTTTCTTTAAAGTATACTATTTACTTAGAATGGCTCTTACATTGTTAACACAAACATAATGAAATAATGGGCTATTTAGTGGGCTAATGTATTTTTCACTTGCTTTTTATCAACTTTCTTTAAAAAAAAATCACTGCTGAGGGTGAAATAGTATAATAAGGTTAATGAGTAAAGAAATAACACAGAACTGCTTTTATCATACTTAGCATCTCTAAATCACAAAATGGGAGAAACAGATGCTTTGGAATGCAGCCGAGGAGTTGATCAGTAGAAGCTGATTATCTATTAATGAGAGGTTTTTAGTGGTGTACCCTGGTGTAAAAATCACTAGACTCCATTCAGGCAGTCATAAGTTGCAAATGCCATGTATATGAATCACTTGATTGATGTACAAAATTCAAAACAGATTTCCCTCGGTGCCCTATGGGTTGTCATGCACTGATGATCTCCTATCTGTTTATGTTAATGAAACAGGGTTTTTCAGTAAGTAAATATGTGTAGTATTTAATTAAACTCACTGCTGAGCTCTGTGTGAAAATGTAGCCCCATTGTTCAGAAGTACTCTTTGATGGCAGTTCTTTGTTTCCACCCCAGCTTTCCTTCCCAGTTGCCTCAGTCTCCTGTCTAAAGAGCAGCTGGGTTTGTCCCATGCCAAGATGTTGTGAGCAGCAGGGTATTGTGCTGCAGAAGAACTGTGAACACAGACCCCATTCCCAAAGATCTTGCACCACTGCTCTGAAGAAAAAGGTGCCTTTGACTTCAGTAACAGCAGGAACAAAGCCTCAGTTTCCCATCACCATCTCCACAGTTGGCAGAATGGCAAACAGAGATCTTCGGGAGAGTGAAGTATCCTGGCATTCTGCAAACTGCTCTGCTGCTGATCCCTTTTGGGGTCTGTGCAGTGGCTGGGGAACTGCTTTTTTTCATGCAGTTTGTTGCCACATTTAGGAGGTAAAGACTTTTCAAAGTATTTTGAGACTGAATGGTTATAACAGTTTTATGAAAATATGCATACTATTAGAGCAGGAGTGAAGCTCTTGATTCCTACTTCAAGGCCCTCCATGTAGGCAGGACAATGCAAAAGAATCATGAAAAGAATTAAAATCAGGCTTAAGGTAGCAGCCTGTAAAAATATCCTCCTCAGCTCAAACAAAGATCTTATGACTTTTGCTAATAAGGAAGCAAAAGTAATATTTATATTATTATTATTTCATCTCAATGCATTTTGCTCCCTTTGGTTTGTTTTTTTTTTAATTGTGATGATTATTTTCCTGCACAGAAATAGAGCAGTTGCTGATACGCTCTGCAGCACTCACGGTGAGTCCTGGCATGATTCGTGCCTTTTTTTATTGAAGAGCTGGTTAATGGTTTACATTTATTAGTGGCTGCTTGCCCTTTACTGCAGCATGTGTTTGCAATTTAATGCTGCCATGTATCAATAGTATTTGCATGTTTGGTATTTTATTAGGCACCAGCAGTGCTCATGCATTTTATTTAGGCCATCCTATAACTTTCCTCATCTGCTTGTGGGACTGTACATAAGACAGGCTCAGTGTACCAGTTCCCTTCTTCACATTTCCAAGATTCTAAAAGCTGCAAAGACCATATCTAGTTCAGATTTCTCTTCTTCTTCTTACATGGTAATATATCAGGGATCTTTCCTGGACTAGGATTAGGAATAATTTGGTGAATATGATCTTTTCTGTTATGGAATCATTAATCTACTGAGAAAACAATTTAAATGGAATACTGGACTCTGCTTTGGCTCTTTTATCTGGTTTTTTTTTTCTGAGGTTTGATACAGAGCGGGGCTCAGAATACTGTTGACTGAAGTTATTGTTATATTCATGAAGAGCTGCACTTTCTGCCGTAGTCTCACTAACACATAAATAAGTATTTCAGAAATCCTACTTGCTCACAGCTTTTTATTTTTTAACAACAAAAAAGATTTTCAGTGTCATTCCAGATCAGTGATACGCAGCACATGACCAAGGGAAGCAGACAAGCCACCTCCAGCCATGGCTGTGCCTACACTCTGTCAATATGTATGAGAATGATGGCTTTGTTCCTACAGACAGCAGACCTTTCCCCTAAATGAATAAACATGCTACCAACAGGTCCTTCTCTTGCGCTGCAAAAGTTCTGCTTTCACAGAAGTGGAGGAAAACATCTCCAAAGGATATATATTCTCTTTCTGGAAGTAGAGTAAAAGCACCAAATTTAAGATTAGCATCACTTGTTGAGTTACTGCCTACCATCAGATTTGTGGGAACTTGGTAATCTGCTTAGAGATTGCTGAGCAGAGCTGGAGAAAATGTGGAATATTACTTGCAAAACAGTCTTCAAATTAAATTCCCCAAATTGCCTTTTGCTGCGTATTTTTAATCACCTACTGGTCTTGTTTACAAACCTTCATGCAAATGGCATATCAAAACATGGTTATTTATGAAGAAAACAAATCATCCAAACCTACAAGTTCTTTCATATAAAATGGAATATTTTTTACATATTGAATGCATTCTCTACTTCCAGGCCCTGAGCTGTCATGAGACTGGCTTACATACCTTAAGGCTGTGGTGATATTTTGTTTGAAAGATCACAGATTTAGTGTTCTTTAGTGATCAATTATCTGGTTTCAGAGCTCTCTAGTATTCACAGTTCTAAGCTTTACTTGCACCTGTGTGCACTGCAGAAAGAGAGACTCTCCTGCCCCTCTGGCTCCTGAGACTCAAAACTCTCAAGGGACCAAAACCAGTGTGTTCTTAATGAGGAAATCATTAAATTTGGCAATTTCTGAAACCTCACAAGGTTGATAGTAAAGCCTCCACTGATTTTTTTATGCAGCCCAGATTTTGCTCCATGTAAAATCAAATATTTAATTAAATTCTGTATTGCTGTAAAAATATAGCAAAATGAGAACAGCTGTGAGTACATCTATAATTGCTTTTGGTACTGGGTGGCCACATTCTGCATCCAAGTCTGACATCTACTTCTTCAAAATTCTTGTGTAACATCTGAGGCATGAAAAAGCTGAAATCATGGGTTTTTGTTTTTCCTAACTGAGTCCTAGATAGATTTACAGTCTAGATGATTTTTCACTAAGATTCTTGAATATAGGACCTGAACAGAGAGATAATAGTCTCATTTTCTGGTTTAGACCTTAAACAAAGGATAACAGCAGAGGCACAATAAATAATCATGCAACCATTAAGGTGTTTAAAACCTTCAATTTAAATTCAGCCTCCAAACATAGTCTTTCTGTGTTACTCTTATAACAACCTTTCAGCTGAGTGCCCCCGCCAGGTAAGGTATTCCTGGATGGTCTCTCATCTCAAAAGTTATTTCCCATCTATCTAGTTTGTTGGGCTACACTGTGTGTTGGAAGAGAGATTAGGCCTTGTTGGCTGCAGAAAGAGCCTCGTTCTCTGACCCGGAGGTGACCCTGGGATTACAGCCAGGTCACCGGGGATGGGCTGAGAGAGGATTGTGAGTTTCTGGACAGTGTCAGCCCTATGAGATGTGATAATTGCAGTTTGTGACCTTGTAAGGTATTGTTTACCTTTACCATAATAGGCAATGTCTAGGAAATATTCCAGGTGATTGGGGAACACTGAGGTGAACTGTTTTCCTGTTTATATGAGGTGATTTCCTGTTTTTCCATTGGTATTTAAGGGAATTTCAGATACGCAATAAAGCTTTTTTCTTCTTGCACCTTTACTATGATGTTGCGGAGTCCCTGCCCATGCGTGAATACTGCATAGTTTAATCATCACTGCGTATGGCACAGGAATATGAACCACTGTGGGAACGATGATTTTTCTAGTGGAAAAAAACCTGTGGTGATGTTGAGCAAGTGGGACCACTCCTTAGCAAACCCATCACCTTGAAAAACAGATTTTTTTTCTTTTTTATCTGGGTTTTTATTTTTAATACTTTGGTCAATATTACACAGAGCTCAAATGAATTTACTTTGTCTTATGAGGAATAAAAACTTTTCTTCAAGAAAAGAGCCAATTTGTTGCAAATGAATAAGCGTGATTTATCCATTTCTTCAACAGGATCCTGCTTTTATGGCAGTGAAAGGTCTTCGGCACCATTTCCTTCATCATTGCCTGTAATGGGGATAGGGAAATTTGAGGCAGATACTAAAAATGCTGGGTCCTTTATGAGTAAAAGCAATACCATTGGGAAAAGAGAGTAATTCAGAACAAACTCCTCAATTTCTTACAAGTTGCCTTAAGTCAATATGGTAACCAAAGGTAATTTTCTGTGAGTGCAAGAGTAGAATAATGAAAAAATCGACTGCATCTTTATGTGATTATATATTATAGGAGCCTGGTTTTCTAACAGGTCAAAGTATGTAGGAAAGTGAAATTACAACCCCATAGATGTGTCCTTGTCTGACAGGGTGTTGCCCTGGAGATGGGATCAAATTCTACTGTTGTTCAGTATGTATTTATCGGAATTTTATATAGATAAGCATAAAAGCATATATACACTCTGAAACACTGTTTGTTTAAGTTGGGCCTTGAGGAATTATTTTGTGTCTCTTTGATTTGGAGTAACATGAGTTGCACATACAGAAGGAAAGGGCAACTTGTGTGCCTTTAATCTCTATGCTCATAATGGTAAGGAAGGGTAAAAGGGTTATTTGCAAGAATTGCATTTGTTGAAAGAGGCAGAGCAAGAGGAGACTGGTTTAGACCAGCAGAGATGTTCCTGTGGTCTGTGGCTTGAAGAGTTTGTATCTTAAACAACTGAATAATTGAACCCTGCCTCTAGCATTTAAGGTCAGGAACAGAGGGACTGACAATTGTCATAGGTGTCCCAGGTATCCACAGGACATGACTCTGGGTCTTTGGAGTGCCTGTCTAGCAGCTGCACCACAAAAATGGTGAAGAGGAGGACTCCCATGCTCTGACTTCAGGAAGGAGACAGATGAGCTGGCCCTGCTCTGTTAAGTGCTGCAGGAAACTTGGGAGGCTCCTGATGGCTGACAGGATTGTGCCCACAGGCAGGTGGAAAGACAGCACAAGATTAAACATCAAAGACTAAATTGGGTTACTTTTCCTTATCAGGAATATAATACAATTGGTTTGGATTTTTACATTTTTAAGGCAGTTGTGAAGCTTTAGAAGGAGAATCTGAGATTATGGCCTGCTGAAATATTTTATCTTAATTGAACAAATAATTCTTCTGAATTTACAGTCCTCACTGAATCAGTCTCCTAGACTTTCCATAAAAGGTATACCATAATGATCTTAACTTTTTAGTCTTTATTTCTTTGAGTGGTTTTTCATCTGATAGAGAAGCCACAGCTTTTTTAAGAGCACCATGAGAGAAATTATCTCTTTCAGACTGTGTGCATTAGAGGGCAGTCCCAAGGCACCAAAGGAAAGAGAGATGCTTTAACTGTTGCTGGTGGCTAAGGTGCAGCCTGCATCTGTCTTTACAGGGAACAGATCATTAGGTTTGTGAGTCAAGGCAGGGTCTGGGAGTGTGGATGTGTGCACAACTGAGAGCAAGGGACCGGAACGTGCACAGAATGTTTCATATCCCCCACATAACTGCCGGCTGCCAGCCATCCTCTTGTGTATTGTAGAAACTATATCAAAAGAAATATTCTCCACCTAGGTCTCTGGTGTACTGGCCTGTCCCCTCTGTGATGTTGCAGCTATTCCTGACCAAGACAGTAGAAGTGAGAAGAAATCTAATTACCTTTTTAAACTCAAAATGTGTCAAAATTGTCAGAATTGGAGGAAGGTTCTGATAAAACAGCTTCTTCTAATCATTCTGTTAAAACCAAAACTGTTTTGTTGGGAAAGGTCAGAACAATTTTAGAAAAGTTCTCCCAGATGATTTCAATCTTAATTTGTTTTTCTGTATGATGTTCCAATTTGAAGAATGCAAATACTTTCTTTCAAACATTAAATCAACTGGAATAATTAGCAACATCAAAAAAGAGTAGTCAAGGTGAAACCAAATGTTTGAACTAAACTCAAGAAAAATATTTTGGGCCAAGTAGGAGTTTAGTTTAGCTTAAATTTTGATCTGTGTAGTAATTTGGAGAAATTAGCATGTACAAAAAGAACTTGAAACCAGGAAAAGTGTTTTTTGTCCAAGTGAATGTGTTTCTGACTATTTCTTGCCTAGATTTTTATTTTGGGAGGTTCCTCTAAAACCATTCTGGTTAAAATGCAAATGGTACACAACTTGGATGCATTTCTCACTGTCTTTTTACCTGTATTTAGTCTTTGTGATCCTTTTAGCTGATTTGCTAGTATCTTTCTTCATATTAAGTATGATCACATCAACCAGGAAATTGTCTGACAGTGTCAAACTCAGTTTAATACAGGCTCCTTTTCAGGACAGGCAGCTGGAATGTACATGGTGCAAGTCCAGATTTCCCCAAACATTGCTCAGCTGCTTTCAGTGATGCCAGACTCTTTTGAGGCTGAGCCACAGTAAGCTAAATATTGGCTTGACAGTGATGCTATAACAGGAGACTGTAGAAGTTACAGATCCTTTTACTCGATGTACTCATACTATACCTTCTGAGATGCTGAGAATCAAACTCCAAGGAAATGCCAAGCTAAGATATTTGTATAGAAATACCTTTTCAGGGATGTTGGGCTGTAACCTTGATTCCTTTGATTCCCCACACAGAGCTGAGCTCTGTTAGGTTTCATGAACTGACTGATTTTTTGGGAACTGTCCTATGGCCTACTTCTCTACAAGGCTCAGAGACACAGGGTAAAATCAATTTCAATTAACGTTCGGTGTGAGGTGTAGGTGTTTGTGTTAGACCTAATCACTGGGCAGCTTTTATAATCAATGCAGAGAAATGGGTTCCTCTAGTGCATGATCCATCTTATCCCAAGATAAATACGTAGAATAGACTAATTGCACCTTGCAGGTGCCTATTTCTCCCCATTCACTGTAGGAAGAGCTTAGATGGCAAGATGCTCTAAAAGTAGAAGAAATGGTATTGCTGAAGGAGTGTTCCAGCACTGCAGTGAAGACAGGTTTTCTCCTTATCTGGCTTTGGCAGTACTCCAGATGTAGATTCATGCCTCACATTTGATGGAGCACCATGAAGGGAGGTTTTCACAAAAGTCTTGCAGCAGGAGTTATCACAGCGTGGGATTTCCAGGAGAAGTTGTAGGACATTTCCCTGGCCAGAGTGGAGGTCTCCACTGTGCACGTGGACTAGGTTATAAACCTAATCTGAATACAGCACTATTAGGGCTTTGAATGTTAAGTCAATGTAATACCTTATTTTGTAAAGCTTATTATAAAAAAAAAAAATTGTTGAAAAAGTTTGAAGGCTAAATTAGACTTAAAAGGTTCCCTTAATATTATGTTTTTAAAAGACTTAAAATGTGAGGGTCAACCCATGTATGCATACACACAAATTCGAAAGAAAAAAGGTTTTTTAGCATAGCTACTTCTATAGCTGAACTAGAGCACGATGCCTGAGGAAATCTATAGTCGTGGGTTGTATTATCTGCAGATACTTTTCCACTGAAGGCTCATTTATTATACGACCTAATATAAAATAATGAATATTTGCTTTAAGTCAGGTCAGGACCAGAACTTATCTCCCAGGGAATATGTGTAATTTTTGTGATAACCAGAAAAGACTGTCTTCCCCTGGAGTGAACTCCACTGGATTTAGTGCTGCGTTAGTAGGCTGAGCATCTGAACTGTGCTTATTGGTAATTTAGCTTCTCTTCAGCAGAGCACCAGGATGTTTCTTTTCTTAAGCATGCATGTAGTTACAGAGATTGATTTCAATGGAAATACTCAGGAAATCAAGATGAAAATTATTTCTGTTTATTTCACAGATCTAATACTTCTGATTTTAGAGGGATAGGCTTTTCTGAAAATTGGATTTTAAGACCACAATAATAATTTTTGGTTCTAACCATCAATCTCAAAGTATTACATAAATATTAGTACTAATAGGATTAGTATTAGGAAAATGAAGCTGCCCATCAAAATTAATTTCATGATAAAAAATTATGCCATTTACATTTGGATTAAGCTTGTAAATGTATAGAAGGGCTCTTGTACACTTAAGATTCTGTATACCTAAAATTACTTTCATTATACTTTTTTCTATACTGTAGCCACAATATAGAAAAAACTTTAAGGTTTCAGTTTTTGCTCTAGTTCAATAAATCACCATAAATGCTCTAACCCTCTAGGCTGGTATTATAAAGCTTGAAGAAGAGGATTCTCACACTACAGATTTAACACCTCTCACTTGTATAAAGGCTTTTTTATGGAGGTCTTTTGGTGAGTCCTTTACTGAAGAAAGCCAGTGGGGGTGATGTCTTAGGGTGGCCACCTAAAACACAGAGGCTAGACAAAATAAGTGAATAAAGGTACATATTTATTTGAAGGCCTTCAAAGGTACGCCTTGGGCAGTCAAAGGGCTACAGCCAAGATGGATGCTGGGTCCTTCACACTTTTATAAGTTTGGTTCATTTGCATATCAGGGTTAATTCTCCAATTATAACCTCAGTTAATGATGTAATTACCCCAAGTTTGCCCCCTGCTTCAAGGCTTTAGTTTACACATTTTGGGGCCTGGTGTCCTTGAAGAGCAAACCTAGAGAGGTTTGTTATGTCTAACCAGCATGAGAGAACAGTAGCTAACAGGCCGCACGAAACTTCAGAGTTACACACTAAGCAGTACAGGATTTGAAATATATAAAAGTTAAAACCTAAGGCATCAGGGGAAGACAAACTTCTGCTCTGTCCTCCATTGCTTCTACTCAGGGCTTGGTCCTGGGGCTGAGATTGTTTAATGTCTTCATTACTGAGGGGGAAGGTTGGACAGACAGACAGCAACCATCTCCTGTGAGGAGATGGGTGATGCCAAAGTGAGGAAGCAATCTACATCTGAAATCAGACCTTCTCTGAATATGGGATGAATCCAGGCACCCCTCCAGGCATCCACCCAATCTGATTCTTTCAATGACTCTTGTTTTTGCAATGAACTGGAGAAGTGTTGCACTTTAGGAAAAGCTCTGATGATATTAATCTCAGTTTGACAGCAGAGCTCCTATAACACTGACTTTTGTAATTTACTCCCTCTCTATAGCCCATAAAAACTGGGCAAATAGCTTAATGTCCTTAAATTGATTATTTTTGCTCGACGGACTGTAAAGTCTTCATAGCACCTTCAATAGGACAGGTCTACCTCTCATCTGCATCTCATTCTACAGCTGGTGATTTTAGCAGCCCAGGATTTCATTGCCATAGAAGACAAGCTTCTGCCTGTTTTGTGCTTCTCAAATGTCCTGCTCAAAATAGGTTTTAGCTTTCTAAAGCTGAGCAGATACTCTCGGAAGTAAGCCATAAGTGTAGCAACAACCACAGATTTGAGTTAACCAAATAACACACTGCTATATTCAGCACCTCCACCCCACAGAATATCATGATCACTTATACTAACCTATGCCTCACATATGAGATTGACAGAATTTATTTCCCATATTTCAAGTTCATAAATTGCTTGAAGAGTATTATATCACTATAATAATCCCTAGGATAAAAATTATTCCAATGAAATTGAGTCACAAACCAAAAATACCATTGCGTGCCTAAAGACCTTGAGCAGGATATATAATTTAATGGGTAGATTAGGCAAAAACAGATAACAATGAGGATATGACAATGAATACAGAACATTTTCGTAAAAAACTGTGAAGACCATATCTCAGACAGAAAATGCCTAAAATCTGTATTCTACAGATTAAGAAAATTCACAGTTTGAGCAGATTTCTTGTTCACCTTACAGAACCTCAGCTTTAATTACGATGAAGCTGATGACCTTTGTGATGTCCTGATAGTCTCCAAAATGCAAACCTTCAAACAAAGATGCTTGAAAGAATAGTAAGTGAAAATGTTTCCTTTTTTCCTCAGATTCTAAGGCCCAGGTATCTAATTCTAACATTTAGTTTACAATCACAATGGTAACTGTCCAGTAGTTTTGCATGTTACAGGTAACAGGCTTGTGCTGCTGTTACTTACATAGACACTAAAAAAGTTTTCAAAAACCTAACCCCAAATATTTTGAATATTCAAAAACAGATATAAAGACTGGTGAATGTAGAGACATAGTTTATTGTGTTAGAGAACCCCTCAGGTTTTAATGTGTCACAACAATGCTATGAGGAAGGTATGGAGGAACTTTAAAATCTCTGTTGACAGGAAAAAGTTCCAGCAAAACCTCAGCTCTGGACATGAGAACAGACTTCAAGCTGCTCAGGAAACTAGTAAATAAAGTGCCCTGGGAAAACATTTTTGTAGGTGCTGGAGTCCATCAGTGCTGGTCACTTTTTAAACATCCCTTCCTAAGTGCACGGGAGCAGCAATTCACAAATGTCAGAAATCAAGCAGGAGAGGCAGAAGACCAGCTTGGCTTTTGCCTTTGGAATAAGGCAAAAAGGAAGGTGTATGCCCAGTGGAAGCAAGGTTGGGTGATGTGATGTGGGAAGAGTACAGAGATGCTGCTTGCCACTGGAGGGAGAGAAATCATGCGGTCAAAGCTCAGCTGGAAATGAAGCTGACAGAAATGTGGGGGAATTTTTTAAAATACATTACTGGCAAAAGGCAGTGCAGAAACAACACTGGCCTGTTACAGGATGAGAATGGTTCTCGCCGCGGCTCGCTGGTCAGTCGCCTTTCAGGCGAGACCCGACCCTGCCCGGAGCGGCCCGGCGAGGGTGAGCCCGGACACTAGCAGCCGGCAATGCCCACCGGCAGTTAGCAACCAGTCGCCTGCGTGGCGAATGCTGCTGGCAGCGGGGTGAAGCTGACTAGTCAGCCTCCCAGGGACCCGTTGTCCGGACTCCCGATGCTGCAGGTGCTAGGCAGTGAGATGGCTAGGCAGCCCCGGAGGCAAAGGAAAAGGCAGGAGGGAGAGATTTCCGTTTCCCAATGACAGGATTTATTCCAGCACCGGGAAAAGGCAGGGGAAATCTCTGATCAAATGGACTGTGCAGGGGTTTTTAAGGGACAGCAAACTGGGGAGGGGTTTACAGTATGAGCCAATAGGGAGGAGGTAAAAGGGGGGAGTCAGGGTACAACATCAAATGGGGATTAACAGGGGGCGTCAACTTGGAGGGAGCCAACATGACGAACAGATAACTTCTTTAACATGTAGAACTTTCCAGGGGAACAAACTGGGCATGCTCTAACAGGGCAGAGACTTAATTTAAGATGGACAGAATTAGGGGAGGAGACTGGGCGGAGGCTGTGTCTGCGGGGCAGGGACCAGTCAGGCTACAGCATCGTCTACAGACTGCCAGTCTGTCTCTGGTTCACTGATCCATTCCAGGGCCCTTGTTGGTGCAGGTGGAAGTGACCTCTGGAAGGACCAGGTGGATGCCTTGCTGGACACCACCACCGAGCCTGCTCCCACAAATGGTCACCTCACAAGCAGGAACATGGACAAGGCAGAGGTGTTTAATACATTCTTTGCCTCTGTCTTCAACATGGATGATGGACCAAGGGGGTATCAGTGTCCTGAGCTTAAGGACTGTGACTGTGAGATTGATCAACTCCCAGTCAGTGCTGGACTTGTGAGGGATCTGTTGCTCCAGCTGGATCCCTACAAATCTGTGGGGACTGATGGGATTCATCCAAGAATCCTCAAAGAGCAGGCTGATGTCATCACAAAGCCTCCCTCAAGGATTTTTGAATGATCTTGGGAATCCTGAGAGGTTCGAGCTGACTGGACACTGGTGAACACTGTCGCTATTTTCAAGAAGGGAAAAAACGTTAATCCCAGGAACTATAGGCTTGTCAGTCTCACTTCAGTGACTGGTAAAATTATGGAAAAGATGATTATTCTGGGAGGTATTGAAAAACACCTGAAGGACAAACGCAGTCATTGGTCTCAGCCAGCATGGCTTCATGAGGGGAAAGTCCTGCTTGTTGAACCTAATTTCCTTCCATAACTAAGTAACCCACCCAGCTGATTAAGGGAAGCCAGCTGATCTATCCTTTTTGGATTTCAGTAATGCTTTCCATACTGTCTCTCACAGGATCCTCTGGACAAAATGTCCAGCACACAGCTGGATAAACACATCCTGAGATGTGTGAGCAACTGGCTCATGGGTCAGGCACAAAGGGTTGTATTGGATGGGATGACATCAGACTGGTGACCTGTAACTAGTGGGGTTCCACAAGGCTCCATCCTTGGCCCAGTGCTCTTCAACATCTTCATAAACAACTTGGATGCAGGCCTCAAAGAAATACTAAGTTTGCTGACAATACTAAATTGGGAGGAGCTGTTGATTCCCTTGAAGGCAGAGAGGACCTGCAGAGAGACCTCGAAAAATTAGAGAAATGAGCAAGCATGAACGGTAGGAATTTTAACTAGGGCAAGGGCCAGATCCTTCACTTGGGACTGGTCAACCCTGATAGTATGTATAAACCAGGGAATGAGAGCAGCATTGTGGAAGGGGTGCCCCAGGGAAGTGGACCCAGCACCAAGCCTGAGAGTGCAAGAAGCAGTTAGACAAAGCTCTCTGACATGTGGTGTGAGTCTTGGTGTGTCTTGTGGAGGGTCTTGTGGCTGTTAGTTGGACTCTATGATCCTGATGTGTCCCTTCCAGGTCAGCATATTCTATGGCTCTTTGATTTCAAAGTGGATAGCTAGATCACAAAGGTGTCAAGTTGGTGAATTCCAGTTGAAACCGGATATAGCAAATGCCTGAATGTATTTGAAAGCTTGGAGTGTAAAGACTTGTGTACCAGATGCCTGCAAAATAATACAGGTGCTCTACCTTTGTCTCCCAAGAGACACTCACAAATAATTGATTTCTCTTTTACTTCTGCTAGTAATAGTAGAAAATTGTAGAAAATTGTGCTTAGTGTGGTCAGTTTTCAAAATGCTTGCTTGACTAAAATTAATTAGATATCACAGCATCCTCAGAATAACTTACTGTTCTCTGTTTATTAGCTAGTAAACTGAAAGGAGGGACTGAAATTACTTTGCTGAAGCCACACATCAAGTCAAGATTAGAACCTGTATTTCCACATTCTCAATTTTGTGCTGTAACAGCCTGATTATACTGCCAGTAGTTTATCACGTCTCCAGTGCAGTGCTGCTCCCCTAGGTCTCCTTCTTCCTAATAGTGGTTAACTTTCAGACCCTGTTAAATGCTCACTGGAAATGTGGATCAGGGGGATTGGACAGAACTGTTACCCTGACTTTTTTTTACAGAGCTTTTAAAGCTAACATAAAGTTTTTATTCTGTGGACGCCTAGAGCTACATTATATGCCCAAATTAAGGTAGACCTGATTTCTTCAGAGTTGTTAAGTACCATAAGGCTTCATTAAATCAGTGGGTGTGTTTATTGCCAGTGAGCATCCCTAAAATCCAAGAAACTTTTATTTAGCTCTCTGAAGGCAGGCACTTAAGTCTAAAACTCAAGACCTGATTTTTAAGTGATAAGATTCATTATCAAGTGAGAAAACAGTTTTCTATACAGTATGTTTCAGAGTAGTGCTGGGAGAATTAATTTTTTTAAAAAAAGAAAAGACAGATTTCCAATATGTAGTGTCATGTTCTTAAATCAGTGAACTAAGAATAAATGTGAAGGTTTTTTATAGATTAATTTAGTTTGTCACTAGACTAGGTAGGTAATACAGAATGCCTGTTCTTATGAGAACAAGGAATATATATGAGATACATTCTTTTAGATGCAAAGAGGCCATTTGTTAACACTTTCCCAGAATAGTTCTGTAACCTTTATCAGTTGTGGGGACTGGCTTTCACTGCATTAGGCTGACCCACTCCTAGTACAGTAGTTCAGTAAAAAGGAAGCAACCACACGAATGCAACAGAAGTTCAAATTCAGACTTACAGCTCCTATGTGTTAATGAAGAAAAAAGATAATGCTAAATGAAGAGAAAAAAAAGAATTATTTGGTTTCTGTTCTGTACCTGCTTAGGAAAGCTGAGAGCTAGCAATCCAAAGCTTTAATGCAGAAGCACTTCTAGAATATTATAAGTGGGCCCTCAGCTCTGATGGACATGACAAGGAAAGAGTAAGCACTCTTGAAGTCATTAAAGAAAATTCTGTTAAAACTCTCACACACCTTAGGTCTGTGGGATGACAGTATTAAATGTCATCCCTCTGCCTCCTGCCATCAGATGTCCAGGTAAGGACCTGCCAGATTGCCTTTCACAAAACAACAGGTTAACTATATGCATTTTACTTGTGTTGAAATTCTTTTCAAGAGGCATCATTATCAGCAAAGAAGTTTTTTACATGTTTATCTGTCCCAATCACACCAGGCACTATTGCTGAAAAACCCTGAAATAGTAAAAAATGAGTACAAGCATGGTTATGTCCATTAGGAAAGTAGTCATGAAAAAACCAGGACCAGCACCCAGAAGCAACTACACCACAACTGCTGGTACAAGTGGCACCAATGGAGAAAAACAGCCATGGGACTCAGACATAATGAAAAAGTAACCCAAGGCTCAGACAGCTGTAGTGCAAGAGAGCAAGGTAGTGGGAGGAGGAGAGACTTGCACCCACAAATCCAGTGCCAGGCTTTGCAAGATTTAAAAAGAGTTTATGCCCTGTTTTTCTTTGTTGTGTATTACTCTCCCTCTGCTTACAGGACCATATGAAGTGTCTGTGCTGTTAACTCTTCCTCTGGGCTATGTAAGGACAGCTGTGCTTAAGAGAGGTTAAAGGAATGGTCAGACCTCTCCATTGTGCCTCAGCTGCAGTGAATTTCCCCACTGGCAGTGCTGGCAGCCCAGTGACATGGCAGCAGCCCCCATCAGTCCATACCCTGGGGACTATGTGTGTGGAAGCAGCAAGAAGCCTGTAAAACAGCCCTGCTGACTGATCTGAAACCAGGGACAGCAGCTGCCAGGCCAGTTTCACCATGTCAGAATGGGATTTGGTCAAAGACAATGAGAATCTGGGATGAAACTTTCTCCATTTCGCTGTGATACCTGACCTAAGCCAGCCAAGCACATACATGGGCTTGCTGCATTTACTGGAGCAGATGAAACCTTTTCCACTAACACACCCTTGGCACAGGCGCAAGTAGGGGAGATCTGACCACCACAATCCAGCTTTTTGTGTCACCCTCTTGCAAGGAACATTACAATGTAAACACAGCTATAAGGAGAGCATATAAAGCAGCCATGTAATTACAGTGACTTAGTGGTCCTTTGCAGTGGGGATATAATGAACTGTTGGCCCACGGTAGCACATGCCCACTGCGTGCAAAGTGAGGCAGAAGATTGTGACACATGGAAGCAGACTGTGGTTGCCCCAAGGACACTTACTGCTGTTTCTCAAAGCTCCTTCCTTCCCAGGATGGTGGCTAGTGAGCTCTTGATGTCCTCCATTATAGAAATGACTTATTTCTCAGCATTACTGAAATAAAGGAAAATCCAGTTATCTAACAGTTCCTTCCTCTTCCCTGTGTTTTAAATAATATTGCACACAGGAATTTTACCTGTTTCCCAGACCCTTGTCAATACAGTCTGATTTAATTTGAAAGCAGAAAATTCAGTGATTAGATATACCAGTATTTGAAATGAAATCACATCCATATCTGTGCACCCCTTTTAGGCTTACTTACCATCATGCCTAAATAAATGTGCCTGGATATTGCAGACAAATGAACATCCAGATAGTGCTTTACATCCAGGGTCTCCTTCCAAAGGGTCTGCTTATTCAATGAGGCAGTATAATTAGATATCTGATTTGTCATGGCCTATCAAAATGTGTCAGGGTAAATTCTGAGCTAACCTAAATCAGCGCAGTTCCATGTTACCTGTGGACCATGGACCAAGCTGACTTCAATAGGGGAGAATCTGTCTCGCTGCTATTTCAGGCCTTGCAGTAAGTTGCTTATGAAAGAGCTCCTAGCCAAGAATTATTCATAGGAATTGGAAAATAACGTCAAACATAAAATAAATCAGGCAGAATAGAAATCTCTCTGCATTCAGTCTGTGAACACAACTCAGAATTCATCATTTCTGAGAGGTTTGCATTAGGCAGAAGTGTCTGCCACAGCACTATCTCTGCTGGGTAGCAATATCATTGCCCCAGCCCAATAACTTCATGGTCAGGGCATTCTTCTAGGTGCTGGGGAATGTGGATTCAATTTCAAATGCACTGGGGACCACAGTGACACAATGTCACAGTCTCCCTGTGACAAAGGCAGCTGCTGGACAGGTTCTCATGTGTTCCCTCAGTAATACAATGGGTTGGTTTCAGTGTGCTGTGTTAAAATCTTTAGCTGTGTGAGGGCTGACTTACAGCAGAAATGGGAACCTATACTCTTTCACTGGGATGCTGGGGCATTTTACAAAAAAGTCAGAATTGTCCCTTTGTTAGTGTGGACATTTGGCAGCTCGGCTTATAGCAGCTGCCTCACAAGCTTTGGTCCCAAACAGAATATCCAGAGATGCCCAACTCCTGCTAAAATCTGGGTCATCCATTCTCACCATTGGCTCTTCTGTCCACACTGCCCTTCAAGGCCATTGCAGCATTATTTCCAGGTTATCATAATTAAAAAATCTAAGTCAACTTTTCTTAAAATTGCTATAAATCCTTCAGTTGGTTTAGAATAACTTCACCAAGGGACCAAGACTAAAACGATTTGAATAATCAGGTTTCTCATTTGCAAACTAACCTCTCTTTCCTCTATCACTTTGCTGAAGTGAATCGATGGCTTTTGATTTCCACCAACACAGATAATCCATTTGTTAGCCAACTACATTTATTACGTCTGTTTATACATCAAGCATGCATTTATCTGAAGCCAATGGCACTTTCTCCTTATTGTGAATTCTAGCGTACAGAGAAAATGAAAGAGACTGATCTCAAGCTTAGAAAATCCAAACTCTGAGAAAACATATTCTTTCATGGACAGCCATCTGATATCTCAAGAAATAAATTCTATATCTCTTCATTCTGCTTTTGTGCCCATGACTAGTGCTCAAGTCACTTCTACAGTGATCTTTCTGTTTCAATACATGACTAAGCTTTTTCTTTATTCCTTTTTTTAAGATGTCTTATTGTGAGGTCCCAGTTAAAATTCTCTTAAAAATCATACCATGTGTGACCTTTCTTTATTTTCCATAACAAAGACACTTGCCATTTGACCTTGTCATCTAGACATTTGTCACTGTCCACTTGGGATTCCAGAAAGGTTTTCACTTTCTTTGAAACACTGTCCTTCTCACTTTGGCAGTGAACCAATTCTTGAGAAGTCACTGTGGGCTGTTGACACTTTCACTCACCACAGACCAAAACTGTAAATGTTTTTTGCAAACCAAGTACTGCATCAAATACTGCAGCCATCTCATGATGTTCCACCTCCTAGGGAGAATATCTACTAATCTTTCAAAAGCAGAGAGCTAAATCAAGTGAATCAAGAGATTTATCAGCTCAGAAAGAGTTGCTATACGGAATTTTCTGGCCTGCATTATGCATGAAGCCAGACTAGGATGATCTAATAGTTTTTTTCACCTTAAAACTGATGTCTCTATCAGCGATTTCACTGAAATCAGCTGAATTGCATCAGTTGACATTCTGACCCATTTCTTTCTTTTGTCCTTTTTTTTTCTGGGGAAGGAATTGTTTCTATTTGTGTAAGCCCATTTAGTAACTTTGATTTTTTTCCTTCTTAGAGGAAAAAGTAAAGTTCCCCATACTCTGATACACTAAGATTAATTATTCTCCAAAGATCAGTAAGTTTTTTGAAAGGGAAAAGGAACAGGTAAATGAAAAGGTCACAGATTTATCCTGTATTGCCTCTCATGAAGCTCACAATGTGCCTGACACCTTCTGGAAGCTCTCATTTTCAGTATGTGTGTGTGACTCAGTATGTCACACACATTTTGTCTCAGCATTTCTTTTGTTCAGATTATCATAGTATTCTGTTCTCAGTTACAAAACTGTGATCTTGAAATGGTTTATAATGGGATACTTAGATTTATTTTTAACATGCTTAAATATTTCAAATGCACTAAGAATTCTAAATCGAGCAGTAGCTAGACTAGCACAGTTATTCACAAAGCATTTGAAAATAAATTCTTCCCTCTGTAGACTTCCAGAAACAAACACATGCACACAAATACATATTTTACATACAGTAAAAATAATGGAATAAATTTGAAATAATAATTTAAAAATACAATTTAAGATGACAAAAAATGTTAATGCTACAGCTGTCCCCTAAACAAATTGCACAAATTCTGTAGTCAGAGTTCAATGTAGAAGAAATGAAAGGTATGGAAATGTACAGGTAAGGCATCCAGACAATCTTAATGTGTGCCAGTGTAATAAGAAAAAATATACATTAAAGTCAATCTGCTTGGGTTTTTGCCCCAGTTTGTATTAATTTGACTTAGCAGATTTATTTTTCCTGTTTTTTTCTTTTCATGATTTCACTCAAAGGTAGAATTGAGGTTATTTTATTATCTTATCTGCATAAATTCTGGTTCACCATGTTGGGTTTTTTTTTCAGAGTAAAATAATTCATCAAGCTTAAAGAATAGATGAGAAGTCACTCAGAGGAGAAAAAATTATATGGAGCAAAATGCAGAGAATGGGAATGAATACATGATACTGATCTACTTCCCCTTGTTTTCTCTTCCCATGATAGCAAAATCAAGCAGCTTTATGGACTATGACCAGATATAATCCAAATATCTAAAGGTATTTAAACTAGGGTTGCTCACTCTGGAGGAGAGAAAGCTCAAGGGAGCCCTAATAGCATTAGCCCATATTCCCTAAAGAGGGCTTGCTTGTAAGAGAGCAGGAGAGGAACAAGAAGACAGGGCCATGCACAGACAGGACAAGGTAATGGCTTCAAACTCAAAGGGAGTAGGTTTAGGTTAGATATTGCCAAGAAATTCTTTACTGTGAGGGTGGTGAGGCACTGGAACATGTTGCCCAGATAAAACGTGGCTGTCCCCATCCCTGGAAGTGTTCAAGGCCAGGTTGGGTGGGGCTGTGAGCAACCTGGTCTAGTGGAAGGTGTCCCTGCCCATGGCAAGGGGGTGATTTTCATCATCACCAAGGAATAATGAAATTAATTCTTGGTATACTAGGTATGTACAAAATGACTATTAAATTAAATTTTTTAAATTAGTTATGGAATAGTGGGTTGTAATTTAGACATTTTGCAATTTCTGAATCAAAGTAAATAATTAAATATTACATTAAAGTGTCTGGGAAACATTACCTACATTGTAAGTAGAAAAAGAAAAGTGTGCATATATTAATGAGGAGGTGCAAAGATTTATACCTTCATTAAAGGAAACAGTAAACATTTCCATGATCAGATAAATCTTTTTTATCTAGGAGCATAAAGAATATGATATATGCATCCATTATATCTAAATTTTTAATAAATCTTGGCATATTTCACCTTTATGCATGCAAACACCTTGTCATCTTCTTGCTGTATTGTAAACTTCAAGATGGGTTTTTTAGCGAGTTGTCACCTGTTGAGTACCAACACAAGCCATTTATTTGGACTATATTATAAAAAATACTGCAGTTTACGGGTAAGTTAGAATTATGTTAAACAAATCATTTGTGCTTCCGTGGTTGCTTTTGCGTCAGTGATTCAACAGTAATTTGCTCTTTTACTGGCTAAACAAAATTTTTGTCAACAGGTGCAATCTTTTGTGTTTAGACTCATAAATAATAAGTTTCTGCACTGTAATATACATATATATATATATATTATATATCTATTACCAGTTAGTGAGCTAATTCTTTTTTTAAAGTAAGTTTTGGAATTAAGTTGGCACCACAAACATTATCTATTATGAATAAATTCTGTGAGTTTATCGACTGCTGTTCAGTCTTCAGTATTAGGATACATGGGGCTTCGTTTTTCCAGGGGTAAAACTGAAGGATAAACATTTGCATCATAAATCTCAACACTGTAAATGCAAACTTATTTTTTCCTAAAAGCATATGAATGTGCAGGCTGTCACATCTTATTCTAATTGTATTTTAGTTCTTTGAATGTGTTGAGTATTTCAGCCAAGTGAGTTAAGCAACTATGCAATTACTTAATTTGCATTAGTGATCAACTGTGTTGCTTGTTTAGTTGCAACAACAGCAACTACCCCAAAAAAAGGGAAGCTTAAACCATAATTCTTCTTCTTTTGTTCTTGTGTTTCTTTCATTTCTTCATTCAGTTTCTAGTGTTTTCTTATGAAATATATACCCCCTGGCCTGAAAACCTATTCTCCATGTCCTCTGGTTTGAATATTGCAGGTGCTCTGAAAATAAATTAGCGTAAGGGAAAATAACAAAAAAACCCCAAACTCCAAAATCATTGATAGCATAGTCAAGTATCTCTCGCTATTTTACCTCAGAGGCCCTTTTTAATATTAATAAGCTTACTGCTGTTCCTGGTCTTTTGGACTACAGTGCCATTAGTAAAGAAAACTGCCATTTGACATAAAAGGAATGTAAGGAATAACCAAACAAAGAAATAAAATGGCCTTTTATGAAAAAACCGTGAGCTTTCCAGAATAACACTGGAAAATAATCTTCAAAACCATTTTTTCTGCTCCTTAAAGAACCTGAATAGAAATGGACACTGAATTCTGAATGTATATAAATAGACTTTTTTTGTGTATAACTCTTCAGTTGCATCTTGTCTCCCTGTTACAATACTAAAATACTATTTAGTTCTAGATAGGTAGCGTTGAAAAAAAGAATCTCTCTTACTTTAGTTACAACTCAAGTGGAAACATCATTAATAATGACCACGATCTAGGGCTCCTCATTATGTGAATCAACACTTTTGCTATTAATGTTATAATGACTGACTTACGGATTCTTCTTTGCATCCATGATCCACTATAAGCTCAGTAAACACATGCAGTTTCATACATGGTTAATACCAAAATATGGGTGCATAATTCTGCATATCAGCCAAAAAGAAATATATTTAAGAATGCAGAAAAGAGAACATTTATTCTCTCACCTAGTGATAGTGCTTAGGCATCCCTGTTGTGACCAAGTATTTGACCGTGATGTGGAAATAAAAAAAGACATGTTATTTATGACAAAACTCTTACAATCAAAGGAGAGCCCCCACAGCCTTCACCTAATTCCCTGTGGAAGGGAAACGTGTACTCCCAAGACATGGACAGCTTGATATAAAATGTGAATATATTCTCTTCCTCTGTTAATTCTAAGAGATATAAACATGATATCTAAAAACCATTATTTTATTAATTCTTATCATCATTTAAGTCCAGGTATTGCAAAACTTTTAATCTTGTTAATGTAATTCTCTTCCTTCTGAATACTTTGATTTATCTAAGGCACTCTTGCGTCTGGCAGCACTGAGGGACTTAACCTAAAGGATATTAAGATAGGAGATATAACTTAAGTTAGGAACTTCAGTTCTGACACAGAGATAACCTTGGAAAGTGAGTACTGCACCTTACTTATCAGGTTTTCTCACACAAGGTCTGTCTTTAGAGAAGAAAGGTTTTGGTTTCTTAGTGGGTGAGGATGATACGTGAAACTGGTGGGTAAAACTCCTAGGTCAGTGCAACTTTTGTCTTAGGATGGATCAAAAATAGCCATTATCATTCCACTTATTACCACTAAGACATGCGGTGAAAACCCTGTGTGTCAATAAATACAGAGACCAGTACTTCCTCGGTGGTCTTGACATTATAGCAACAGCAGCTTTAGAGCAATCCATAAACCAGGCATACCTAGAACTTTGAGGCATCTTGAATGTCAAGAATACCATCATCTGCACTTCAGAGTCATTCAAATCTAAATCATGTTTAATTTCTTCCATTTCTTCCCTTTGGTCTGTGTCAAAAAACCTGCTGCATCTGCAAATACACAGTATGTGGCAGGGTAGTAGAGAACTTGGATCCATCTAATAGATTTATGAAGGGCTCTGGGTTTGTCAGCCCAAGTGCCAACAGTATTTCACTGGAAGCCTTGAATATGGACATGCTTTTGTCATTGATTTGGGCTGTTGTGTGGGTTTGGGACCTACAACAGCCATTTCCTCACTGTTGGTACCTTGTGATCTGCAAATGCTACTTCACTGATGATCACTGGCAGAACCTTTCTTTGTCTGCAAAGCCTCCTGTGCTCAGATATCAGTTTTTTCTTTTGTTGTTGTTGAAACATACTTTGCCCCCACCTCTCTCACGTAACCATGTGAAGAGGCACCTCTGCTTTTGTTTATTATACCATTCATGTCAGATGTATTTTGCTGTACACTTTCTTGCCTTGGCTGCATACCAGCCTTTGTGTTCACAAATGGGAGTCGAAGGGAACCTGATATGCACCGAGCCAATTACAGCCCTGTCTTGGGGACTCAGCTGGCAGTTCAGCTGCAGTACATGGAGCACGGTATAATCCTGAAAAATGTCACCCACTTCTTCTCCAGGGCAGAAGAAATTGCCAGTAAAATGAGAAAATGTCTTAGCAGACACTGGAATATTCTGAAGTAATTTTCTTGACTGACTTTTCCCAGTTCCTGTCATGAAGAGTAAAAAGTTAAATTCCCATAAAAATTATTCAAGGCACTCCAGGTGGCTGTCAGTGAGGTTAGCTCAGCACCTGTCCAAAGCAGCAACATATTAGTTTTGCACTGGGGTATGTTACAGGCCCACAGGAAACAAACATCAATGCTACATCCCTTGGGGTCATAATTGCTGTTGAACTTGGTCACCACACAGTGGTCTTTCAATTTACGCATGATGCAGGTGAAAGGTATCCTACTCCACAACACCTTCACCTGCCCCTGCTGCTAAAAAGTTTGCAGAATCACGCCTGGTTTGCACACAAGTGTCTCCCTGCAGAGAAAATGGTGGTAATGACTCCCTGCATGCTGCTTTTGGTGCCCACACAGTGTGTCATTGTCAAATGTGAACTCAGGTGAGAGCAGATATTATCCAGCACAAGGAGGAAGTACCAGAGTCCCCCACCACGGCACACTTGTGGCACTGGCCCATGACACCTCCCTGGCATGTGACAGGGCTGGCCATGATGGTCCCACTGCCTGGGTACTGCACCCAAGCCTGGAAACATCACAGACAAGGCATGTCACTGTTTTAATGCGCCTATTCCAAAACCTGCTTCTTCCAGGTAAATGGGGATGAGAGTTGATTGCTTTTTAGAAAAATCATGTTCCATGCACTGGCTTTTGCTGCAGGAAAGGGAGAGTGGTACTGGACACTCTGCTGACCCTCAAGCAGAGAGGACCAAAGACATTTTCCAAGAACGGGCTCATGTAATGCTACCAGGGGCTTAAATGGTCTAAATATAAAAATTAGAGATGTTAAAAGCCAGATTTCAAATAATGCAAGGAAAATTTCATCTGATCCCTTTTTATACTGCAAGTGTATTTTAAATAGATTACTAACTGCTTCATAGGGGTTAGCAGCCTTTTACAGATGTGAACAAGTAAAATTACACCTGGAGGATAAAATATAGAAAGCCTTAAACTGGGATTACAGCTGTAACCAACTGGATCTGTACAAGCAGGAAACCCCTGCATCCTCATTTCACACCACCGGTTTATAGGAACTATATATGCATGCATTTGACCATGTGGCTCTCTGTACCTGTGTTTGAAAATTAGAAATGTCTTTTTATTGCCATTGCTCACACCACAGCCAGGTAGATGTCTGGGATATGTCTGCCTGCAAAACGTGCACCCGGTTATTCAGCTGTGCCAACAAAAAGAAAATGTGTAGCTCACACCAGAGATCTGATTGACTAAGATGAGAACTTCACATAAGCCCACGCTATTTTAGATTTCAGGTAGCTTGAATTTTATACTTATTGTAAAAAGAAAACACAATCATCTTTTAATGATACTTAGTCAACAGTCTTATAAATGTCTTCTTACCAAAACTGTTTGAACTTTTTGTGGCCACTGTCAGAAATGGTGATGTGTTTTTAATAACAAGTGTCCAGATTCAAAGATTTTAACATCAGAGAATTCCATGTCACATAACTTTCTACTCATAACACCTTCCTGTCCTTATGTCTAGTAAGCCACAGAAGGAACTTCATGGGTCTCCCCATGTCTCCAGGAAGTCAGGAGAGTAGACATGGTAAGGTACAAACAGAAAACATTCGCAGACACACTCCAGAGATGCTGTGGCTCACAGCTGAGTACCAACAATAAACAGCATTAGAAAGTTTCACACAAAATCCAAGAAGTTCAGCAGATTTGGCTGTAGAGAAGAGAGGGGAAAAAACCCTGATGCATATGATTCAGTTCCAGACAGCGACGGTAATTATAATAATGGATAAGCCATAGGTAAATGCATCACATCTCCTTAAGTATTTAGAAATTATCCTGGGCCAGGGATTTCTGATTAGAACCAAAAAGTGCAAGTACAAGTAATAAAGATGATTTTTTTCAGAAGGAATGCTATTTCCTATTAGGTACTTACAGCATCTCCACAACATTAATCCCAGACTATCGACAGGGTCCACTCTACATTAAAACTAGCAGCTTGGCAATTAGAAAAAAATGCTGTGTTGACTTGCAAAGGAAATGTGATTTGTGAAGCTCTCAAGGTTTCAGTCCAGGAGTTTTGTTCTAAATGTGCTGCCTCCAACACTTTGAATACTCAGATGAAAACAAAGTGCTCCTCTAATGTGACATGTCATTTTGCATAGTGTTTTGTTGGGTTCATTGCTCTGATTATTGTCTTTCTAGGAATAATACCAGTGCCTGCTTGAGATCTGGAAGATTAGCATTAACAGGATAGAAAAGAAGAGGGCAGCTGTTTCCTGATGGCATTTAGACAGATGATCTGTCTGCTTCCTAATCCACATATCATCTACACATCCAGTCAGCACAATGCAAACTGCTAAAAAAGTTTATATGAGAAAACACTCCAAATGTAGATGTGTTTGCTTATCATGCTGCCTCTCCCACAGTCAGAAAGATTTCTGTTTTGTAATTTCAGTAGCCATACAGACAGCATCCTTCAGCCTCTTGATGCAGGATAAAGTTAGGCTCTAAAAAGACAGCATCTACACATGTGTTTTCTAAATTCTGTAATAGTAAATTCTCAGACTTCTGAGGAAGAGAAAAGGCCTTTCTGGTTAAGTTTTCACACTTTGGGGTGCTTAAAGTCTTGTGAGATTCTCTTGTTGTGATAGGCATAGTCACAATAATTGTGATACCAAATTGTGATAGCTGTGAAAGGCTCCCTAGGGATCAGGAGCTCAAGTACGATTTAATTGCAGTCAGGTCTGTAAATCTCAGGAACTCTCTGTAATCTCAGTTTATCATGAAGTCTGCTGTCTCTTGCTTACCACTATTGCCAGGTGGGATCACGTTCTCCAGACGAAAGCCATCTTGTGATTGAGTAATGCTCACATTTTGTTGAGGCTGTGATTTGTTTTGTTTTGTTTTTCTGTTTGTCGTAACAAAACCATGCCAATATAAAACGTGAAGGAACCATAAGGAAAAATGTAACCAAGTCAACAAGATTATTCAGGGCAAAGTAAAGGTCAGTAAAAGAATGGAACAATAGGAGTTTTCACTCAAGTGGAAAATTCTTAATTATACAGCATATTTCCAGGAAAGGGGACTGGAAGCTATTATAATTTACCTGCATTCAGTACTTCGGGTCCTGTACCAGCTGACGTTACCATGCTTTATATCTTCTCAGAATATAGAATTTCGCCTGCTGAGAAAGCATGTAACCTGGATTGACTAAACTGTGGGGCTGCACACAGACGTCACTCATTCCTTCTTAACTCCTTGCAGCCTTTTTGAGAATTGCTGAGAATTGCTGCACTTCAAAAGCCTGTGTACCTCTCTTAAAATCCCCAGCTCTCTTCCTTTTTACTGCTTAATCAAGGTGAACGAATACACTAATGAATAAGAATTGTGAGCCTAATGAGTAAGAATTGTGTTTTCCTTTCTGTAATGATTCGTTTACTTGCAGCTTTATACAAAGGGCTCCTGGCACGAAAAAACCCTGGTAAACAAGGCAGACAAAACCAGGCTTCATGCTGTGTGGAAACCAGGTTGTTTATGTTGGTATGCTTAGTAGATATTTTCTTTAAAGCATACCTTTGGTTTAACGACATTTAAAATTCTGTGTATTATGATATTCTCCTCCTGTTCCTCGTGCTTTTGTTAAATTTTAAGAAGTTGCTTGAATAATACATGATATCATCTGAAGCACAGAGTAAATGTGTTAATCGATGAGTATGAAATTAGGGCTGAAAATACGATAAAAGCAACTTTTCAGTTATGTACTCCATATCCCTGTTAGAAGGTGGTTTTTTTCTCTTGTAATCATCAGCACTTTGTCCCATTCCATTTTCAGTATAGTAAGAACTGGGAATTTTATCACTGCATTTGTGAGAATGAATTGGAATTTATTCTTTGTACAAATCCAGCATTTTGCCATGCTTTTTGTACAGTATTTAAATTAGATCTCTTTTGAATATACCTCCAACAAATGACATTTTGCATGGCTTAATTCTATAGAAATGGGTCCACTCTTCCACTAGCATTAAATTTCTTCAATTGCAGTCTCAATCTGCTATTTATGGTTCAGAAATCTGTGCGAGTTTTGCGTCTACACAGTGAGAAACCCTAAATAATTAAAACTTAAAATGCTTTTCAGAGAAGCCTTTTGGAATCACATCTGTTACTTCGTGTAGGAATTTTCCCTCACAGATGCTTCTTTTTCTCCTTATTTCTTTTAGGGTGCTAATGGCAGTACAAGCTTGTCCTATACCAGATACTGTTAAAAAAAACCCAAATCTTCATTATAAGCTTGTCGAGTCATGGGAGGACAACTGTGACAAAAGACAGGATGTGACAGATGTTCTGCCCCATCTTTCTCTGGTGGGCACCATTTTCCTCCAGCTGTTTTTGTACTGCTCTGGCAATGGCTGGATGCCATAATTTGGACCCATCATAGAATAATTTAGGTTAGAAGGGACCTTAAAATCACCCAGTTCGCAATCCTCTGCCATGGACAGGGACAGCTTCCACTTGACCAAATAGCTCTGATTTCAGAGTACCTTCTGATTGCCTCTTTTCTTTGGATCAGGAATTGCTCATATATAAGTATATATACTTTTATGTGTATTTAGATACACAGAGGCAACACCATTTGTGAATCAGAACAAGCTGCTGTCTTCAGAAGCGTGTGGTGTATGAAGACAATGAGATAAAGCCTCAAAAGCATTCCCAAGAAAGGCCACCCAAACCAGAAAAAACATGTCTGTGAATTCTGTATTTTAAGGAGTTTTGTGCAAGTAGTGGGGAACTCCCCTTGGCACAGCTCTGGCAGAGCATACTGCTGCCTGTAAGACACTTCCTGGGGCTGGTGCTCTATCAGTTTCCTTGTCTTAATGTTGATGACCTTACAGAAAGTTCCATGAGCTCTGGATGAACGACCAAGGAGAGAGAAGGTGGCATGTCATTGTCCAGACCTGCTGTGGTCAAAGAAGGGAGAACAGGTGTAGAAGGAAAAGTGGAAGTGGTACTTGAGAGGGAAAAAAAGGCTGCAGAAGCCTGACCAGTGTTCGACATCACTCACACTCTGTGGCCATTCTCTGGCAAATGTGTCCCTGAGCTCTGTTCCTCCCAACACTGCTGGGGCACCACCTCCTCATACAGTCCCTGTCCACCTATGGCACGTCCTGGGTCTACCTGAGCTTACCGTGGTCCTACCTGGCTGCCCCAAGGAGTCCTACCCTGACCAAAGTCAGGCCCCTCCCCTGGGTGAAACCCTGATCCCAGACAGTCTAGTCCTGACTTTCAGCCTCCATCGGAGAGGCACCAATCTGGGGTGGGCTCCTGTGGCAAGGCAAGTGGGCAGGATGGACTGGGTGGTTGTTTTGAAACCAGCCTGATGTAAGCAGCTGCAGTTTTGGGCTTTACTGCAGATTTCTTTCATGTCCTTCTGGTTCCAATGACACCCTATGTGTTACCTGAGGGGAGCCGTGGCTGGTGTGCTCTTTTTTTGGGGTATCTGTTTAGAACACCTAATCCCCCAGCATACACACCACCTGTAAGTACTTCCATGAGGAAAAGCAGGTGTCTCATTCAGGCCTTTGTTACCCCTGGGCTCCCTCTTATTTGAAAGGCCAGTTTACTTGGTGTAGACTGGCTCCTTGCACCTGGCAGTAGAACTGCATGGGTCTCTGCTGCCCCTGATTTTTTTCCTGTTCTCTTATTTACAGGCTACCATCTTTCACCCAGCACTTGAGTACTTGCACAGAGTGGACACTGGAGAGACCACCGGCCTTTGGTGGTCACAGTTTCTGGAATTTTTGCCAGACTTCAACATTAAACTCAGTCAAAGTAATTGTGCAATACTGCACTAATCCCCAGGTTTTGTAGGAAGCACAGGGCAGTCACTAAACTACAACCAGAAAAGCCTTTACTAGTAACAGCTTCTTGTGGGCATAAGTGTCCCAGGGACAAAATCCTTCCTTAACCTCACAGCTAGGGCTGCAGTGCAAGGATTACTGTCAAAAGACTAATATCCTCTTTGAGTTAGGCAGAAAAGGGAACAATTTGATAGTGGCTTATGTTTGAAAAAGAGTGTTTTGACGAAAAGCTTTATTTCAGAAAGAATATACTTAAACATCCTTCTGTATCTCAAATATTTCCATATCCATTTTCTCCCGTAAGTACTTTTTGTCTCTAGAAGCTCTCACTACAATCATGTCAAGCTATAGAAATCGCTGAGTACAAAACCCTGGACAGCACATATTCTTTCACCCAGCTATTCTCCTTTTGACTTGACTATGACCTTGCAGCAATTTTCTCTGTTCTTCTTGTCTCCTTCCCTTTCCCTGAGCAGCCACTTAAACAATAATCCTCTTCTAACTCTCTCTCCCTACAACAAAAGGATGCTTTTTTTTACTTACTGATGAGGTAAAGAAAAGCAAATACAGCACAACAGTTAAACATAACAAAGATGTGGCAGCTTGTTTGCAGTGCCACATTTCTACCATTATAAGATGCTTTTGGTAATTAGACTGTACTCATTTGGGCATATATGAGCCCAAATGGCACATCCATTATCCAGCATGTTTTGGAGAGTATTAGGGTTTTAGGAGTTCTCCTTTTGTTTTGTTTTAGGTTTTTTTTCTCTTAAGTAATTTTCCCCATAGGTGTTGCCAGGAGACAATAAGGACTGGATACTTAAGAGAGACAAAAGACCTGGCCACAGCTGGCTACTCTCTTTTACCTGGGGGTTTCTTGTGTTGGGCAGAGATGCCACAAGATTTGGACTGGGAAAAAGGGGTTGGGTGGAGCCCTAGCTCTCTTGTTCTCTCCGCGTTCAGAGGGGTGGTCCGCTGTGGGAAGAATTCATCTGTGGGGTTCTGCCTTCTGCTGTGTTATAGATGCAATTTATAATGTTGGCTTTCGTAAATGTTTTGTGTGGATTTTATGGAAATGGTTTCCTTGTTGTATGTGATGTAATGCTCTTGTTATGTGTGATGCAGCTCTCTGTTCTAAGGGGAGTGGTTTTACTGTTAACAGGGGGAGGGAACTGGGGGTAAAGTTTCATTAGTATGTTGGGCCATTTTTAATATAAGGGACGCAGAGACTGTTACCATTGGATAACCTCTAACCAATGAGAGAACTGAGTCCTTTTGAATGTAACAACTGCTCTCAGCAACTGCAGATGAAGGTGTGACGCTATTACCGTTGGATAACAACTAACCAATAAGGGTGCTCCAAGAAGGCAGGACTAGGGAGGAGTTATGATAATTTCTAAGACTATAAAAGGTGTATCAAGTTGTCAGAAAGTGTGCCTCTCGCTGTACCATGTCTGCAGCTTGGCTTGCAGTGCTGTAACTCTCTGATTTGTTGATTTTCTTTTGGTCCCCTATTGTCCTTTAGTAAACCTTTTAAATTTTTAATTGAGTGAGCTTCATTTCTCACATGCTGCCTTCCTTCTACCATGAGCGGAGCTCTGCTTGCTGGAGCAGCCGTTGTACTGGGACCCTATTTAACACTCTACCTCACTAAAAGAGGGACTTTTCACAGTCTGCTCCAGTGCCTCAGGGGGAAAACCCTGGGATCCCGAGCTCGCTTTTCCCTGCCACGATGGGAGCCGGGCCACAGCTGCCCCAGCCCTACCATTCCTTTCGCTACAGTGTAGCTCTGCACCCCCTGCCTGCTGAGATGTCAGGGGTTCCTGCTGCATTTGTGGAGTTTGATACACCCCATCTACCACCTGTGATTTTGTGCTCGTTCCTGCCATTCCAGTTTGCTGCTCCTGAGAGTTCTACTGAGGCATCAGGACTGGCTGCCCAGGGGGTTTCTGAAGCAAGCTTTTCTTTCATCCCTCCCGGCTCGGCCAAGCCGCCATTACCATGTGAGGGCTGAGCTCGCTCTGGAGCGCCCCCTGCAGGCTTGGAGGAATCACCGCACTCACCCCGCCCACCGGGAGCCAACAGCGCCCCTGCTGGCCGTGACCAGAGCTGCACCAAAGGGGAAAGGGCCTGACAGCCGGGAAGGGTCGCTGGGTTCTGGTTCTGTTTGTTGTTACTGCTGTAGTTATTGTTGTTTGTTTGCCTTGTTATATATACTAGTAAAGAACTGTTATTCCCATTTCTCATATCTTTGCCTGAAAGCCCCTTAATTTCAAAATTATAATAATTCAGAGGGAAAGGGGTTACATTTTCCATTCCAAGGGAGGCTCCTGCCTTCCTTAGCAGATACCTGTCTTTCAAACCAAGACAGAGGTCTTTTTGAAAGATGTGGGTATACACACTATGGCAAATGTGGAAAACAGAACAATCAAATGTGTCTTTAGGCTGCTTTCTGCCAACCCCTTTCATCTGCGTTCTTCAGTCAAGGAAAAGGATCAGGTTGTGAGTTGGTTAATTTTTTCTTCCAGCCCACCCCCTCATGCCCTTCTGCCTCCCTGCTGCATGGGCTAGAGCATGTTTGCATGAGCAGGGTGTGTAGGAGTTCCCTCTGCGTGTCTTTCTAACCACAATGACAAATAGTTTGCATGGCCCATCACCTGGCCAGCTGCAATCTGCATGTCTAGGAATTCCTGGGGCGCCTGAATTATCAGTGACAGAGGGACGTAGCACAGAGGAAATGACTTTAGTGAAAAACAAAGACAGATTGAAATATTTATATAAGTTTACCTGGTGCTACAGACTCTGTGGTTTTTGTGGGTTTTCAGCCTTTTTTGATTTTTTTTTTTTTTTAAATTTTAATTGTGAATATCCACTGTTTAATTGGGAAGGTGAAAATATTACTCAAGGTAATATCTGTAATACCCATTGTGTGGTTATGAGCCCATCACTTTCCAAAACTACTTTTGTGGCTCTGCATTAAATTGCAGAGAAGGTAGCTTGTAGAATTAGGATAGCTCTTATGTGTTTATTAAGATAAACTTGTTGATAAAAATTACCTCCTAGTGAATAATAATGCAGTACTAGGAAATAAATTGAGAAGCTATTCAAATTTTTAATCTCCAAGGTGACTATGGCACAAGATACCAGCTATTTTTGAAGAGTAACTGGAAGCTTTTTTAACTTGCTGGAACGCACTGAAAACACTGAAGGAAGTGGTGGGTGAAGGAGAATGGATGAGTATAATAAATTTGAGAACAAAAGACTCTGCTGAAGGTCTTCACAAGAGACTGTTAAGAAACTTCGGTGGTCAGAGGTTAGATCCTGCCGTGGATTAAAAGTGGTTAAAAGATAAGACAATGAAGTCACAATAAATAACCAATTTTTCAGAAGAAGAGAAGGTTAATAGTGGGTTGCCCCAGAGATGAACATTAGGAACTACCAGTCTGTTATGAAATAGATGTACAAATGACCTGGAGGAAGAATGAATTGGAGCATTAGTTGCACAGCAATTGCACAATTATTTTAGGTAATCAGAAGAAGATGGGAGAAGTCTGGACATTTTCAAGGCATGAAACACTTAAATTGGAAAGCTTTAATAGATAAACCATTAAGCTGTGAGTCAGGAGGTGCTGATCCTAGTGTATAGCCAGAAGAAAATCAGTGAAAATATTTCAGTTCACATTGCCAGTACGCAGTTATGATTTTTCAAGCTGTTTGGATAGACCTGCTTGTTCTGAGGAAATTTGTTTGGAAATATAATAACATGATTTAATGTTAGGATTTAATTTCTGTTGTAATTCGGGGATTTATGCAGACAAGAAAATAGCGTGGTAATTGAAGTGACTACCTAATCTGTAGACATTCTTTTCCTTATTTGGATTTTTCTTTGTCTTTATTTCACAAGAAGATGAAAGAGTCATCATATGACTTTTTGACTTTTTAACTTTTTTTTTTAATTGATATTTTTGTGTTGTATGTTTGATGTTGGCTACAATTTTTAAATTTTTTTGTCGTAGAAAAGTTTTCATAGTCTCAGTATCATTGTGAAAGGTTGGTTTTTGAAAATTTGGAAAGTCTCAACTTAAAAAATAGCAAATGTAGTCTTTGATGAGCAATTTCCAGCATTGTTTTTTTGTCTGAGTCCCGGGAGGTATCTAAAATCTTTCACTGATCTTTAGTCACCTACTTTCAAGAAATACTCATTTTCGTAGCAAAAGTTTCAGAGATGGGGTTTAGCATGAATAACTGGAATAAGTCTCTGCTGTTGCAGACCACAGATTTGAGATTTAGCTTTCCCCTGGATCATTCTGCGATCTGATTCATTGTAGCTACATGAATTTATGCACACTCTGAAAAAGGAGGAGGGCTATTTACCTCTTTTAAAACCTGCCGTGATTTCTGCCGAATTGGAACACAATGAACACAGAGATCACAAGAACTTTTCTTGACTAGATCAGAAAAATAACTATTAAAAGTGCTGCTACAGGTAGGAGTTGTCATGAGAACTAATCATATCTGACTAAATTTAGATGAGTAATTAAAAGACTCTCAGATTTGAAAACCATGGTGTAGATCGGAGAAGAACAAAGACGTGCTGAGGATGGAGCATGGAGCAAGTCTGCAACTTCAGCAGGGACAATGAGGATGCTTAGAAGACACTGCAGTAGGGAGCCAGCCCCAACTGAACCTGATAGGTAATGGACAGGAGCCTTTCCTGGGAACACTTTCCTACCATTGGGTGCAACTTCTTCAAACCGGGAAAGTACTGAAAATTTCAGAAAATGAGGGAGAGCCTGACTGTGGAAGGACACAGTGTCAGAGGCACTGTGTATGAGTGTGCATGTGTGCACATACACGTGTGTGTGCCTGTGAAATCTGTACTGGGCACTTTCACTTGCATCACCACAATATTGATATTTTTCTAGTTAAAGTGCTGAAACTTGTACTGCATTGACCTTAATATGAAGGCATGGAATTCCTCCATGCTTTGAATTTCTTGGAATCTGGCCATGCCTCCACAAGATGCATGAGGCAAATCATGCAGATTTTATTTCTGAGTGTTGTTAACAGACTGTGTGCAACCTGGCTTCCACACAGATAGTCTTTCCTTGAGCGTATTCTGTGTGGGACAGGATAACCATTCTTCACTGACTTACTCTGCCAGTTCTTGTACTTTTCTGTTTTGGATCAGCAATTTTATGACATTAGGTCTTTACAATGGATCATCTTTTACTATGTGTTTTATTTCTTGCATCAAAATAGGTCAGTAAAGGTTTCGAGATGCCATGATAATTAAAATGATCAAAATATGGAAAAGAACTCATTATGTCTACTGGTATGCTGTCAAAGTCTGAAAGCTAAATTAATAAAAAAGAGAGGACATAAAATAGCCATTTAATGTAATTACATCCATTAGTGGTATAAGATGTCCTTCGCTTGACACCCGTTTGATGTTGGTCCCCAGTCCTTCAAAATGGACTAAAAAGCTTGAAATAAAAACACCCAATGGCTCAGATGAACAATACAGGTCTTCAAAATAAACAAATATGAAAGAAGGTTAACATCTATGGTGTGTGGTCCTTTGTGGCGGCGTGGATTGCTGGGGTCTCTACTTGTCCTTGCCCTGGATAGCCAGAGCCCCAGCTACCTCGCCCGCAGCCGCTGTCAGTGTCTCTCAGGAGCGTGCCTGAGAGGCTGTAGCAGCCCTTCCCCAAAGCACCTAGAGACTCCTTAAAGACCACTGCAAAGCCTTTGAGGCAAGAGGCGAGAAGGAATCACACAAAGAAAAGGCACGGTCCTTCCAAGAACAGGAGCGGGCTTTATTACCCCCCCAAGTTCCTTCCGGGAAGAACCCCGAAGGAGCCTTGACAGGGGTTTTTAAGGGGCAGAAAAACGGGGAGGGGTTTACAACGTTGTCCAATGAGGAGGGGGCAAGGAGGCGGGGAAAGGGAGGGTACAGGTGACAAGGGCCAATGACAATAAACTGGGGAGGAGATAACAAGGGGTAAACAAGTTGACTGACAGGGAAAACCGTTGGGCAGTAGAACAACCTAGAACTTAGCCATTGAGCATGCTCCAGCAAGGGGTGTCAATTACACGAGTCCACTGTCCTGGGACAGCCCATCTTCTTCCTGCCCATCAACCCACTCCAGGGCGGGGACTGGGCTAGGAGGGGGAGGAGGTCTCTGCAATTCCCAGGATGATGCTTCCACTGAATACACTCCCACAGTCCTTAGTTACTACAGAGATTATAAATATGTTGTATTGTGCTTCTTGTGGGTGATCCCATGCATTTGAGTATATTTACAAGTAGATCATGGCAAAAAAATACCAGTCTGGGTAGGAAAGTGTCATTTGGAAGTGATAGAAGAGCTTCAGACAATGAATGGTGTAGAGAAAGATGCAAAGATGTGGAAAAGTGTTCATTAAAACGAAGGTTTTTCAGATATTTGGGAACTTACCTGTGCTTCAGCATTACCCTTTCCCTGTGGACAACCCTACATACTGATTCTTCCCGTCTCATCCCCACTGTGCAGCATCAGAGGAGGCTAAAGAGCAATGAATCTCCACTGAGCTTTACCTACATGATATCTGAAATTTCTTGGAGGAAAAAAGAAATCAGCATGTCATGAAGCCCTTCCCTTGGCAGGCAGTTAATGCCTTCTGGTATTGAGAACAGAATAATACACTTTACTTTATATACTTTACTTAAGGAGTATCTGGCAGACCAATATAATGTCTTAATTTTCAAACCCTTCTGAGGAGATAGATACCCAAGCCCCAGAGAGAGACTGCCTGGAAGGGAGGGAGGGAGCAGTGTCGTGGTGTTTGATGTTGAGATGGCTGCCTTGGGTTGCCAGTGTGCTTCTGGGACCCTCCAAACCCCCTCTACTCTTCTGTGATTCCTCTTTGCTTTCTGTCCACCCGTGTGCTTTGTAATAATTCTTTTAGATATCTAAAAGTGCTCTATTCCCTTTTTCATGCTAGTGAAGAGCAGAACTGGAGATGGGGCAGGCACTTGGCAAAATCACATTTTCCTTTAATTTAAAGTTGCTTATTCTTTCATGTTGCTGTTGATCTTGTGCCTAGTATTGAATGTGGAGGGTAAAATTCAGCTTTTACAATGGCACCAGGAACTTGTCTTGAGGGAGGTATTCCCAGAAAAACAAAAAATAGAGAAACTCTCCCCTCCTCTTTCCTTTAGAGGTTGTTTGCAGAACAGCTGGATACTCAAAATAGTCAGATACTTCAGTCAAAGGCGTATCTCCCCCTCAAAAAGTTAAGGGGATAGTTTTTCTAATATTTACATAGAAACTATGAAACTTCCTACTACAAGTTAAAAGCTTTGCAACATTTTTCAAGGGTTTGGTAATTTGGGTTCTAATAGTATCTCCAATTTCAGAGACAAATAACAGCTCATCTCTGGCATATCTTCTAAGGAAAATACTATATTGGATTTTCAATAGATCTGAAGTGTCACTATTCTCAAAAGCTTGTTTGGGAGTAAAGCTCAGTATAGGTTAAAAGTAGGGCCTTTGCAGAGCAGAGGGTCTGCTAGCATGGGTTGTTCATGAACAGAAGTTGTAAAAATAAATGTTAAAAACCTACAATAGCAAAAAAAAGTAGCTCTTCCTTTTGATTTTCAACTGCCCTAGTCTTCCCCTCTCATCTTGTATTTTTCTTCTCCTTTTCAGCCCAAACATTTCAATCTTTCTCTTCTTTTTCTCCTAAGATACAAAGATTTCTGGTCCTGCCATTAAGTCTGTGCTACAGGTATTGGTTTTGCCCATGTCAAACCTAAATAGGTGAAGACACTTGCTTTATCTTCCTCTAAGTATGAAATCATCCCTGTAGGAGTAGCTGTCAAAACACAGGCTCCCTACTAAATTGGCTTCTCAGAGAGTTTTTTGCCTTGATGTAATTATTGCAAAGGAGCTATGCAAGCATGCGAAAAATTCCTGTCTATGGTGGTGATTGGACAACCTACAGGAAAGGAAGAATGGCCCCTGTCTGAGTAAACTTGTCCAAATCTTGTGCTCTCATTAGGGACAAATCTCCTCTAAGTTGGTCACCTTGCTTCTGGCCCTGCCTCACAAATTTATCAGGAGGCCTTTAGAGAGTACTAGGTTTGAGAACTAAAATGAGGTGATAACATCTTTTCCCTCAGAAAAAGAGATGCTCTCCTTTTTCTCTTTATTAGCTTGATTTGTTAGCATAATAAAAATCTGGTTTGGCTTACGAAGAATAGAAAAGAAGCTTATAAAGAATTACGAGAGGTGAAACTTTGAATTTCTGTGTAGGCAAAACTGAAAACCAAGGACTGAAGAATGTGAGTGTGTCAACACAGTGAAGGAATTATTCTGGCAAACAGAAGTCTGTGTAGCCAATTTTTTCAGTGTGTTTATTGCTGATATTTTTATGCAGTAAAGCAGTTTCATATCACTGCTGCCCAGTCATTTTTCTTCAGGAATGTATAAATCAGAATTACTTTTGTTGAACCTTTTAAATGGGTGATTGTTACAGAGTGTTGCTAGGGGTCTGAACTGCGGTGGGAGAGTGTGAGCTTTATGGTATGTTATGTTATGCTATGATAATATATGGGCTTTTCTCTCCAGCTTAGTTGCTTTTAATGAAATAATTAAAATACAGGTGATACAGTTGAAGTTATATGCTACTTGGCAGATGTAAAAGCCTTGTACTAGCACTGAGATATTGGTAACTGATGACTTTAATGTGCTAGAAGAGCATATCAGTGAGTTTGTTTTTCATTTGTTTTGTGTGGGACAACTAGTTACATAACCAATCCATTACTTCTTACATTGATTGAGCATTTTGATAGGACATTTTCTTTTTTTCAGTCTCCTTGAGCTGATAAACAGGCTTGTTTGCAATAAAGGAAGGATTCTTGCTTTGTTGTAGTGACTAATTGTCCATCTTTGGAGTTGTCAGTAACTCTTTCATGCTAGTAAACAAAGTAGACAGAAAATTCTAGAGCATCCTGCAGCATTTCTACAACTGGCCACATTAAAAATTCTGCTTCCAAAAGATGGGTTCTTATCAAATTGCATAGAAATCTTGTACAGGGGAGGCTTTGGTGTCTTTTCAGAAGATAACAAAAAAAGATACTGAGTGATGTAAAAAAATCCTGTTCTGAGAATCATTTTTATGGGTAATACCTGAACTACTCCCCAGGCTTCTAAGTCTTTCCAGCCCCACATCAACTTCTTTGTTCACTTCTGTGCTTCTGGCCCTCTCTTTCATTCCGTCTTCATTTGCTCCACAAAACAGGAGCAAATGAAGGTGGGCAGGTGGTAGGCAGCAGATATTGGTCTGTATTTTCCTTCCCTTATGATTTTTTTCACTGCTTTTAATCTCAGTAAATATCCCTCCCTTTCACTGTAAACCTATATATAAGTCATCAGCCTGGTGGCGAGTTTGTCATCAAGTTCCTCGTTTCACTCCAACTCTCAGTCATCACTTCTGGGTCTATGAAGAATTTTCTCATCTTTGTTCATATGGAGACAGCTTGTAACAGCAGTTTCTCCTTTCCAGTAGGAAGCTGTGAGTTCCTACCTGGAACGAAATTATTCACTGATTAAGATAAGAAGACATCAGTCCCTGCCCTATGGAATGCACAGTCTAAGTTAATGCCAGGACTGAGACTGGCAGTGATTAATGTTTGGATTTGGAGAAGGAAGCTGAAATAAATAAATAAAGTAAATAGCATGGGGACTAGGAGACAGGTTTGTATCTGTCCATCTCTTGTCATCTGGAAATATCCCTGACTAGAAGAAGTAAGAGTTGATTGAGGGTGTAGGGTATAGGATTTGGGGCTCATTGATCTAGGGGAGGTTTGTGTTTAGGGACAGTTTAAGGAAGCTTGGGAATGCTTGGGTGGTGTCACTGGAGAAATTTTGTAGATTACAGGTCTGCTTCAGCCTGTTTGTATTTTGTTTACTAAGTGAAGGTGGAACCTGGGTAACCATCTTCTTCTTGTAAACACAGACATCTGAGTGTGAAGAAAAAAAAATCCTGCTAAGCTATTAGATTTGGTGATATAATGGACTGGTATTCTTATGAGGTGATGGTGTATTGTGGGTAAAATTTTCCTCTGTCCTAAGGGCAGGGATAGAGCCTGTGAACTGTTGGAAGTGTCAGGAAAGCTCTCAGGGTAGGGAGTGGCAGCTAAAGGAGAGCCTAGGCCTTCTGCTCATTTTCCACATGGGGTAAATTTCAATGTGTGCAAAAAAAGTTGCAGTCTTTGATCCATTTTAATTATGTTACCTTTCTGTTTGGATGAGCATCTCTTCTTTTTTTTTCTTTGTTTTGGTGGTGTGGGGTTTTTGTTTGTTTGTTTTTATCCTGAAATGGATTTTTTTTCCCTTTTGGCATGCAGAACATTTGGTTTTTTTCTAAACCAAGAAGTCCTAACCTTTCCCTTAGGCCTAGGAAGTGCCTCTCTGTGTTTGTTTCTAAAGGACTTATTTTTCTGTTGTATCTATTGCCAAGGTAGAAAGAACAGCTCTGAATACAGTTTGCTCAGGAGGGCTGAAAACAGGCAGATAATGCAACATTCCTCTGAAACTCTTGCTGCTGACCACCAGGAGATGCTGAGTACCTCAGGTATGACCCAGTATGACAGCTGCTGTGTTCCTATAGAGTTTTCAGCTTTACAGGATTTGTTACCAATTCCTGTAAGCTTCAGGCATATAATTCTAACTACAGTTGGACAAATGAATGCATGCAAATTAGTTAACCCTCCCTTTCTCCTCTTAATGGATGACTTTTGATTTTTAGCTGGTATAAAGATTTCTGGAGCATCCCGGAGAGCCACACAGGTTAATAGTAGACAGTGTCTTCAACAGATTTTTCACAAGCTACTTGTTTTGCCATCTGCAAATGCTGCCTGAATCACAGTACCTTTTTTATAATCTTTCATTCAATAGCCACCAAGGAATTAACACAAATAAAAGGTGGGGAAAATAATGAATAAATGTGGAGAATATAAACATGAAAAATCTTAACTAATGCAAATATCTGTGAATATTCGAGGGTTGTAGGCAATAAGGGATGCATTTATTAGCTGGCTGAATTTGAATAAAGATTTGCAAGCAACTGATTTTCCTAGTGAATAGCTAGCTCAGCCCTTTAACCTTTCAGGGAATGAGGTGAGGCAGAACAAAGGACCTCCTGAAGCAAAGTTTTGTGACAGCTTTAGCTGGCTTTAGGAAGCTTTTGAGGAGCACATGGCATCATGCAGCAAGAAGATGCCAAACACATGTGCTTTGGGATATATGTCTCTTATTTGAAGAGAGTTGCTCTACATCGTAAATCATATCCTGGCAGAAATCAGAATGTAGGCTAGATATAAACAATTCCAGAAGGAAAAGAATAGCGTTTCACAAGTTAAACTTGTGTATTACTTGTTTGCTAGCCAAATTTAAAACTATTTATTGCGTGATGACTCATGTTTTTACCTGTGATATGCCTTGAGAAAGCTGGAATCTTATTGAAGTAATTTCTTTAATGGAAGAAAGATGGTGCTATTATAAAATATGACAGTTACCAATATCTTTGGGTGGGGGTGAGAGAAAGAGTCTGCAACAAAATTACTTGACTTTGCATAAGAAATTGCTGGCTCACATTATGAATTCATAAATATAAACTTGCAGGGGGGCTTCCTCATTAAATCAAATAAAAGCAGTGGGAGAAAAGAAGAAAAGCACTGAGAATCACTTTCCCTACTTCAGGCCCACGGGAAAAACAGAACCATGTGAGGTGGAACACATTATGCATTCTAGTTTTTGCCTCCTTTATGTGTGTGTTAATAATTTAAATAATTTTGAATGCATAAAGCCAAAATTTCAGTGTTAGACAAAGCTGGCAAATAATTTATCAACTGCAGAACAAATAGTTGCCTTTAATTGAAAGGACTCTTTCTGCATTCTGCAACAATAACTCAATGACTGGGGCTGGTAATAAAATTACCCAACTTCTTTAAGCCAGATCTCTAGAATAATGTAATATTCTAATATTTACGTTATTAATTTGTTTATTCTTAAAATCTGTTTTTATAAAATTAACTGAAAGCTACCTGGTTATTTCTTTTTCTCCCTCCTTCTTAACTCTTGCGTTGATCTGCACCTCTGTATGTGCACACCGGCAAGGACACATGGCTGTATTCCCATCTCAGGACATCTGTTACTTCCCTGGTATGAATTGTGTTATTTTTTTACATTGGATTGTAAGCTCCTGCCTGTGGATTTCACTTTGTGACCCTAACTAACATTGGCAAACGGATCTCAGTGAGACTGCCTGAGTTCAGTGAGACTGCTCTCCCACTTAAATAACACTAAGCATGTGCAAAAATCATCACAAGATTTAGCAAAAATGACAATAAAAAATAAACACAAAAAGAAAGGAAGAGAGAGGAAAAATGGTGATAGATATTTAAACATCATTCATGCATCTGCATATATGGTTTGTTGGAAGAAGCAGTTGGTCATTGGCCATGGCTATAGCTGTTGAAATTTGCAAAAATTTGTAATTCTTTCCTAACAGTAAAAATAGGATTTTGATTTTTTTATTACTTTATTTTTCTTTCTGCACGGGATTTCATTGTGCTGGTGGCAGGTTGCTTTTGGAAGGACAGGTTGAACTTTGCAGGAGACCGAAGACCTCTCCACCACTGAGCACTCAGCAGTCCAGGCAGCAGCAGTCCAAGCTTATGATTGTCCCTGTGTAACCCTGAATGGGAGAGTTAATGTCTTAGCACATATATCCCAGTCTGTGAGTAGTTTTATGCCTAATCTCTGTGGTGAGATTGCAAGAAGGATGCTAGGATGATCATTCTACTGATTTTTACTCTGCTACTGCTTGTTATATATGATAGATGCAGTGATAAATACTTGCAGATAGGAGCTTACATCCACTGGCATCTGGGCTGAGGCCACCAAATCTGACCATTATGACATGTCACTGATTTGCTCCTTCATCACTCCTATGGAGTTAAAACCTTCATTTTCCTCTAAGGCAAGTGTGAGTGGCAGTTCAGATTGATTCATTGCATGTGAAAAGCAGGAGATGTAAATGACAGAAAGGTTAATCACAGGATAGATGATCTTTTAAAGCTTTCAGCTATTAGCATTCTTTCAAAGTTTCTATCAGGCTTCAGATAAATGATTCAGGGTTTTTTTAGCTGCAGTCACAGCTTTTGTGATGCTTGCTGACTCCTGCGTAAAAGCTCCAGGCGTTGCTGGGGACATGTATTCCTGTTGTGTTTGTTCTCTCTAGAACGATGTTTTTCCCACCTGGGCAATAGAGGATATCAAAGGGAGCTTAGGCCCAATGCTATGTCAGGCTGGCAGCCAGTAGTGTGATGCCAGTATTTCAGTGCCTGGGAGATGGATGGCAGATTGCTGACCCTTTGCTGAAATGGCACGGGCAATAAGAAGGACCAGACACAGCTACATGTCTCTTCTACCAAAGCAGCAGGGCCTAAGGTGGATGGAGCCCAAAGGAACTGTTAAAGCCAGCTTGTTCTTATATAATTTGCCATGAGGTTGGATGCCTTTCAGAGGAAGCTTCTCCAGCCTAAGACCGCAGAAGCTGTGGTAGAGAAAAAGAAAAAAACACAGAAACAATGTCATAGCAAGGTTGGTGTAGTGGCAGAATCTAAGTCAGTTATTAGGTGGTATTTAATTCTTCAGGAAATGCTCTAAAAGGTGTGTAGAGGTGTGCCTTTACTTCCTCATAACGAGGTCCTGCTGTGGCAATGAGGAATGGTATAAGTTACAGTAATTACAAAAGTGATGTGTGAAATCCTGATTGTAGCTGTGTGTTTCTGCAGTTGTGTGGGTGCTGTTGCTGGTGATGCTGTAGAATTGAGATACAATGCAGAAATTGGTAAACAGACACAAGAGAGACACATGGACCCCTCCAAAGTCAACATGCAAAGCTGGCATCGTAGTGCTTATCCAAATGTTTCCTTCTGTTACCCTCTTTCTCAGAGTGTTCTTCTTTTCTATACACATTTCACTCTGCAGACTTTCCCAAAATGTATATTCCTCCAAATCATTCCATCTTGCTAAATGACACTATATTTCTATCTTGGGCCAAAAGGTTGCTTGCTAGCTTACTGCTAGCAATCTGAACTGTGTATTGCATGGATTCATTTGTGGTCTGGATATTGGAAACATAACTGTAAAGGTTAATGTAGCAAAATAGGAAAGTCATGTATGGCAGATATCTGTGGTTTTATAAAATCAGAGTCCAGGTTTTTGCTCAAAAATACGTAATATAGTTATTTACTGTTTATCTTCTGTTAGTACTTATCTGGTGGTTAACATATCAACAATTGTAGGCCAAATACAGTGTAGTTAAAATATATAGTTCCTCTCCCTCATTTAATATTATTTTCATTTAAATAATGAGGTTCCAACTTGAGCTTGCTGGTTGATTCATGCTTAAAATTTCAATACAAATAAAAATTAAAAAACGACTGAGGGAATAATTCCAAACTAAACTACATAATGCTCTGTGAATCTTGGGCAGAAGAATGTCTCATATCCTTCAGAAATAATCACACTACCTGTGGAAATGACTGATGAGGGTTTGAATATTGTTTCTAAACAGTGGGATAAAGTAGCCTCTGGGGCTCAGAAAAGTTTCCAAGCTGTTGAATATTCATAGGGAACTTTATTATTCTGATGAACAGATGTAGTGGTGTAGCTGTGTAAAAGCCACTGGCTTTGCAATCCACGCTGCACGATGACGTTCATATTTCTGTGATAGTCCAAACACTCATGATTCCCTAAGGCTGTGACATCTGAGTGCAGATTTTGCTGAGATTTAGGAAGAAAATTCTGACTGGAGTGTTTTGGTTTTTATCATCAGAAATTTAAAAACTTGTCAGAGATATGCAGTGTAAAATACATTTACCATGAAGATGGCCAGGAGTGCAAAGAGCCCTGTAAAAAACTGCATGAAGATTTGAGTGTTGCAGTTATACAGGAGCACATCTGGACTTCACTGAGAAACACAAGGTAATTAAGAGACAATGCATGCAAAATAAGACTTTTAATGACAATTCACTCATCTAACCCCAAAGTTCTCAATTAAAATTATGGTAAGATATATTGTGAAACATCCTTTTGAATTTGCCAACCTGCATGAAAAGGAAGAGACATTTGTCAAAACCAAGACCTCCTCTAAACAAACCTGGTTTACTCCACCAGAGACAGAGATTACTGATGTATCCTAATGGAGGTGTCATTTCTTCATAACTGAGAATAAATGACGAGGTTTATAGAACAGCACGTTTAGAGCAATATGTTAATAATACTCTGCTAAATTCTCTGCACAGAACACCTTTGAGTACAGTAAGATGTAAATGAATATGAATAAATATTGAACGGACTGTTCTTCAAAACTCCCGTTAATTTGGCAACTGTTCTAGATCAACCTGAATCACATGCAATTAGATGAAGTTATCCTCTCTTCACAAGAGGAGCAAATGCATTCAGTCCTGAACTAAGACCTAACTCCAACCTCCTAAAATGCCAGTTTTCATGTGTATTCTACTGCTTTGACTTTTTAACTGCTACAGCACTTCACTAAAGCACAGAATCTTAAGCTGAGACAGATACTCTGTTGGAATCAGAAATGCACAGAGTGATATTGCTCTATCTGTTTGGAAAAAATCCCACCCTATATACAATCCAAAATTTGACCTCTATCCATGGAAAAGGTTACCTATTCTCTAGGAATCAGTAAAATCCTTACAAGTGTAAATTAGGTGATGGGCTGTTGTGTGGGATTGTCACAAGGTGAGAAATTATGTAGTTTTGGGTTTGTTAATATAGTAAATAGATAATAGTAAAAATCCCCTAAGATGGAAGATAGTTGTTGTTCTTTATACTTTCTTCCTTCTTCTTCTCCTCCATGTTCTGCAGCAAAAGCAAGGTTAGGTTGATTGGATGAAAAATTCTGCAGTTCCTGTGTGCAGGACGGAGTAAAATGCTGGACATTGATTGAAAAGTGAAAACATCTGTCGTTTTAAGTTCTAATTGGATAATTTACCTTTAATAAGGGTCTGTAATCTAGATAAGGTGGCATTCGGCATTCAGCTTTTAACATCCACTGACCAGCTGCATTCCATGCTGTGCTTTTCTAGGATGGGAATTAATAAACACCTGCCTGAGCAGAAGAGAGCACTAATGTCCCGTCTGTCTCTGTGAAGTCAGGGTATGGTCCTTGAAATCCTCCCTCATCAGGGGAAGACACATGACATAGGAATGTGTCAATACTCTAAATATTTGATTACATAACATTAAAGCATAGAATCATAGAATCCTTAAGGTTGGGAAAAAAATCTCTAAGATCATCAAGTCCAACTGTCGATCTAGCATCAGCATCATGTTCACCCCTAAACCGTGTCTCTATGTGCCATATCCACACATTTTTTGAACACTTTCGGGATGGTGACTCCAGTCACCAGACTTGCCTGGGCAGTCTGTTCCAATGTTTGACAACCCCTTCCATGAAGAAATTTTTCCTAATACCTAATCTGAACCTGCTCTGGCAGGAGGCTAAGATTAGACATTATTAACTGGATTCATGTTACAGGATGAACAGCCCTGTGGAAGTGCATCTACACCAATGCACACAGCACAGGCAATGAACAGGAGGAGCTGGAAGCCATTGTGCGGCAGGAAAACTGTGACATGGCTGTCATTATGGAAACGTGGTGGGATGACTCACACAACTGGAGTGCTGCGATGGATGGCTACGAACTCTTCAGCAGGGACAGGCAAAGGAGAGGCAGTGGGGTAGCCCTGTATGTTAGGGGCTGTTTTGACTGTCTAGAGCTTGATGATGGTGATGAAAGCAGAGTTTATGGGTAAGAATCAGAAGCTGTCATGGTGGGAGTTTGTTACAGACCACCCAAACAGGATGAAGAAGCAGACAAAATACTCTATAAGCATCTGGGAGAATCATAGAACCATAGAAAATGTTGAATTGAAAGGGACCCATCAGAATTATTGAGTCCAACTCCTGGCCCTGCACAGGACATCAGGACATCCCAAGACTCACACCGTGTCCCTGAGAGTGTTGTCTAAACACTTCTGGATCTCTGACAGGCTTGGTGCTGTGAGCACTTCCCTGGGGACCCTGTTCCAGTGCTTAACCACTGGGTGAAGACCTTTTGCTGATATCCAACCTAAACATCCCCTGACTCAGCTTCACACCATTTCCTTGGGTCCTGCCACTGGTCACAAGAGTGAAGAGATCAGTTCCCGTCCCTCTGCTCCCCCTTGTGAGGATGTTGAGGATTTAGTGATCCTACAGGTCTTCTCCAGACTAAATGATTCTATGAGTCTATGGTTCCATGGCTAAATACAAAATGTTTGTGATTTTTTCTTTTTTTGAGAATGTGCTTCAACACTGAAAAGCAACAGGAGGCTAGAAAACACTAATTTTATTTACGTCACATAAGGGAAGAGTCTGGGAAAGATGATGAAAATTAAGTTCATTAAATCCAACAACAGTATTAAGACATTTTGAGATAATGTTCACAGAGAGTTTAAAGCTGCATTTGGAGAATAAAAATGTAGTAAGAATGAGTCAGCATAGGTTTGGGAAGAAGAAATTATGACAAATAATTCTGATTACATTTTTAAATGGAATAATGATTGGCTTACATAGAAGGAAGCCTGGTAGACATTTTATAGATGGATTTTCAGGAAAGCTCTCAACAAGGTTTCACATGATGGATTACTGCATAAAGCCTTCTAAATATGGATTAGGGGATGAATGCTTAAGATGTCTAAGGAATTGCTTAGAAGATAAAAATGAAGGAATTAAAAGTGCATTTTTGTTCACCCAAGCTGGGATCTTTCATGGGAGTCCTTTTAGTGTCTTCAGCAGGACTTATATCAGGACTGTCATGTGAAGCAGAGGCCCACAGGGCCCTTTGACAGATGGCTGTGTGCCCTCATATTGATAATTTAGATGGTGCTGTAATACAGGAGAGAGACGTTTCAAAGAGCTGACATGGGCTGTTTTAATATCATGTGGTGGAATGTAATTCAAAGGGCTCTGAAGCAGTTCTGGACACACTGGTACATCTACATTTTTAGCACAGGAGGAAGCAGGGCTCATAGGTAGAGCCTTTTAAGGGGTAAGCCAGGCTTGCCAGTGATAAGCAATGGGATGGCACACCAAAACTTGAGGAAATGAGTGCCAGTACGATCCCACAATCTGCTTCATGAAGTGTTGTCTACAATGAAACACACTTGAAATGCTTCTATACCAATGCATGCAGCATGAGGAACAAGCGAGGAGTTTGAAGCTTTGGCCTGGTCCCAGACATTTGACATCACTGGCATAAACAAAATATGATGGGATGAGTCCTGTGACTGGAGTGCCCTGTTGGATGGTTACAGGCTCTTCAGGAGGGACAGGCTGGGCAGGCAAGGCAGGGGTTTGATGTTGGATATTAGGAAAAGGTTCTACACCCGGAGGGGGATTGGGCACTGGAACAGCTCCCCAGAGAAGTGGTCACAGCACCAAGCCTGACAGAGTTCAAGAAGCATTTGGACCATGCTCTCAGGCGCATGGTGTGAGTCTTGGGGATGGTCCAGCGCAGGGCTAATTGCTGGACTCTGTGATCCTTGTGGGTTCCTCCCCACTCAGCGTGTTCTGTGATTCTGTGGTTCTGTGAAATGAGCTAATATGACAGAACCAGGAATCTGAATCTGTTCTAAATGCTCAATTCACACTGGACTTGTAGGACTCTATTTTAAGAAATTTGTATTGCTGTCCATTTAAAGTTTAGGCTAGTAGGCTGTATTTCTGCTTCTTCAGTTAAATCTCTCTGGGAAAAGGTGTTCTTGGTCTGGCATGCAGAAGAAAGATGAATACTTTAAAACACCGTATCTAAGGCTCATCAGAATAGATCATTACCTTCCAATACAGCAAGGGCAACTAATTCATAGAGAGCTGAAACAATTTGCCCCACAGGTCCACTGCAGAGCTGGGAACAGAATTAATGTCTTATAAAGCTGGATAAAATGCCCCATTCACTACTCTAATTAGAAAATTATATCAGTTTAAGAATGATGAATGACACAGGCTTGAAGATGATAAGACAAATATGCACATTCGGCATATAGCCCCGTCTGCAGAATGAAACTGAGCTTGTGAAAACTGGTGTGACTTTAATTTGCAAAAAAATTTTAAGTGATGGCACAATATTTTTGAACTACTTAAGAACTGGTACAAATTTTGGAAGTTTCGAAGAAATCCAAAAGAAAGAAATCAAATTATCACTCCGATCTGTTCAATGGTTTTTACATAGACATAGGAAGTAATTGTATTTTCTCTTCTGAACTTGTATTTTGAGAAGATGCGAAATACAAGTAAAGTATGTAGGAGTGTCAAAATTCCTTTGGTTTCCCTTATGGAGTTCTGAGCACATTGGCATACCATGAAACTTGTGCAGGCTTTTTGAAAATGAGTTTATTTTACTAAAAAGTGTCTCTTGGTTAATCTTCTTGTTTGCCTGTTCAGTTACTTCTTTAAAGATGTTGCATAGTTTGGAGATAATTTTGGTCTGAAAGCATGTTTTATTACAGGTCTATTAAAATATTTCACATCTAGAGCAGATGTTTTGGAAATCTGAAATCTAGCATTTCCTGAAATATAAAACAAGGATTAGTGGGAGCAGAGATGGTTGGAGAATTGGCAGGTAACCATCGTAAGTGTTCAGGAAAATTTAAGGATTAATTTGACCAATGTCCATTAACTTAGATACAAAGTAGCATGGAATAGGGACAACGAAGAATACTTGCAGAGAAAATAACCTGGGAAATACAGACAGAATAAAGAAGTGTCCCTTTGTTTCCCTCTTGTTACTACAGTGGCAACATTGCAGACAAAGATTTCACTTTGCTGTTGGTATTTTTTTTGTGTACAGTTTGTTTGACTTAAAGACCAAAGACTTGAGCCTGTAAATACAAAGCTCCATGTTTCACATCCTCTTAGAAGACCTGACTGTTTAATATATAGATCCAAATTCTCTAAATACCTTCTAATATAAATCCTTCTTTGACTTAGCCTGTACATATTTTCAGGCATTGATGATGATAGAAATATGCTTTTTGGTTAGAGAAACAAGAAGATAATTCCAATGATATCCAAACTGCTCATAAGTTTACAAAAAAAAAAACCCTTTAAGAATGGTGCGGCACTGGATGAGGTACCCAGAGAGACTGCATAACCTTCATCCTTAGAGAGGTTCAAAACTAGTCTTGCCATGACCCTAAGCAAAACCCTGATCTAGTTTTCAAGGTAGTCCTGCTTTGATCAAGAGATCTCCTCTGATATTAGTCTTCCTGGTTTTTATTTTTGATTTTTAAACCTATCAACATATTTGATTCAATTAAGAAGAAAATTATGGTAAGAACATTTGTAGGGTAATGTTGAGAGACAAATTTCCTTAGGCTTGTACAATTTAAATATATTTTGAGATATTTCTTGGGTTTGTGTGATAGTAGCTGTCATTAAATTGTCTTTTAGTTTGATGTTGAAGGGTTAGGTGTTATAATATGATCAGTAAACAGTCACATTTATGTTTTAAAGCTTTGAGCTAATCTAACATTTCCTCTGCATGCAAAGACTTTTAGTGGGATGATTGTAATATCTTTGCCTTGCAGTAGTGAGCTGAGCCATAGATAGTGCTACCCCCAGCAAAAACCTGGTGATGCTGTGAATGTGTGCGCTGAATAATGAACTGGCAATGAAAACCTAATAGCCCATGGCCAGTGGCATGTCTCCCACAATATGTTCCTCTGCAATGGGTAAGGCTGTACATATTTCAATTTCTATTTTAAAATGCTCATTCCCTATTTTCCCATCTTTCTCCTTCTCAAAAGTCTTACCCAGTAATCTCAAAATCACTTTTGAATAAGTGCATCCATATAAAAAAAATGAAGACTGAGGATCAAATAGCAAAAATGAACTTTTCCAAGTCAAATGACTGTAGAATTATCTATACAACCCCAGTGTCTGAATCCCCACAGCCAGGAACTTTAGCAGAATCTTTTGCCAAATTGCAGTTGTGATAAAAGTTTTAAATGATACTCAATTTTCACCAGCTAGCAATAAATATAGTGCAATACTGTGTGTTGACCTTGCAAAGGCATCTGATAGAACAGATTGTAGTCAGCTGTAGGGATTTGCTTCCAAACTGTAGCAAACTAGACGTGGAAAAGGCAGTGCTATAGCATACACTCCCCTCTCTAGGTTTTGAACAGATTGAAAGGGAATAGTCAACATTCAAATGCTTCTTTGTTGTCATGCATATTAAAAGCCCAGGATAAAACTTTGCATTTTTATTCCTGACTGTGTACTTAGATAGTACTATTCTCCATCCAAATGTGCAATATGAAAACTTGTCTGCATCAGTCATTTTGAAATAATTGCTTTAATTTGGGTCTGCAGCTGAAAGTGAACACAAGAATGGTGTCATCTCCTAGCAGTCACTTTCCCCAACAATTTCCTTTTTTCCAGCTTGACAAATAACAAATGCCTGGTGATAGCTTTAAATTTAAAATTCATTGTCGACCAACTGATAAGAGACATATCAAATATTGGATTTCACTATATAAATAGGCATATCCAGAAGTACAAAGAAGATTCCAATGACTTTCATTTGTTGTACTGCCTTGGTTATCAAATTTCCCACTAATCAAAACTTTCACTTCTGTCATGTCTCTGACAGCTTTACATATCATATTTATTTATCATACACCTCTGTTTATCAAAGTTTTGTTTATAACATATCTCCTGTGGAGGAATGATACCCTGCATACACAAATGCAGCTGGTATTTGAGATTTTGACTTGCAGTCTTGTGAGTTTTAAGCCAAGATTTAAAGGATAAAAGAAAATTATCACTGTTTGTGAACATGAGAGCAAAATGCCTTTGCTTACTCTGAGAGATTATGCACAGTGATGGAAGAGACTGTAATGCAATGTGCTTAGAAATCCCATTTGGTGAATGCTAGAGAGCTAAGAAGCTAACAAAGGAATTTGATTGCCCACAAAGAATAGATGCTGAGTTTGGAGCCAAAATTTGGTGCTTGATTTTTTAAATGACTTGGTGTAATTTGTAGGATTAACTGCACCTTTGGAATATTTGTTTCCTCCTTTTGTTTCTCTGAGGTCTCATGTTTTGTTCTTTCTTATATCTTAGGATGGTTTCCCTAGTCCTTGCCCAGTCTCAAATGTGGCTCACGGGAGAGCATCCCCCATAGTCACCAACAAAGCAAATGGGTTTTTGTGGTTACATGGGCATTGACCTAACAGGCCCTTCATAAAAATAGTTGTTTTGACAATGGAAAGAAGACAATTAAAGGAACAGCATTTAAAAGCAAAAGTTGTTACACAGGTTTGTCTTGCCTTGGTTTACTTCGTTCCTTAATGGACTGTCTCATTTTTCATCAGTTCTCTATACTGGCACTTGCACTTTCAAATGACAATTAGGTTCCTGAAGGTAGTGAAAATAAATGAGAAACAAATGCCTTGTTTCTTTCTCCCATTTGAAAAAGTGCCTGTAAGTTCATTAAAGTGAAAAAAAAAAGTTTAGAATTAATGGTTTAAATAAAGTGTTTGCAACTATCTTCCTTGCTCAACATTGGAAGTTCTAAACTTAAAATATGATAATCTAAAAAGCTGGAAAATAAGAAGTGTCTGACAGGACTGACTGTTCTTTTTCAGAGTTGAAGGGCTACTCAGTTTTCTCATCTCTCTTAGGTAAAATCTCTAGTTATAAACACAAAGAGCCTGGCACTTGAACTGGCAGATGTCTCTAATGTCTGGAAACAAGCCCTACTTACACAGCTTGCTAAGCCTGGGTGCTGAAAGTGAATTTGATTATGAAGATGGCAAGAAGACCTTGTGGAGAGGTTCAGGCAGTTCCTACAAGAGAAGGAAGCTCTGTGGCAAGGGATGTGGCATTGGTAACATGGGGGTAGAGTCGCAGTGCAGGAAACCAGAAAGGACATCTGCCCTGCTGGGGTAATTAGTGCTGACATGCATCCAGGTCTCATTTTTTAAAGAGAAACTAAGTTTCTCTTCAGTAATGCAGCATTCTCAGAAAGATGTTCTGGGATTTGTCCCATTGCAGAGATTTAACTCTTGAACTGCCCACCAAGGGGTACCCAGTCTGAGGAAAGAGCAGAAGCTTTTACTCATGTAATACATTTTTAGTAGAATTTCTGTGGTGATAAATTATTTATGTGATTAAAACTGAAAGAAATAGCAGATGTCTCATTACTTTTATACAGAGATGGATCTGAGTCAGTATGAAATTTTAGTGATTCTTGATCAGCCCTGACCATAAGCTGAGAAAGAGGATTCTTGTGAACAGGCATTTATGGCTGCTTAGAGTAGATTCCTCAGGCAATTTCTAGTGACTGGGAGATCTACAGATCTTAATGTGGGCTGCCCTTGAATCTGAAATTCTTATTTTCATATACTATTTTTTAGAACTACAGTTCCTGGAAGACCCATTATATGATCTGGGACTCCAAGTTTTCTAGTGTAACATGATGCGGCTGTAGTCTAAAATATGGTGTAATCATTTCAGCTGAGGAAATTGCATTTAAAAGTTTACTTCATTCATTTACACTCTTTTGGTCACTGGTTTCCATGTGTTAGTGGATATTAATGGATTTTAGTGGTTGACTATATATATTTTTAATTTTCCAGTACCAAGTTTAAGCTGGTAGCTGTTTAATCATAAATTACCCTCAGATCATGAAAATGCCTCTTTCAAATTTATTCTCAGAGGCATTTTCTTTCTCTGTTAAAAGATCAGTCTCTAATAAAGAAAATTTTTTTCATTCTTAAATGTGTCTCAAATTCCTCATAATCTAAGACAAGAGAAATTTCCTTTCTTTTTTCTAGCCTTTCTCTTGTTCAGTACAGCTGCTGATCAAACAGAAATTTGAAGGAGCCCTCATTTGCAACAAATTCTTTAGCTTTGTACTGTTTCTCTTTTGTTTTGCTACTTTATACCATCCTTTTCTGCTCATTCTAGAGGCTGTAAAACCATAGCAAACAAATTACAGTTTATAATGCATGATAATTTCTCTTGCATGACAATTATGTTTTATGAACAAGCAAAGTGATGGGTTGATCTGCTGCAGAAGAGAGGCTAGTGAAAATCAGAGAGTGAGAAGCTCTTGATCCTCTTTGATCTAACTTTTATAGTATGTACATTCACTTAATGGGTCATTGAACTAAGAATCAGGATTTAGTCAAAGTCAGAAGCCACTTTATTTTACTCAGCCGTGTACAACTATTCTATAAAACACTAGAGAAAAACTTGGAAGTGCAAAACAGGGGAAGAAACATTACTCAAAGAGTAGTGATCAGTTGTCATTTTCTAACTGTAGTTTTCCTGAGAACAGCTACGTTGGTACTTTTCCAGAGGCCAGTGCTGTTTAGTATTTTCATAAAAGTTTGATTAACAGAATTAAAAACATTGACAGAATTAAATACATGCTGTTAAAATTATATAAGATCTGGAGCTGGTAAAGGAAATTTGGGACAAGATCAAAACTGAAATTAATCTTGACAAACTGGAGGAATAGTCTCCAAAGTAGGGCCCAGAGAGTGGTGGTGAATGGTGTTGCCTCCAACTGGCAGCCAGTCACCAGTGATGTCCCCCAGGAATCAGTGTTGGGCCCAGTCCTGTTTAATATCTTTACTGATGATCTGGATGAGGGGATTGAGTCCACCATCAGCAAATTTGCAGGTGACCCCGAGTTGGGTGTGAGTGTCAATCTGCTGGAGGGTGAGAGGGCTCTGCAGAGGGACCTGGACAGGTGGGATAGATGGGCTGAATCCAACAATATCAGGTTTAACAAGACCAAGTGCCTGGTCCTGCACTTTGGCCACAACAACTCCTGCAGCGCTACAGGCTGGGGACAGAGGGGCTGGACAGTGGCCAGGCAGAGAGAGACCTGGGGTAGACAGGAGGCTGAACATGAGCCAGCAGTGTACCCATATGGCCAAGAAGGCCAAGGGCATCCTGGCCTGGATCAGGAATAGTGGAGCCAGGAGGACCAGGGAAGGGATTCTTTCCCTGTACTTGGCACTGGTTAGGCCACACCTTGAGGACTGTGTCCAGTTCTGGGCCCCTCAGTTTAGGAAGGATGTTGGGATGCTGAAGGGTGTCCAGAGACGGGAAACAAGGCTGGTGAAGGGTCTGAAACACAAGTCTGTATGGGAGCTGGGGGTGTTTCACCTGGAGAAAAGGAGGCTCAAGTTAGACCTTATTGTTGGTCTAACACTTATCACCCACTTAACACCCACACTTATCACTCTCTACATCTTCCTAAAAGGAGGCTGCAGTCAGGTGGGGGTTGGTCTCTTCTCCCAGGCAATAAGCAACAGGACAAGAGGACACAGTCTTCAGCTGCATCAGGGGAGGTTTAGGTTGGACATTAGGAAGAAGTTCTTTACAGGGTGGTTGGGCATTGGAATGGGCTGCCCAGGGAGATGGTGGAGCCATCATCTCTGGAGGCGTTTAAGAAAAGACTGGATGTGGCACTCAGTGCCATGGTCTAGTTGATAAGGTGGTGTTAGGCCATAGGTTGGACTCAGTGATCTCGAAGGTCTTTTCCAACCTAGTTTCTTCTGTGATTGTGTAAAATTCAACAGTTCACGTGAAAGACATTGAACGGGGAGAACAAACTGAACAAATAAAAATCACACAGCTTGGTAACAATTCATCAAATCAGGGCCTTGGGGCAGAACGAGGGTAGAATACAGGTAACAATGTACATATCAATACAAGGTGACTGCACATCACGTCATGTTATTGTAAACAAGGTGGGCACCACACTGAAATATATAAGCAGAAGAGATACAGCCTGCTGGAACTGTAAAGAGATCTTTTTGGACTTTTCATGTTGATAAGAATATCTGGAGTAGTGTCTTCATCTTTGGACACTGTGCCTCAAGAAAGATACAGACCAATTTAAAGGAAGATTGCAATGAGAACAGGCAGAGGTCTAGAAAAAATTAGCTAAGATAAAAGGGTGAAACAAATGGAGAAGATTAGCAAGGAGAAAATTAAGGAACAGAAGACAAGTCTTAGAAAATGCAGGAATATTCCAGAGAGAGAAATTTGTTTATTTTCCATGTCCAGGATGAATGGGCAAGAAGTGCTAGCTTAAACGGTAAAACTTGGGAAAATCATTCCAATAGTAAAATCAGTCAGTCAGTGGGACAGGTGGAACGAGAATCTCCATTGCTAGAAATCTTTGCAGACAGTGCAGGAGTACAGCTGTCAGGATATGTACAGACAGACTACTCTGCTGCAGAGCACAGGATGGCCCAGACTCCCTTCCACGTTCTTCCTTGACACAGCTTCTCATGATCTTGTGGAAAGGCAGGAGCTGGAATAGATATGCTGTTGTGAGAAGGAAACATGGAGTCACTATGAAATCAAGGACATGATTTACTCAGGTTTGCATTGTGCAGGATTTTATGCCACTTTCTTTTCAAATTGGTATAAAATGCAGCCACACAACTACTAGTACACCTCAAGAGCTTGCCACTGGGATGACTGTGGTGTGTATTAAGGACTTATAGAGAAAACTGTGATGGAGCAGTGACTAACTCTAGTGCTGACAGTGCCATCTGTGGAACTGCAACAAACTACTCTGAATGGTGACTCAAACTAAAAGGAAACATGGACAGACCCAAGACTGCCAAGCTGATTGGGGAAAAGTGACCACTTTGTGGATGTGGAATCTTTTAATCAGGGAAAGAGTATTTTTTAAGTTCCTACCAAAATGTGCATCACCTTGGATATAGCTTAAAGATTTCTCTTTCCTTGCCAGCTGTGCCTAAGTCACCTCCTCAGCATGAGTCTGGGAGTTTGGTGCCTGGGTGTGACTGGTTTGTGCTTGCTTTTTTGCAGGAAAGGCTCTGAAGTGTTTGCCAGCAGCTCTCCTTTTTTCCCAAACACTGAAGAATCTAGGTGACATGCTTGTTCTGGTCACGCTGGAAAGTCTCAGAAATCACATGCGAATGAAGATCAAAGGGGAACATGACTCTTACAGGATAGAATTGCAAAAAGCCTGAAGAAAACTTGCACTTAAACTAAAGGCTTGAGAACAGTAAGGGCAAAATAACAGCCATCTGTAATACTGTTCCAGTAGCCCTTCATCCAACACAGATAACATAAAGTACAAAGGCTCTCATCAAACAAACCTTTCCAGAGGATCAGACCCAGAACTGCCAAATCTGTTTCTGGACTTGATTTGTAACTGCTGGATTAGTTGAGCAATCCAGAGGCAGCTGAAAACACCTCAGATGTTGCTGTACTGCATTCTCCAGCAAGGCAGTATTTTCCACTGCTACTCTAAGCGGGATTCTCAATCCCCCATTTTTAAAGCTCAGCCTTTAGGGGCTGGACTGGAAAGCAGCTTCTGCGGCACTGAATTGATCTGACCAGGGATTTGAGTCCAAGCAGCATGGCAATGGATCACCTCCATATGCTCAAGCTTGCTCCCTTTATCCTCAAAAAATGATGTCCATGTCCAAATTGTCGCCTGGAAACAGTCCTTGGCATCTGGTGTCTCCTGAGCTGTTCCTGGGTGTTGTCTGGACAGTGCTGCTTGGCATGAGCCGCAACCATGCAAGAGGCTGTGCTTGCAGTAAAAACAGAACAGATGATTGTGGACCATTGCCAGTGTCTGTGCCTTGGCCCTGCTTTATTTGTATTGAAGTAGCCTAAGAGAAGATCTGCTAATAAAATAAATGACTGTTCTGTACAATACAGTAGGTCTGATTAAAGCCATATGGGATATTTCAAGGGGCTAGGGCAGCTGCATGCATAGGTCAACATATGTAGCTTCCAGAAGGCAGCTGCTCTGGGAACCAGACCATCAGATTTGAAATGACCAGACACCAAGTAATCACTTCACTATTTGCTTTTGGTGAGAATAAATTTTGCAGGTAAGTTTTCAGCTAAATTGCATCTCTGACTGTGGTGTGTTGACCTTGACTACATGCTAAATGCCCACCAGAGCCACTCTATGACTTCCCAACCTCAGCTGGACAGGAGGACAGAAAAACACAACAGAAGGCTTGTGGACTGAAATAAAGGCAGAGGGAGATCACTCACTGATTACTGTCATGGGCAAAATAGACTCAGAGAAATTAGTTCAATTTATTACCAATCAAAGCAGAGCAGGATAATTAGAAATAAATCCAAATCTCAAAACATCTTTGTTCCAGCCCTGCCTTCTTCCTGGGCTCAACTTCACTGCCAGTTTCGCTACCTCCTCTCACTGAGTGGCTCACGGGGACAAGGGAATGGGGTCTGTGGTCAGTTCATTACACGTTGTCTCTGCTGTTTCTTCCTCTTCAGGAGAAGGACTCCTCACACTCTTCTCCTGCTCCAGTGTGCATCCCCTGTAGGGTCACAGGTCCTGCCAGCAAATCTGCTCTAGCGTGGGCTCCTTTTTCCATGGGCCACAGTTCCTGCCAGGACCCAGCTCCAGCATGGCCTTCCAATGTGGTCACAGCCTCCTTCAGGCATCCACCTGCTCTGGCATGGGCTCCTCATGGGCTGCAGGTGGATCTCTGCTCCCCCACTGTCGTGGGTGGAGTGGGAGCTTCAGGCAAAGCTTATTAGAGAAGCCCTGCCACTGAGCCATGAGGTGCAGAAAGGACCCCTTTGCATTCTAAAATCCTTCTCAGAGAGGAGCCTTGTGGCTGCTGGATCCAGTCTTAGCCTCAGGCTGTCAACAGTTTAAGTAACTTTGTCCCACAGGTTTTAATGATGGCAAACCATATATATTTATATAAAATTTATTATTTACTATGAGACATAACTAGACAAAAGATCTTAATCAGAATTATTTACAACACAGTAAAAGCTAAAACTGCTAATAGTGTATCGTATAATATAGTGCAATATATTAAAGAAATTATATTAAAGCTAGCGAAAAGAAACAATTATTGAGTAAAGATTGATGTAACTCACCAGTATCAGCACTTGTGGTGATGCCTTGTTGGGGCTACCTAAAAACAGAGGCTAGACAAAATTAAGAGGATAAAAGTGGGTATTTATTGAAGGGCCTTCAATAAGGTGCACTGTGGGCAGACAGAGCCCTGGGGCTACACCCAGGACGGCCGACGGGTCACGAGTTTTTTGTACTTTTATAAGTTTGGTCCATTTGCATATCAGGGTTAATTCTCCAATTACAATTTCAGGTAATGATGTCATTACCCTAAGTTTGTTCCCCCTTTCTGGAGGTTTAGTTTACATATTTTGGGGCCTGGGACAACAAGGTGTCCTTGAGTCTCAGGCCTAGAGAGGATTTGTTGTGTCTAACCAGAATGGGAGAACAGTAGCTAACAGGCTATATGGAGTTTTAGAGTTACATGCTAAAGCAGTACAGGATCTGAAAAATATAAAAGCCAAAATCCTAGGGCATCAGTGGGCAGGTCTCTTTCTCTTAACCTCAAGGAGTATCCTTGGTGGGTGTCCCTAAATTCCAAGAGAGGAATCTCCACACACTCTAAGGAGGAATATGTTAGAAGAACCTAACTGTATGAAAGTGGACTGGACTTATACTGACAGTATAAATCAACTGTCAGTCATATGTCCCCAGGTCATCTGTGTCAGCCTAGCATTTTTAGATAAGGATACTTTACCATATCTGCCTCACTCTCAGGATGAGTCAGACTGGTTTTATCATAATTCAACACCAGAACCTGCATGACATCCCCTCTCAGTCCACCACCAGTAGCTTTGCAAATAGGGCACTATTTGATTTGCTTGACCACGTTCCAGGTAGAGCATCCTGCTACACCCATGGACCTCCACAGGCTCAGGGGCACAGCTGCCTCACCTCAGGCTGCACAATTGGCTGCAGGGGAGCCTCTGCTCTGGTGCCTGGAGCACCCCCTTCTCCTTTTTCCTCACTGACCTGGCTGTCTGCAGGGATGCTTCTCTTGCATAATCTGACTGCTCTCTCCAGCTGCCACCATTGCAGATGGGCTCAGCCTTGGCCAGTGGTGGGTCCATCCTGGAGCTGCTGGCATTGGCTCCATCAGACATGGGGAATTTTCTGGCAGCTTCTCACAGAAGCCACATCTGTAGCCCTCCACTGCCAGGACCTTGCCACGCAAACCCAGTGCAGTGACCAAGCTCATGGTGTGGCTCTTTGAATTCTTGTACCATCACAGGGCAGGCACCTGGACTGCATGTCAGGGGCAAATCTGAGATGACTGCTTCCAGTGGAAACATGGATTTTGATAATTTTAAGGCGATCATGACATGTCTGTTTCAGAAAGCTGTGTGTTACCTTCCCTGAGGATCTAATTTTTGCCCTGGCTCCTTAAGAGACCAACCAGCTTGCAAATATTCATTCTTTCAAGTGCCTAAGCATGAAAGCAATGAGTCTTCTAGGCTGAATGAAGTTAGATATGTGTGCCTAATTAATAACACTTATTTTATTTTGAAAATGTGCTAATGTATATATTTTATCTGTAATTACAAAAATGAAAAGCAGAAGTATCAGAACCAGTATTCTAACACCATTTAATTCTGTGTCTTGGTTTTGAATTAATTTTTGTATTTCTCATTTGAAGTATCAACTCCCGAAGTTGCTGACACCTTCTGTTTGTAAGTAGAGGGCTTGGTGAACTTGTGTGTCCACTTCATTAATGTAAGTAATTAAAAAAGTAATATGCCACTAAAATAAAGGTTAGCCAACTAATTAGTGAGAAGAAAGCTTCAGTTCTTTAATTCCAGTCTGGGGTTGGCATACTGGCTTTTTTCACTGCTTATTTGCCCATACTGTACCCTCTGGCTTAGTTAGGCATAGTAGCAGAAACTACTAAAAGCAGCATGTGTGTTTTTTGGATTTTCTTGACGATTTGCATTTCTTAAAACTATCAGGTGACTATTTTGACATGTCACAAATCTGCTTTCTTTTACCGTGCTTTTAAATCAATGCCTGCTCTGAAGCCCATTCAGTCAATAGAATATTATTACCTTCCAGGGAATTTGGGCTGTGTCCTGAAAAACAGATAAAATATAGTGCAGTTCCTTTAAATAACAAGAAAAGAAGGTTGGTTTGTGACTTTGCATTTCTGTCAGGTCTGTTAGTATACTACTTTCCTTCATCTTTCAAAACTGTAAAACATATAGTACAGGAATAAGAAAAGGACAAAGGTAGCAAACATTTGTCAAAACAGTACAAAAAAAACCTGTTAATAATGCTCATTAATATATTTTAAATAGAAAAACTAAGGTTGTTTTTTTGGGGGTTTTCTTGGTCACAAGAAAGAAGCCTAGTGCAGAATTCTACTTAGGTAATTTTCCTATAAATTTATTAAATATTATAATGTTGAAACCCAGACATAGAAATACAGAGAAAGGAAGAAACTCTCTAGTGTCAAAAAGTCTATCATGAGGCAAACCAAAACAGATTTCTTTTTACTATTGGATTTGAAAAAGTTTTCATGAAACTCAAGCTATGATGATAAATCGATGGTCCCAGTGGGTCTGTCACCATAGCACACGCAATACCTTCTGTAATTCGTGGTGACAGCAGGGTGTTCATTTTTTCTGTACCCCACCTGGTACAGGTAGGTTGTGGTATAGAGGCATCCAGTGAGCAAGAGGAGGTCAGGGCTGCACGCAGGAACCAGATTCAGCTGAACAAGATCTCTGAAGCATTGACTGTCTAATCCAACCATAATAAGGCGTAAAATGGCCTTGGTGTCACTTTCAGAGTCTGGAAGGACATGTTATCAAATAGATGCAGAGCTAAAAATTAAGCCTGTTTATCTGAGTCATAAATGAGGCAAGATTTCATTCAGCAACGTGTTTTGCTATTTCCCTGGATGAACAAAGCAGCACTTCAGATTTCATTTTCAGAATTTGTGAATCTAGAGTTTTCGTGATCCCACAGATGCAGTGAGGAGCAGAGGTGCCCTATACCTTATAATATCATCCTGAGATGGTGGGAGTGTTGTGTGACGCAGCCTGACAAGAGACACTAAATAGGAAACCGTACATCTGACGCTCCATTTTCCTTAGAGATTTGCAGCTTGTACACAGTCTATGATCATGCATTTCTGAGAAATTTCTTGCTATTGCTGACATATCACTGAAGCTGGGGCAAGATACTGTTATTTAATTTCACTGCTTTTCCCCAGTTAGAAGTGGAAGGTAAAGTGACAACAGTCCCCGGAACCTAATGATGTACAAGGGAATTGGTGGGGGTAGAGGTGCTGCTGTGGACGGATGAAAATACAAATTAATATACCAAAGCAATAAGCCAATAAAAGTAGTCTTTGTGGTAACACTCTAAGTTTCTTTGAGGCAGGGAAAAATTGCATTCATCAAGACTAATGAAAAGTGATGGACAAGACAAGAAGTTGTGAGCTTAAAGTGTATCAAAGTTAGATAAGGGCATGTCTTACTATCAGCTGGGACAGTGAAGCACCGGAAAAGACTTCCCAGGGAGCTTGTGGGGTCTCTGTCACCCAGAACAGATTAGGAACACATCTGCTAGGAATAAAATAGATATATTTGATCCTGATTAAGGAGTGGCTAAAGCAGGGCAGACTACCTGACCTCTTACAGGTCTGATTTGTTGATTGCAGCACAGGAGGATAAGAGCTTGGATGGAAAGACAGTGCTGTTTGGATAGATAAGAAAAGCTGAAACCCAGAAATTTTCTACAGTATGAAATCCCAGTTATGACTGACATGCTAATGATACAGGGACTGGAATACACCTTCTGAGTTCCAGCAAGGATGAGATTTTGGGAATTTCTGGGTACTGAGGGGTAGACTTGGGGGACCCAGGCTGGGGGTTTGTTGATGTTTAAATTAGAGAAGGTTTCAAACTGTAGTAAACAGAATCAGAGGGAGAAGATGCCAAGATGCAAAAATAGCTAGAATGAGAAATGGGGAAATTCTGTGATTATAAATGACAGAGAGATCAGAAAAAAGATGAAGAGGGGTAATCAGGGTGTTCATAATGACAAATACCAAGAACTGGGAGTCTGGGCTTGTGGGTAAGAAGATACAGATGAGTGATTATATTGAAGTGAAGATAACCAAATTATCAGTCCCAAATTATCAGACCTTAATGGCAGAAGAAGAAGGAAGGCAGGGTAAAGAAAGAAGGATGTATTCCTGCAAGTGCAGTTTCTGAAGGCTGCCTTCTTATTTCAGTCTTCACTGGGACGGCTTGGAGTTTCTTATTGAAAAAAAGCAGATTAGAATCTGGCATGTGAAATGTTCTGTTAACATAATGGACTGTTCAGGAAGGCAGCTGCAAAAATTTTTTCTTTTTAAAAGGTGTAATATGTTGGTTTGTGTTTCAGAAGCGATACAGGCTTCTGTAAAAACAGGCCTAAAGCAGCTGCTTTTGATGTCAGCTACAACTGTCAAGCCTGGTTTTTAGACTGATTTTTTCATACTGTTGGAGGTACTATCAGAGTGTTTCTGTAGAAGCCCTTTCACAATACTCTAAGTTTGAAGGAATTATCTGATAATACTTGTACTTGCATGACGATCCACCTTGCAGATCTTCCATGGACTGTTAAGGGCATGTTTGAATCAGGCATGTTCAAGCCCAGTGTTTAAACATTGTTATAATTCTCTTGGAAGTATCTCCAAAGGATTTTGTTTGTTTCTTCTCCCCAGTGAAAAGAGTTTTTGATTTAAATGTTCTCTTCACAGTATGTGCAACAAAAGATTACCACCAAATGCACAGGGAGGAGAGACAGAGATAAACTTGTGAGACTTTTGTACAGGGTAAGTGAGGTTGCTGGACACAGACAGACACCTGCTACCTGCCCCAGCCCCGTGATCTGACCTGCTTGGATGGAACCCTCTGTGCAAGTACGGCTGCAGTGAATGAGCTGTGTCAGCACAAGGTTGCCTGGAGGACAAGTTCCTAATACCAAGGAAACTAAAGCATGTTTTTTAAATCCTTCTGGCACAATAAGCAGCTTTTGCAGAGCAGGGAGCAGAGCAGGGAAGGCTATGTGGGCTTTTGTTTTTGTTTTGAAAATGGGGGTTGTGAACTCCATAATTCTAGAAGAAAATTATTATTGTGTGGAACTGGTTTCAACTATGCAAATGCAAAATCCCCTTTCTGCCTATGCTTGGAGGAACCCCATGTCTTTTCTACCTCTAAAAGCCTGGCCGAGGGTTTCGCAGAAACAGGTTAGATTGAGCAGGATAATAAACATCTTTCTCCCTGTTTAGATTCCCCAGAGGGAATCTCCTAAGAGGCACAAATGTTTTGCTGAACACTCTCTACTTATATCTACACTGTGCAATTCAGTGGGAATTACTTTTTAAAATCCTCTTCTGGGAAACTTGGCCTTAACCTTTCATTAGGTTCAATATGGATCTGCAAAGCAGGTTGTTTTACACTCTTCAGATAATCACTCATGTTAAAAATGTGGGAAACAGAATACTCTGAAAATGGGAAGGAACCTCTTTCATGAAACAGTTAGTTCAGCACGTACTTCATTGTTGAAGGAGCAAAAATGTTTATTAGAAAAGAGATGAACTTCGGAGTAGAGTTAAGAGGAGAATCCTTAGAAAATTCTGGCTAAAATTTGCCCAGTTCAGAGCTCTGCTGAGAAGCTGTATCAGTGTACTACAAGTCCAGTGGCACCCTCCCACTGTGCAGCCCAGGGCACATCAATAGCACACTGGTTCTGTGAAAGAAAGTGACCTTGAACACTGAACCTCAGCTACTTCACCTCTTGTCTCAGTTTGGGAACAGTTCCAGCCAACCATCTCCAAGCCAAAGCCAAATACTCCTCCAGGTCTGAATCTCTGCACCCCTGTGGGCATGGGGTGGCCTTGCTGTCCTGCCTCAGTACACCCATCTGGTGGAGTACTGAGGGCCTCTCATAAATGTCATTTGAGACACTTGTAATGAAAAAAGCATCCACTATATTAGCTCTCTCTTAGTGTGAGAGGGGCACCACAGGCTCAGAGGAGATGGAGGGCCAAAGGCCCTGCAGTGAGGATCTGGCCTCTGAACTTGAGAGAGGCTTTGTTTCAGGCCTCTTGAAGAAGAGATTATGCTGATCAGTCCTTTAGGAACAAGCCTTGGCTGGGGCTGTTAGCTTGGTCACAACATTTCACTGTCAGATTCTAATGTCTTTTACACTGGAATTGCCTCAGATCTGCCCCACAGAGAAATTCAAGTCTGTGGGTATCCCTATGTCCAAGTCATCATAGACAGGGCTAGAGTATCATTTTTGTTCCCTAACACTTCCTTTTATGAGTGTTATTTTAATTGTGGATAACTTTGCAAGTTTTTTTAGGATTGTGTTTTACACGCCAGTATCCTGAAGATTTTAGCCAATGTGGTTTCATTGTGCTGCCCATTTTCCAGCAGTCTGGTGTTATTGTTATTGGAATGATAATGTTCATATTTTAGTTGTAAAAGGGAAACTAAGGGAGGTGGTGTGTGTGTGCGTGTCTAATAGAAAGAGCTGTATCTCTTTGTTGTATTGCAGTGAAAGAACAATGTTTGAGAGGGAATGGATGTAAATGGAAACTTTCTGCTTGCAAATCAGAGAATTTTTGACCATTTCAGATGGGGTTGTAAGTTAAATTGTTTCATGTTTATAGAAACAATTATTTATACAAATAATTACAGTTTAAATTATTATATTTATGCAGAGAACAGTTACACGATTATTTGTAATAAGACGCTTGACTTATTGGCTCAGGACAGCCCTTCTATGAGTTTGTATTTTCAAGTTTTTCATTCTGTGTTAATGTAGTTCACCTTCATAACTGTACAATTTCATCCATTCTTGGGTCCTGACTGGTTCAATTATTCCAGTAGTATTCCAGCCCCCAAGACAAAAGGTTTTCGTATTTCTTTCCAGTGGTAGATCTGACTGGAGAATTCTTTTCTATTCTTTTCTAGTCATTTCTGTGTAAATAGAGGAGATAAAACATCAGGTTTGCTTTTGCGTTTTTCTACAGTTTTAAACTAAAACCACAACTCTGCATTCCATTGTGTGAACATCAGCAAATACCATGTGTTCTCTTTGCAGCTGGCATTTTGAAAGGATATTAACTTCTTGTGGGACTGCTGCTTGAGAAATAGACTTCCAGCAAAATCATGATGTATGCTGTTTAATGAACTTCAAGGGGCTTAGAACCACAGATCCAAACCACTCTGAATAAGAAGAAAAACATTAAAAATTGTCTCAATCAATCCAGAGTCTTATATTTACACTAAAGAAAAGCAAAAGGATGAACCTTTCCCCACTCAGTCGCAAAGACTACCTGTAATGCAGCTCTATGGGAAAACTCTTTTTATCTCTTAGCCACTGTTTTGAACCCAGTTTTGTTTCAGTGTTGATGAGATTAATTGGGAGAGATCAAAGATGTATTTTAGGGTCAGCTAAATGGTGTTTCTCTTTGCTTGTCCTCTTGGCCTTTAGGCTTATCGGACTTCAGCAAGGCGGATTCCATCACCGGGAGCCCTGTTCCAGGGATGCACTGGTCCCGCTGTATGCTGCACCTTTATGCATTCCAAAGCTGATACTGATACTGCCACTTCAAAGGCTCCATTTCGCTTCAGGGGATTCTATCTTTAAAGCACTCAACATCAGTGGGAGGATTTTCACATCATGTCACATCCCACTTTTGAAGTTTCTTGTTAATAGGGGTCTCCTTTGAAGACTTCCCACTCCTGAGAGGTTCTTCTCCCAGTCCTTCTTGTTGCAGGGATGTCTCTCACAAGATCTTTTTAGCATCCCTCCTGAGGATTTTCTATCTTTAGGAATATCCCTTAAGAGCTTCTTAGTGTTTAGGCCTGAGTCTTCAGAAGAGTTTTGATATCCTTTAACAAGTTCCTGCTTGTGGGACAAGCCATGCAGGCTCTCCTCAGTGTGGAGTTCACTGTAACCAACTCACCTAAGAAAGATGAGCGAGACCTGGACAAAGCTTTCCTTTATGAGCAGGTTTCATCCTTCGCCTATTATTCAATTATATTTAAAAATTGAATATCTACTATAAAAATGAATACATATGACTTGTAATAATTATGGTTTTATTAGTGATGGACAATTGCATTTTTATCAAATCAGAAACTAACTCATGCTCAAATCCTTCACCTTTTTGGAATAAAGTCATCTTAATTTTGTTTTCTTATGATTCCTTTCCTCTTGGTGTTGCACTTCCTTGTCCAGACTGGAAAATACCACTCAATTTAGTATTACAGTCCTTAATGAAAATGAAAGGTACCAGAAAACTTACTTGAGTCTCCTATGAGATTCTAAAACCCCAGAGGTCTACGTAGAAAACTAAATTGTTGAGCATGTGCATGAGGCAAGTTTTGAGCTTTCTGAGTTTATCACATGACTTAGTATGAGTGTTGTCAGATGAATAATTTCAGAATGCTGGTGCATGATTTGAGACTCTACTGCAATTTTTGCGGAAAGTTCTGTATATGAATGGAAAAGGCAAACATGGATTTTTAAAAGTTTAAAATTATATGTAAATTGCATAAATTTTTTTACAAGTTCAGGCATTTCCATCATCCCAGTTTTCATTCCAATGAACTGGGAATGTGGTTTTAGAATTCTTCATTGTCAGATGTCTGTCTTGTTGTGTGTATGTTTTGTTGGTTTATTTTTTTAAGCTGACCTCCCTGGCATTGTGACCTTGGAATATGTGAGAAAGGTGGAAGAGAAGCTCCTGTTGAAAGCCACAAAGAGGAAATATTTTACAGTAACATTATGCAAGTCAGGCTGCAAAACACGAAAATACTTTTGGAAAGCATTTTATGGAGAAGCAGCTAGTCACATGAGCATGGGAATAAAGTCAGTCTGGTGTTCAATGGGCTTGTAGCCTCTGACTGATTCACATGTTAACTGGCAGAAAGGACAGCAGGTGTGGTTTGGAGACCTTGGGGACCTTGACTAAGACCTGGATCAATGCCAGACCTTTCACTAGTGAGATGGTCTAGGGAGAGAACTTACTGGAGCAGGGAAGAATGGGAGGTTGTTTGAGATGTGCTTTGAGCTACTTGAAGGAAGAGAGCGAGCAAAGTAGCAGCTCTAGGAGATGCAAAGCTAAGGTGTGTGGAACTGCTTCAGAACAAAGAGCCCAGATGTAGCTAAATGCCAAAAACCTTGCTGGGGAATAATTTAGTCACTTGAACAAAAAAAAAAAAAAAAAAAAATTGAGACAACAGGCAAGAGGAAATACTTAAATCAATGAGGAAACAAGGTTATATAAATGAGACAAACCATGGGCCAATTATCTTCATTTTCAGACAGGAAATATCCTCCTTTGGAAGCTCACAGATGAAAACTTGATGTGAAAGTTTGTTTTTATTCTAAAATTCTGCATTATTGGCATGTCATAAAGTGGATTATGTGTAATAACTGATATTATAAAATTAACATATATTCTTTTGAATAGGCTTTAATTTTAAAATGCATTCTACTTTTTACAGAGAACACTGCATGTGCTTATTGAAGAGAGAATAAAGCAAGATTATGTGCTACAACTTATACATCTACTAGCATGTCATTTTCTTCTTAAGATACTAAAAGTTTTGTGAAGAGCTATTTTAGTAGAAGGTTACATGGTGTTTCAAGAAACATAAGATGCTTTGAAGAAGAAAATAGAAGGAGATGTTTTACTTGGTAGTATAGTATAAGCTGGTTGTAATATCCTGGAAAAATTGTTCCTGGCAAAGAATGGCAAAGAGAAAACCTTTACTACTTGTATATCAATTGGATAAAAGTAACATAAGTGTATTAATTACTATATCATGATAAAAGTTGAAATAAATACATGCTTAAAGAAAATACTTCTTTTCACAAAACTAAATTGTTTTTCTCTGGAAAATAGTTTCTTCAGGCATTCCAGCATTGTCTAGTCATGTCCAGCTCCCAAAGCAAAAAAAGCCCTTAGGCTGTTTACGAGAAGGTTTTTTCTCTAACCAATACTCATGCTGTCTCAGCCTCCGATAGTCAGGCTTATGTTGAAGTATGTGTTTCCATTATAATCAGTTTTGTTTGATATCTGTCACTTAAATTTTCAAACACAATTTTCTAGTTCTCCTTTCAAAGATACTAATGTTTTCATCAGTAATGTCAAGTTCTAACTAAAAATCAATAAGATTTTTTTGTTGTCTTACTTCATCTGGTATTAAGACTTTTCCAGTCTCAAATTACTCACATTCATACTGTGTGCAATAAATTTAGTTTTCTGCTCATAATGAGAGATTATTGTGATAAATATCAAACATGACTTTGAATGAAATGCAGAGTCATGCAATCCATACTTAGTAAGAGATATTATCTTGAATAATGTCAGAATCATTTTCGAAGCTAAGAAAGAAAAGATAATTTGGAGCAGAAATAGCTAGTTGGGAAAAAACCAAACCCTTGCCAAGCAAGAAAAACCCCAAGAATGGCTCCTCTCAGTGTTATCTCAAACAGTAAAATCTGCTTGTTTAAGGACCTATTAATCATAGCGGAAAATACTGCCCAATTTACATAACTGAGCAACAGAATATAAAATTTGACAGAGGAGAGTGAACATGAATTAGGCAGCTCTTGTAAGTGACAATGAGCTTCCCTGTTCTCCCTGAATTTTCTAGTACATACCCAGTAATTCCACACAGGATTTGGAATGTCTTGCAGGAGTTAGCCGGCACTTGTGTCTTTGTTTCTAATCTCTGTCATGCCCTTAATAATGCATGTTGCAGAGGACGCAGTTCATCTTTGCCACACCCTGCAGGTGAGCACTGGGAAGGTTTTCTCCCTTCAAAGCTGTAGGCTGCAGCTGTCTGAACCCTGGTATGTGCCTTTGATGATTTAAAGCCCACACTGCCAGCAGCAAAACTGACAGTCCCAGGCCCTCAGAGACTGGCCCCGTTCCCAGGCGCTCCAGTGGATGTGTGCATTTCCAGAGCACTGACTGCGCCTGGCACGGGGATGGGAGCACAGAGCTCTTTGCGCTCCTGCAGCCTACTTAGATTGTGTTTGCTGCATTTCATTTCAGACAACATGGTAAAAAGTCCCCTGACATTGCAATGGTTGCTGTACATGCCACAGCCACCTGGCATCTCCAGGTAACAGCAGAGGGATAACCTTGATCCCTGCACTCCGCAAGGACTCAGTCCCAGCCATGGCAGTGACACAGAACTCAGTGACACTGGTAAAGGAAACATTTTGCACCAGTATTAATTCATATTTCCATGATGTTTTTATCTTTAATTAGGGCAATTCATCTTCATAGGTGTCTTAAGTTGCATAGTAACGTATTTTCATTGTATTTCCTTTGAAGACATTGGAATTAGTGTATCCAGTTTCCAAAGGGATGATTAGGAGCAAATAATGGCTCACAGTTTGGCTTCTGGCTAAGGCAAACCTGGCTGCATTGCTTACAGTTCATTGCTGTTCAGAAGGTTATCTTGGCATTTAAAAAGGTGGAAGATTGTTCGCTTTTGTTGTGAAATGAAAGGTTTAGATTCTTTGGATTTTAGATTAATGACAATGTGGCAGAAAAAAATATTACTTTTTTTGCAGAAAAAGTAACATGCTTCCAAATTGCTTTAGGTTAACACAAATAATTTATTTCCACCACTACCAGTATAAATATTAGTGCAGAGACTGGATCTTGAATTTTTCCTGCCAATTTCTGGCTCTTTTAAACTGATTTTTAAAAATAATCTTTACCTTTGACTATAGTTTTACCACCAGCAGTAGGAAACTACTCTAAAGACAGTAATTCTGGGTTATAAATTCCTTAGCTAGAAAGAAAGAATGTTAATATTTATTCTAAAGATTAACAATGGAAAGCTTCTGTATGAGAGAAAAACCCCCAAAACTATTTCTCTTCACTAGTAGCTGGATTATATTATTATTTTAGGAAAGCAATATTGTAAATGTTAGAAATCATTATAAACCTTTGCATTCCTTATATGGTTCCATGTCTAATACTTGGATTTTAGCTTTGCTTTAAAATACACTGTCTAGAAAATTATCCTCTCTGTCAGGGGCAGGTAGTATTTTTTTGAATAACTAATAATTTAAAGTTTCAAATTTATTCTAAAAATGTCAGTAACAGAAGTTCTGTCCCCAGAATTACAGCATTTGCATCAAGGCCACAATATATCCCTTGCTTAGGCAGATGTAGTGACATGAGAGATATTTTATTAATCCAACATTTACTTAAAGTAAACCCTTTCTTACAACCTTTTTGTATGACGCTTTGAAAGAAATCTAGAGACCAATATGAATCACAGATTACTGTGTGACACTGATGGAGAACTTAAGGGCTCCCTAAATCAAAATCCTGTGTAGGCATATGATAAACCTTTAGCGTGAATGGTTCTGGATAAAGTATCTGTATCACTTTGAACAACATAAATATTTTGCATAAATATTCATTTACATTTTATTGCTTTTGTATCACCAGTGCAGAAGGTGCTTCCAAATGCTCTGGGAGCAGATGATGAAGCTGATATTAAATGGGGTACATAGAAATATTCTTTCTCAGTAAGTTGTCCCAAGCAACTGGTAAGGGGAATATGGATTACAACCCACAAAAGCAAGGAGCAGATGCAAACCGCCAGGAATGCAGATGTTTGTACATATATGGAAAAGGTTTGATTTCTGCCAAAACTCTCTTTACTGCTCTCTTACTTGCTGTACAGAGCAAAGAAAACAAAATCAAGATCCTGAAGAAAATTACAGTCTTACAGTAGAAGGGAAAAGAAAAAGAAGTGTGAAAAAAAGAGCCAGCTGTTTGAGGTGTCTCAGAACTGGTTCCATGTTTGTGGCAGTAAATCAGTGAAAGATGTCTAAATAAATGCTAGGACAAATTTATCTCCCCCCATCCCCTTCATTTGCTCTCTTTCTGATGTGAAAATAAACCATAAGATCTAAGTATATTTCTGATACCTGTAATTAGCACTACAATCTTCCTTAAGAGAGAACCCCCACCACAACCCCCCAAACTGATAGATTTTTGTACACAAAGTCTCATGTAGCCCAGAAAAATGTCCTTCCAGCTAAATATAATGGAAGTTCACTGTCCTGCCAACTGGCACTACTTGAGGAATCTGCCTTTGGGGTGGATAATAACAAATCCTATGCAAAAATCACATCAACCTTGTATGTAGCAAAGCTATTCAACACCGAGCATCACTGACACTGACTACCCTGAGCAGGCAGTGGGTATTAACTAACAAAGAGAGTGTTCGTCATCTCTTATGCAGAGAGACTGCAGGAACTGGGCCTGTTTAGTCTAGAGAAGAGAACACTGAGAGGGGATCTCATTAATGCATGTAAATTTCTCAAAAGCAGGTACCAAGAGGATGGTGGCAGATTCTTTTCAGTGGTGCTCAGCATCAGGACGAGGGGCAGTGGCCATACACTGAAACACAAGAAGTTTCACCTCAATATGAGGAGGAATTTCTTTACATTGAGGGTGGCAGAGCACTGAACAGGCTGCCCAGGGAGGTCATGGAGTCTCCCTCTCTGGAGACATTCCAAACCCACCTGGACACATTCCTGTGTCACCTGCTCTTAGTGAACCTGCCGTGGCAGGGGGATTGGACTGGATGATCTCCAGAGGTGCCTTCCAACCCTAACAATTCTGTGATTCTGTCATGTGTCTGCTCACTGCTGGATGAAATACCATAACCATGGACAAGTTGGGGAGGTCTCGCTGTCTGAGAGGCCTGAGATGTCTCTCTTACCCAGGGAACGTATCTTGCATACATGATGTTTCCAGGTGGTGCAAGCAATGTACACAGTAGGGTAGATTTTTAGGCCCAGGTATATTTTGTTTGGTTTTGATATGGGGAGGGCATACAGCATTGCAGGTAGACTCTCTGCAGATCTCTTGATGTTGCTACAGTGTGGAGTTTTAAGCTGTGCACTCTGTCTCTGTAGTTCTTCCTTCACACTCTGTTTCTGGTTAATAAGTGAAGCACAGCATCGTTTCCAGTTTGCACTGGATAGACCCTGGACCTCTCCTTCCAACAGATGTAGAAGCAGTAGGGATCTGGAGAGGGCATAGAGGCCATCAGCAGCAGAAACACCTGTCAGTAAAGGGGAACACATCAACCTTTCTGCTGGGATGCCAACAGGTTTCATGGCTACATCCTGAGTCCTCAAGAACCATCCCCAAGGTGAAGCTGTAGGGATCTGTCTGCCAGGTGCCATTCTAGCTCTGCTCAGATGGACACCCCTTCCAATACATGCATGATTTCCTCAAAAGCTGGGAAAAGAAAGGGGCCAGAAGGCAATTTTTAAGAGGGCCAGCTTTTGTCTCTGTTGGTGTATAAGAGAAATGATGAAGATGTTTTGTTAGCATATATCATAAAGGGGAGAATAAGATATATTTGAGAGGACTGTAAGGAAGAGTTTACACATGTGATACCTCACCAGTTTGGAAGCCTTCCAGGGATGGACACTGCCTCTTGATCAGCTGCTGATCTTCCCCTTCTCCCCTCCAAATGCCTTCACAGTTTTGGCCTCTATAAATCCTTGGAACAGTTAAGTTCTGCAGTTGAATTTTGAGTCATGCTAGCATCAGTTAAAATTTGTTGCCAGATACTTTTACCACACAACCGAGTTTGAACCTTTCCCATAACATTCATGGTTTTCTACCATTTCCTTTCTACCACTTCTTTCTTTTACCACATTTCAACCCCAAAATCATCCCTGCTGCCCTTCTCTGTATCTTTGCTGTCTGAAGATGTGCAGGGCTGCATGCCATATCCAGGAAATGTCACACTGTGAATTTATCCAGGGACTCAAGGAGAGAACACTCTCCCTGTGTCTTCCCTAATAATTCTAAATGCTTCACTTGCCTCTTTGACTGCTGCAGGGCATTGAACTGACATTTAAAAAAAAAGTCTGTCCTCAACGACTTTAAGATCTCTTTCCTGAGTACATAAAACAAAGTAAATTTTAACAATAGAGAAAAGAACACAGCAATAGTTTATTAAAAATACCACAACAGTGAGGGACCAGTAAAAGTATGCAAAGAAACTAAACACATGTCCCTACAGTATTTGCATCTGCAGATATTTGGAGTTTTGCCAGAGAATATCTCCTTATAATTTTGTTTGTTTGTTTGTTTGTTTAGAGTGCTTTTCTCCCCTCTGGCTTTTTACTACCCCTGGTGAACAGCTTGTTCCCACTGGCTGATGAAACCACTTGAAGAAGTCTGTCTCATGCCTTTTGTCCAGTCTGGATGTTCCTTACCTGGGCAAGACCAAGAGCTGTCACACACCCTGCCACTGAAATCCTGTCTCTCTGTGGGTAAAAGAGGGTGGCAGAGGGAAGAGGGGAGAGTCACTGTAGCAGTTGCCTGACTTCCTTCCTTCCTTCCTTCCTTCCTTCCTTCCTTCCTTCCTTCCTTTTTTAAAGGCTCGATCTCCCACCTCACTTCCTTNCCTTCCTTCCTTCCTTCCTTCCTTCCTTCCTTCCTTCCTTCCTTCCTTCCTTCCGTCCTATTTTAAAGGCACAGTCTGCCACCAAACTGCCTTTTTTTATTACTCCTGAGACTTCCAGCTCCTGCATCTCATCAGTGAGGAGCAGCTCTGTTCTCTGGTGACATGTGAGTGTCACTTTGTCTGGGTTCCCTCACCCAGTGTCACCAGTACCTGGTGTCTTCAGCCTTCTCATCTGCATACAGTGTCTGTGCTTCTTGCAAAGCTTGGCTGGCATCAGAGCCATGTGCCTCTGTAAGCTGGTTTCACTCTTACTCCAGTATGAAGACCAAAGATCCTCATGCAGAGGTGTTACAGTAGGAATTAGCTCCTGCCTGGATACCTTGTCCCTTCTGCCCCAGACTGTCCCATCTTACAGGAAGTAAAAGTGGCTGATGAATAAACCCTAAATTCATTGACTGTGTGTGAGTCTAAGCATGCTCAAAGCTCTGGGCTCCAAGGACTCAGACTGAGGATCTGTTGGATAGCACCTGTGCTTTGAAATCAGGACGTGGGAAACAATCAGTAAGGAAAAAAGTCTGGTTCATACCCAAGTCTTACCCCAATATGTAGATGAGATGTGGGCAGTGTGTATATCCAGATTATAAGGTCTCCCCAGGTTCCTATCAAGTCCTTTTTCATACCAATAGTATGTCATGGTTTGATTTCCTTATGTGTATCATCAAAGTTTTTAAATCCTTTAAAAAAATCAATGTTTTAAAAAGGATTGTAACTAAAGCAGCCATGCATCAGCATTCGTAGAGCCATCTGTGCGAATGGAGCAGTTCCCACCTGTCCTCTGGTTCCTCAGGCAGCACAAGTGCTTTCCCCCATGAGCTTCAGCATCAATATGTTGCTGTAAAAGGAATTTAGGAATAATTGCCATAATTAATAATAGTGTTTCAACTGACTGCAAACATGCACTAGGTCTGCCCCACAGTTCTCCACAGGTGGATGAAGAGAGAGAAACACATGAGCTTCTTTGTAATAAATACCTGGGTATCTAACACAACTATAAGCCCAAGTACTGTTAGCAGCACTTGGCATTTTTGGGTTTGGAATTTTGTTTAATTTTGTGCATTATTAAATAATGCCTCTACATAGACTGAAGGTGGCTAACATAAGAGGCACACAGTTCAATCCTGCTGGCTAGACTCATACAGAGTTTTTCTGTGATGTATGTAGGGAATCCCCACTCCAAAAGACATCATAACCTTGATCCTGGCTAAGCAATTCCTGCAAGGTGAGGAACAGATGCACAATCCTCCACAAAAACGTGGGTACACAGGGAAGGTGGCATACACTGCATTGCATCCCTGAGAACAGTCTGTTGTCAGAAATGCTGGGCTTTGATTTACTGGCGTAAATATGGACTTTGTGTGCTGAAACCAAACAAAGTACTTTGTGAGGCACGTGACACACCAAAACCTGCTGTTTTTGCTGGCTTGGATGATGCTACTTAAAGCTGAACCACTTGGCCTTCCTTTCTCCTTCTCCCTTCTGTTACTCCTACCACTTAAGTGAAGATGCTGCCTGCTGGGTCTGAAACTGATTTATGCTCTCACAGAAGAGGAAGTGTGCTGCAGTGCACAGAGAAAAAACTCCAAAAAGCAATTTTAAAGGAAAGGTTGATCTTTGATTAAGCATAACATCTTTGTCCTGAGTGCTATTAGAGACAAATGTGTCCATCTTCCTAGACATGAGACACAGGCATAGGACACTGCTCAAGAACTCAGCAGTTTGGCTTTATTTAGATGATTACCTCCCACTGAAACCAGTGGGAATAAGTTTTATAAATATCACTGAAGATCAGGGCCATTGAGGCAAGGCAATCTTAAGAAATAATCCAGTGAATCTTTAAAACCACTTTCTATTAGAGTTAAGCTGTAACTAATGCTCCATTACAATTGCATACTGGAGTCCTTGGAGACTTCTTAAGTACCCACTTCAGGGAAGAGCTGCTTTATTCCAGTATGCAGTGAGTATTTGGGCAGTCCTTGCCTTTGTCCCTGCACTCTCGAGTGAGTCTTACTGTCTCTGTTCCCACCTACAAAGTGGGAAAAAGTGCCATAGAATAAGGCACTTGGGAGTGCTCAGACACTGTGATGATTATGACAATGAGGAAGGGACATTTTAAGCACCTGCATAAATCAGAGATAGATGCTAAAGGAGGGCAAGCGTGACATTTGAGCCAGGTGCTTTTTGCATAGCAGCTCTTTCCATTTACCACTCCTTCAGGCTGAAACTTTAGTTCAGTAATTTTTGTTGCCTCCTATTGACATTCTTTCCAAGTTTAGTGCCCTGTTTCAGAGGAAATAAATTAGACTGTGGTATAAAAATTTTAACTCAAGGCCACTCAATGTATTGACAGATTTCTTTATGCTGGGTACAAATTAACACCTTTTTCCAAAACACCTTGTATTTCCAGTTACTGCTGGGAACTCCTGTTCAGTTTATTAATTTCTGAGATTCATGCCAGGTTGGGGGCAGAGACAGAGAGAGGGAGCATATAGATTTTTTACTGAACTACCTTGTCTTTTAATCTGGGATGTCTTCTTACAACATTAGCTATTCTGTGCAGAACTGGGAGAAATATTCTCCCAGATCTGATCATACTTGCAGACATATTAGGAATGTTCAAGTTTCACACTCCAGAGCACAACTCACTCAGTTGACTCCCACTTCTTCCAGTGCACAAGCTGAAGTGTGAGCATCATGCCTTGAGTAGAAAGACCATTACAAGCTTTGTGTATGTACCATGTGCCTGAGTTCTGCCATGCTCCCACTGCTCCACTGGATTTCAGCTTGACCATCTCCTCTAGACAGGGCTTCTGTCCTCAGCGCTCCTTGCCTGATCTCATCTGGTATCTGCCTGATGTTTGCAAAACATGGAGACAGAGAACCAGGCTGAAGGTCTCATGCTGTCTGTGCTTATGCACTGAGGCCTTTTCTGAAGTGTGCTCCTGTATAAAAACAGGAATTCAAAACAAGTGTTGCGAGCCATGTTCCAGCCTGCAAGCCTGGGCCTGCTGATACAGGCTGCTATTTGGCTAGGAGCGCTCATCAATCAGGCTTCAGGAGTGGACAGAAAGAATTTACAGCCAGCAGTCTGAGCCACGAAATCTAAAACTCAGCAAGAGCTGCTTATAAATAGTATGAAACAAAGTAGTGAAAATTAATCGTGTATCTGCAGGGGTTTTTAGGTTAGATCTTTTTTCAAGATGGAAAACAAAGGTCTGTTTCTGCAGCAGTCATGAGGGTTTTCTACTTTGAATTATCAAAGTGATTTCAGAGGAAAAAAAAAGATAAAAGGTTAAAAAGAAAAAAAAAGAAAAAAAAAATCACTCCTGCTTTCTCTTCTTACTCCTTGCTATGGCCTTGGTTCAATCACGGCAGCACAGTGAGTTATGTGACATTTGGCACAACCAAGGTGATGAGGAATCTTAAAGAATCATAGAACGGCTTTCTTTGGAAGGAACATTAAAGATCATCTAGTTCCAGCCTCCTGCCATGGGCAGGGACATCTCCCATTAGAGTGTGTTTCTCAGAGCCCCGTCCAACCTTGCCTTGAACACTTCCAGGGGTAGGGCAGCAACAGCTTCTCTGGGCAACCTGTTCTCGTGCCTCACCACCCTCACAGTAAAGAATTTATTCCTAATATCTCATCTAAACCCGTCGCTAGGGGCCGGAGCTGGTCTGCACCGGCCGGCCACGCCCTTCTCAATCAGAGTGTCCCACAGGGAACAGCCCTTCTGAAGGCACTGGCAGGCCTTCCTGAGCGACAGGTGATCCCAGCGAGGTCAGCAGTCTCTTAGATGCAAACGATTTCAGCTCTTTGTGAGATCACCCCAGGCTAACTCGGGGGTAAAGGGAGACAGGAGCCTCGTATGGTGGTTCCACAGAGTAGCTTTTATTGTCCAGCCACCCTGACAAAGGAAGGACCTGGAACAAGAGCTTCCACAAAGGGAAAGCCTCAAACAACAACCATCTAGTCTGGGAGCTAAAAGCAGTGGTATATATGGGAAAGGTAGGGGGTGGGGTGGAAACCAATTAGCCAATGGGGTGCAGGCGATTACCATGGGGAGGCAAAGCATGCTGGGTTCTCACCCTGACCCCGAAGTGGGTTGCTTAAGTCTGACTCCTCCAGGGGAGCACAAAAGGTTCATCTTGAGGGCCCCAGTTCTCCACATAAATCTACTCTCCTTTTTCTTAAAACCATTCTCCCTTGTTCTATGCACTCCATCCCTGTGTGAAACTCTATCTCTCTTGGAGTCCCTTTACGTAGTGGTAAATGCCGCAAAGTCTCCTGGAGTCTTCTCTTTTCTGGGCTGAACAGCCCCAACAAGGGCAAGTGAGCACTGAGGTAGCGGCAAGTGTATGAGCTGCATCCTAAAGATCAGTCACTGATGAAGCAAATTTTTCTTCTCTCAGCAGCTGATCCAGTTTGGTGCTCCTGCCCACTCCCTCTGCCTGTTCCAAAAAGGTTGGTACCTCCACCTCTATGCTGGATGCCAGTGAGCTGTTTGTGTAGCTGCCATCCAGTCATGCCAGTGGAAACCTGGACGGAGAGCAGGACAAGGGTCTGACAACAGTGTGGAAAGAGGAGCATCTTAAACCCAGAAAAGTGAGTCACCCCCTTGGTCAAGAAAATGTTGATGGACAGCTTGCTTTCCATGCAGCAGCACCACTTCTTATTATTGGGAGGGAGCAGCTGATGAAAGTGGCCTTGCTTGCATGAGCGGGGAGTAACATCAAGACCTGTGATTCATCCACAGGCTGTTTTACAGCCTTTCCATCGCATGTTCAAAAGTACGGAGACAGGGACATCAGCTGTGTAGGAATGTGGCCAGATAGCAGACAGACTGGTGATAACAGTGCTCAGGAAACAGAGCTCAGCATGGCAGCACTTGTCTGAGGACCCTCCAGGAATCTCAGCAGGATGGGTCTTTTAGGGAGTGTCAGCAAAAGGAAGATTATGTCCCTCAAAAATAATTGGTGTTTTTCTGATATCTTCCAAGTGAATTTCAGATACAGCTCTATGCTATTATTAAACATGAGATAGGTGCTAATGCAGAGGAAGGAGAAAGCAGCTGTATGCACAGGTACTCTGCCAGCATTTTCTAACCTTTTTAAAATCATTTAGGCTCAACGTCTAATGCTGGCAGTGTCCAGTAGAGAAAGGGAAGGAGGGTGCAGAGAAAATAATGGTTGAAATCTGTATATTACTCTAAAAAGAAACAGCAATCAAAGAGTAAAAGGACACATTGAAAGAAAATAAACTTAGTTAGCAGTTCCAACCCACTTCCTATCCTTAGAGGATTTTGATTAGGCTACTGCCTGACGAGCCTGAAGGAAGGACCTCAGTTGTTCATCTCAGCCTTATGGATTTGTGCCAGGATTCTGGTCACATTTATACAGACTTGTCCCCAGCAGGATAGAAAAATGTCCTATTTTTAGCAAACTCAAAGATCTAGCATATGGCCTGCAGTCTATCATCCTGAGCCCTGGATGCCACATTGCATGAAAGGATCAGGGTTATTTGGGATCACTGCCTGGATGGGAAGACCTCCAAGGACAATCTCAGTGGTGTCGGTGTTTCAGGAGGTGATATTCTTTCTTCTGAGTCCATGAGTCATCTTGCTTAATGTCATTAAATTCTTTCATGTGAAGCAAAGTCATGAACCTCACTACTTTTGGCCAAGTTTCAAGTTTTACAGCATGGACAATAATTTTTCAGAAGGGTGCCTCTGCTTCCTGAGATAATGGTGCATTATGGCTGTCCCTCCTAAAAAGCTGTCTATGCAGTTTGTGGATTTCTTTTGAAAATCTGGTCTCTTACTTTGTATTTTGTTGTGAATTCTTTGGCCAGTCTGACTCTGAAGGATATGAGATGTTGTAGGAAAAGCAGTGATGTGGACCATAAAATGATCTGTGTTTATAAATGCTGTAGTAATATCTACCCTTGTATCTTTGCCACTCTCTCTTTTCTTGAATTTGTTAGCCAGAAAACAAGGGCACTGAAAATCCACTGGTTATTACCACCATAAAATTTGAACATTATCATCCAGAAGCGAGGGAAAAAATGTATTTTGAGCTAATTGCTCATCTGTGTGGATCTAACAGAGCACATCCATGATGTGGATATTAGGTGATGCCTGTAGATGGCATTGCTGTGGCCTGTTCAAGCCCTACGTAAAGGGTGGTGCATGGATGGACCGAAGGGTTCAGCTCTAATCTAGATGCCTTCTCCTTCAACCTGGATGTTTTTGTCTGAGTAGACCAAGAAGTCCAAGATTCATCAGCTCACAGTGGCTGGATGTGACACAAGGCCAGTAATTTCACCTAATCCATAATGCGTAGACTTTCTGGATGGCATCTGTTTGTTCAGGATAATGGCTGTCATGTAGATGCAGCTGCAAGTTTAGGTATTTGAGGCCTCCTTCCTTAGATGTAGGTGAGATGCTGACTCATCTTGGGTCATCTTGTCCTAAAATTCACCTATTCCTAAAACAGCCATTATATGAATTTTTCTCTGGGAGTGACCACTGATTATGAAGATAGTCTGTCATGACTAGTTTGGATTAAAATCTCTTCTACAAAGGTCTTGATGTTTTCAATGAAAATTACAAGATTAGATGAGGTAAATATAATTTTTTTTCCATATAAATCTTGCAAACTCTGATCTTGGAGGCATCTTGAGGTATTTATGAGCAAAATCTTCCCAAGCATTACCTAATTTGGAGAGAATGATTACAATAAATCAATATTATTAAATATTTGTTAAGAGTTTCTTCTTTCCTAAGAGGAAGGTGACTGATATTCCCTAACTACTGAAATCACCTTAATAAAAATAGCATAAAAGTTCACTTTTTCCACAAGCTGCATAATGGCAGTTCTTTCACCTTTTGTTTGGTTTCTCCTGCATAAAAACTTTGGTTTCCTAAAAATGCTGGGGTTTTTTGGTTGTTTTGTTTTGTTTTGTTTATTTTTGTTTGTTTGTTTGTTTGTTTTCATGAGAAGGGATTTTTTTATTTCTTTGAGGGTTCTGGGAAGTTTTATATGTTGCTTCTTCATTTGGTTCACAGACACGTGCAAACCTGTTGTATCTACAATTTTCCTGCTCACACAAACTCACACAAATAGTTTGATCGGTTCAGTCCCTACCAGGTTTATTTCCACCCCTTCTGAGAGGTTTCTGCCTCACCTGTGGCAGTACTCTGACAACTAAAACATCTAGCACTACGTGCCAAAATAACACTAACACAACTTTTACCATCCTTAATGTGCTGAGTTAGAATTTTATGGTGATGCAGGAGCTGTTATTAAAGCAGCTCTGTCACACCTGCAACACAGATCAAGGGAAGTGGGAAACTTAGAGCTCTCTTATCCTCACTTTTAAGCCAGAGCTCCAGGCTTATGCATTGTCTGTGTTTGCACTGATAGTGAGACACTGACCTAAATGTGCTCCCTGTATTTACACTATGTACTGTGCACGCTGTTTGTGCTGCTGTTTGACCCCAGAAGCTGTCCAGCCTCATCTGGGAAGTTCTGCTAAGGCCTGTCTGTGGCTATGCTGTGTTCAGAACATCCTTGAAAACTGTGGGCTGTGGGCAGTTGCCATCACCAAACATTAGCCCTGCCTTTCCTGCTCCTGATTTCCTTCCCTTTTGCGCCTGGCATCATGTCCCTATTGCCCACTCTTAGAAACAAGCCCAGAAGATACAAGACCACTTCTGAGAAGGACCTGGCACAACCGAGATTATTGCAATCAAAATATGTTATGAATGAGGAAGGAGTGACTTATCAGTTTGATCTGGGTGAGGACAATTTTCAAATTTGATCTGAAACAGGTAGACCAACAGATCAGTAGACCTCCCTGTAAGACAATCTACATAGGCTTTCAAACCTTAACCTTTCTATCGGAGAGGCTTCACGCTCTGCCTAACATCAGGGGTGTACACTGAGAATTTGTAATCAGAAAGATATAGAGTGTTCTAGAGATGGAGACACTCCTGAACACCTGAGTTAGCCTCAAGTGAGATGTGCCAAATGCAAAAAGAGATCCAGCCAAAGCCCCTCACGGTGACCATGTCTGCTCTGAGCTCTGTTGTTACAGCCTTCCCGTAATCTGGAGCATTTTCAAAATTTTGCCTTGCAAACTCTACCCTCATTCTCAGTTCCCCTGGTGCTCTGATGCTTCCTTTCAGCAACAGCAAATGCTGTTTTCTTCCTTCTTTTGTCTGGGTCTTCAGCAAACTCTCATTATTCCTTCTTGCTTTTCCAAAAACCTTGAAAGGCAACTGGGTGGCGAGTGGTTATTGTAGATGCCCGTCATGGGGCCCATAGGTTCTGCCGGCTATTCCTGCACCCTTTTGATGTCTAATTCCTCATGCAAGGGGGGTCCACTCCCAGAGCACATTGTGCATCCCAGAGAGAACAAGCTCTGATTGTGCTGCCAGTCAAAGCACAGCAGAGATGCTGCTGGGGCTGATAATGGGAGACACAAAGGTGGCTGAGATCACACGCTAAGGAGGGGAGGAACAGAAAGGCAGACAAACCCCACTGGAGTTCAGTGGTTGAGAAGAATAGCCAGGCTCAATTGGAAGATGGTGGAATAGAAAAGGAATTTCCACAGAGGTGGTGGAAAAGAAAAGGGATGGTGTTTTATCAGTTCAGTAAAGGGCTGGGATTTTTCTTTGAGCATTGACAGACCTTCTGTTTTTTGAGCTGGTTCTTTGGCTTCTAGCCCAACATTTACGCTTCAAGGCAAGCTACTACTTGCAGTGCTTTTGAGGCAGAGGGAGCATGTTAAAAATACTGGCTTTTTAGAATTACCAGATTATTTCACTGTGGGTAAAATATTAAGAATTTTTCTCTTTCCTTTTTCCTTTCTTCCTTTACCTTCTTCCTCCTCCCTCCCTTTCTAAGATAACCAGCTAAAAATCAAACAACTTCTTTTTCCTATTTTAGAAAATGTTTCCAGCTGGGGAAAGGCCTTTGAACTGAGGCAAGGCCACCAGCCATAATAGGGACAGAGTGGAATAAGGATTATGAAAAGGCTGCTGGTGAGCGTAGGGACTTATATTTAGAAACAAAATGGGAAGAGAAATTCCTTGAAAACTAGATTTTTAAAAATAAACTTATTAGACTTTTCCTAGCTTTTTGTTGTAATTTATTCCATTCTGTGTATCCATTACATAATGTATTTATGTGTAATTTTTTGCCACTAGCCAGGTGTGCTGTGAATAGCTATGGTGACTTTTAGGTCCATTGAATTTATCCAACAATAAGGATATGGCAGCATACATTGCATTGTGCAATTAATAGGAATCTGAGCTGTAAAACTACATTTCAGATTTAAAGCTCTGCTTTTTGGAGGTGACAGGGTTTGAGATTCTCTTCTTATTAGCATTCAATAGGACTGAGACAATTAGTTACAATCAAGCACATGTAAAGAGGATGAGAAAAATTGAGTGTAGGCCCTCTTCAATATAACAAACTTGTTTCACTGCAATGATAAAATGAAGCAGAGTTTAAAAGGAAGATGATAAAGATTTGGAGACAACAACAACACTCAGACAAAAAATAAGTTTCTTATTCTCAATTCTTTCCTTTGCTGTTTTCAGGATGTTCTGAAGATCACCACACAAGTCTGAATTCTGTGTCCTTGGGATAACATCCTTAGTCTGCCTTCCTGCCCCTTAGGTCGGAACACAAACAGGGGAGATAGCAGTGTCAATAGGCATCTCTAATAATGACATACAGAGTTTATAATGACATGTAGAGTTTAACAGAATGAATAATCATTTTCCAGTTCTTGGTTTATATGTTATATCCCTTTGCCTCCCTTCACAGGCTTCTTTTTTGTAATTTGACGGTGCCCTTGTGCTTAAGACTCACTTCAGCTCAGTGTTTGGAAATCACCTACCACAGTTAAAGGAATGGGGCAATATGAATAATAAATTCTGTAGATATGAAAGGATATGCTGAATAAATGCATGTACATTTTCTCTCTTTGCATATACTTTCTTTACACTATGTGTCTCAGACCGATCAAATATTGTAAGAGAAATAATTGGATAACTTATTCCATAAAAAGAGAAGATATTAATATATGGAATAGTATTCCTTTATCGTATCCATTCACTTTTTAAACTATATTTGAATCACACTGTGAATTTTGGCATTGAATTTTCTGGCATTTGCCAGATGACTAATCAAGTCAAAATCTCTTTATTGCAACAAACTTGTGCTGGGATGATCTGTAATACCATGGCAGAAGTGGCTTGAGACATAACTATATACATCTTTGTTTGCATACAACCATTTCAGTTTTTCCATTTGGCACCTCCTTGAATAGAAAGTTAACTCCACTTATTCCTTTAACTATTGACCTGTGGCCTGTTCAATATTAAATAAATTTGCAGTTAGACTTCTTGAGACCATACCTTCCTCTAAAATAAGCAAAATTCATATCTTTGAAATAATTCCTTTGGGATCTCTGCCATCTCCTTGTTGCCTTCAAGGGTGCCTTCTTTATGGTGTGGTTGTTACCAGATACTATGGTTTTAACCACAGATATATTGGATGAGAAATGGCAGGCCCATTTAAAACAAAAAAACTAGCAAAAGAATGTATGAAAGTATGTATATGTACGAAAGTCACGAATTTTGATAACGCCACTTCAAAGTTTTGCTACTGTACTTTCAGTGTAGTGCTTCAGTTGGTACCTGCAGTGTCTGCTCTGACAGGTCAGCCCCTTATGAGTTATGGTGAATCAAATCTGAGATCAGTATCCAGTCACTTAATTCTGTGACCAGCAGTAAATATTACCTGTTAGCTACAGATGAATTAGGGGCCCTATGGAACTGATGTGAACTGGGATTTCTGAGGGATGCACAGAGTGGCATCGCTGATTAACACATTTTCTTGTTGCACTTTTCAGCAGAGCACAAGTATTTGAATTCCTTGGGCTTGGCTTGTCAAGCAAGTGCTTCACCAAGCAGATCTCCTCATGCTGGGAACATACCAAAACTTAGGGAAAAAAGTGTTATTTATAAAAGAGTGACAATATTATGTAATTGCATGGTTCTTAGAAGAGATGTAATGCAGGTGGTTGCCCCTCATTTTGCCTCCAGCAATAAGTACAAGCCAAGAAGGCTGTGTGCTTTCTTTACTTCAAGATTTGATATTGGAAGGGAAATTCCAGCCTAATACCCTTGAATATTGTTAGGATGGTTATTTGACCCCAACATAAAACGGTAAATAAATTGTGCATTGCATCAACATGGATTCATGAACACATGTTGAAGTAATGCACAATTTATTTACTGTTTACAGGTATGAGGCATAGCACATTTTACTATGTGCTATGAGGCACATAGTGTAAAGAAAGTATATGCAAAGAGAGAAAATGTACATGCATTTATTCAGCATATCCTTTCATATCTACAGAATTTATTATTCATATTGCCCCATTCCTTTAACTGTGGTAGGTGATTTACAGTCATTCCAGCTTTGTTCTAGTTCCAGGAGCTGTTCTTTCTATCCCTTTAACTGCCTGATTGAGAGTCTTTCTGAAATGTAGCTATGTTCATACATATGCTGGTTTGGGCTGGGGCAGAGTTAATTTTCTTCATAGTAGCTGTAAGGGGCTGTGTTTTGGATTTGTGCTGGAAACAGTGTGATAACACAGGGATGTTTCCTTACTACTGAGCAGTGCTGACACAGAGTCAAGGCCTTTTCTCCTCCTCAGCCCACCAGTGAGGAGGCTGGGGGTGCACAAGGAGTGGGGAAGGGACACAGCCAGGACAGCTGACCCCAGCTGACCCAAGGGACATCCCACACCATATGGTGTCACGGTCAGCATAAAAAGCTGAGGAGAAGAAGGAAGTGGGGGTGACATTTGAAGTGATAACATTTGCCTTCCAAGTCACTGTTATCTGTGATGGAGCCCTGCTTTCCTGGGGGTGGCTGAACACTGCCTGTTCATGAGGAGTGCTGAAAGAGTTCCTTCTTTGGCTTTGCTGGCATGTGTGGCTTTTGCTTTATCTATTAAAGTGTCTTTATCTCAACCCACAAATTTTCTCACTTTTATCCTTCTGATTCTCTTCTCCATCCCACATGGGGAGTGAGTGAGCGACTGGTGGGTGAGTTGCCAGCTGAGGCTAATCCACAACAGTACATACAGGGGGAGAGATCTCTTCTGATTTTAACCATTTAATCATAACCATAAAAGATGCCACAAAACCTTTTGTGAGCAGGAGACTGCCAGCTGCCCTGCCCTAGTCAGGGTCTAATTATATACAACATGACTAATTATATTCCACTTAACCAAAACTGTCCATAAAACTTCTGATTAAAAGTTTTTCTGTATCTCTCCTAAAATCTGATTGCATTTGAGAAAGCATTATTTCCACACTACAGCCAAAATGTACTTCAAGAGTGTATGAGTTATCACTCGCATATGCAGTTGTTAAGAAAGCACTTAGAAGACTTATGGGAGGAAAAGCACATTGTGTCACACTCACAAACATGATTCCTGGGTGAAATTATCACAGAACAAGGACAATAAGCAGTTACTTGGTTGTTACGGGCTATGTCAATAAGGTTAATATATCTCTCTATTATCACTGTATCTGAACCTTGTTGTGGCAGGCAGCATGCAAGCATGGTACAAATTCTGCTATGATCCCTGCATCTGTAGAAATTAAAACAATTCTTAATTTCTGGAGATACTTTACTTTTTGATTTGGCCTTTTCTTCAGCTCCTTGATAACAACAACAACAACAACAACAACTACTACAACTACAACAACAACAACAACAACAACAACAACAACAACAACAACAATAATAATGATGATGATGATGATGTTTTGTCATTTTTTGGTCCAAGTATTTTTCATATTCAAAAATGATCTTGTATGTTGAGAATGGGAATTATTATCTGTGTCTCTGGCTTTCCTGTAACAGCAAAAGGGAAGTTCTTCCTTTCCCCTGGGTGAGAGAAGTTGTCATGCACCAGAATTCAGAGAAAAATCCTATCGTGAGAAAGACTTGATCCCATGAGGAGGGATTACCCACACAACAGGTCTGCTGCCATCAGCCAGAGCATTCAAAAAGACCCTCTGCAAGGGTCAGCTTCAAAAAATATGTCTTCCCACCCATAATAAAGTGATTTCTGCTGTTTGTAGCTTTTGGGCAGAAAATAAGATCAGTAAAAAAAAGACTGTTTAAATGAGAGAAGAAAATGCTCTGGATTACTGCATGATTCCAAAGACAAAATACATTCACATGAAAAAAATTGTCTCCATCTTCTCTTTCTCAAGAGTTTCCAAATTTTCTGTGAGTGAAAGCAGAGGAATGAATAACCAGTAATGAATCAAGAACTGTTCATGCGGAAACTATGAATATGTGAAACTCTCACACAGGCCTTTCCCTTCTGATTCTTAAGAACTCACCATACTTTGAGTAAGAAATAGGACTTTTTACAGTGTCATAGCCTGTTTTCATCTGGTCATGCCCCACATGTGAAACGAAAACACTTACTGTTTTGCCTCTCTTTTCTCCCAAATGTTTTCCTCCAAATAATGATTGTCTCCTGAACTTTGGTTAATACTTTCAATTTTTACTCCTTAAGGCAGTGAGCCATGAACTTCTCCCTTGAGAATCTTTGTAATTAACTGAGCTTGGGAAATAATGTTTTTGGTTAAAAGGGTTTTTTTTTCCTGACTATATTGTTTTTGTTAACAACATCACCTTTGTTTAGTAATGCTATTAGCCTTTTGAAGATCAGTGGCTTTGTTTAGCACTGCCTTGCGATGCCTTTTGACCATGATTCCGGAGCTGTCTGAGGACACGCCTACAGCTCAGTGACCTCACAGATTCCATATGACCAGACTCATCAGCAGTGCTTATTCACATGAATGAAAGAGTGCAGGTCTCTGTGCTTATAATTAGGACTCTGTTGGAGGATTCAGCTGAATGGGTGCTTCAGACTGATATAACTTGAGTAATGTTGGCTGGCCAGCCTTGGCTATCGCTTTTCATGTTATTTTTTCTTTCTGCTAAGGTTAAGCTCGATATTAATGACTGATTGCAGGAATAAAGAGCAATGTAGAACAATGTAGCAAATGAGCCAGCTGGAAAGATAAACTGGTAAACTTTCAGTGAATTGAGAATCTTTATGTGAGGTGTAATGCTGACCCCAAAGATGAAATACTGGTGCCTAAATGGAGCCATTTAAGGAAAAAACGTATGCTTAGTTATCATTCAGACATTCAGGCATCTCATTACATTGCAGCAATTTTTCCTTTGTCATAATTCAGCAGAAAATTCTATTTGCAATAGAAAATTAATTTTCCTACTTATGGTCTGCTACAGACATTATCATGATTTGTTGTCAACATAAATTATCAAGAGGTGTTACATTGTGCAAAATTATTTAACATGTAATAATACTTTAGAGAAAATACAGGATCTTCTCATATCCTTTACCTGTGTGTCCCTCTGAGGGAATTTCATTTGGCTGATTTATAGTGGCAGAAGGAAGACACTAACTTTTGTTGTTTTACCTTCAGGTTCATTAATTTCTGCCAGTTAACTCCTTGAATGAAATTCCAATGCTCTTTTTCATTTATTTGTGCCTTTCCAGATCATGCCAGATCCTGACCATCTTTAGCTCTCACCTATTTAAGGATTTAATCTGCTAACAATTTTATCTGGCAGTATATTCCATTTGCTTTTCTTCTTATAGATAATTTTAAAAAATATAATCCAAATACAGTTAAAGATAATAAAATATAATCCAAATATAATTAATGATTAAAATTGTCGTTTGAAAGGCAAAAACTTTTGATCTTAAGAAAGGTGACTATGCCAGCAATTCAGCCAAGTATTTGAATAGGCATTTAAGTACCATGAGAGACAGCCTAGGAATGAGAGACAGCCCTCCCCTTAGTGAGCGCTTTAAGGATTGATGGTTGAATAACCATGTGGGAATGATGACATTGAAGGAGCTGATTCAAGCTGAAGGGGGAGAGCTTAACTAGATGATCATTTTGTCCAGCTGACATTCTCTACCATTCAGTTTTCTGTGTGAGTAAACTCCAGTGCAGAAAAAACCACCAGGCAGTGTCTCAAAGAATTTGAATTAAATCTGTCTTAGGAAAGTAAAGTGAAGAAAGTTTGCTATTCTGTGAATGAGCATTGTCTGATGTGACGCACCCAGTGCTGGCTATGACCTCAAAAGAGGGTAACACCTGAAACTATTAATCCAGCAAGTGAGATAAAAGGGTATTATGAATACCTTGAATTGTTTATATTAACTAAAATGTGGGGAGAAGGAAAGTATGTTTCAGTCTTGTGAGTAGTGTGTTTATTTGTTCACTAGTGTCTGAAAAGCAGCAAGTCCTGAACAAATGAATGAGTGAAGGGTTCTTGTATAAAAGGTTATAAATCATATGAATTCTAATTTAGTAACAGAATAATAGGAAGCTTTAATAAGGATTGATTCTTGTTTGTTATAGCTGTTATCCAAACATAAGAGTAAGATACCATCCTCAAGGAGACATCTGGAAAATAGTTATGCGCCACAATGGAATATTCATGGATCATGATAACATACAGTTCCGTGTGCTAATTTTTTATAGTGGAAGCAGTAAAGCTATTTAAAAAACAAAGTCACAGCTGATGAGTTTCAATCCTTAATTCAGTTTCTTTTAATTAAAAGCTCAATAGACAAAAGCTTACAATAAGTTTATCTTCTAGACTAACAGAGCACAGCATTTAATTTGTTAGAAGTAACTCAGAGAACTGCAAAATAATAATAATTAAAAAGTTAAAAAATGAAACAAGTTTGTTTGTAGATGTTTACATTCAGATCAATCCAAAATGATGAAGTATTTTGTATGTTTTCTATAGACCTTGAACCAAATCCCTAATCACTGCTTAAACTTAGCATCAATTTTGTTTTCATGATTTGCAGCTGATTTTGCACTCCCTACCTTGATCATGAAAAGTTGTGTGGCATAAATCAGTATGTCCTCTCTACAGCTGAAGAATATCAACCCAAAACTGCACAACCTTGACCGAGTGAAAATATGGGCCAGTGAAGAATTTCCAGTCTCCCAGGCAGAGAGCTTTTTTGTCTGTCATTTGTTATTGGTTTGTGCAGGGGAGACTCACGTGGCAGTAAAGAGTCACCATAAAGGACAAGGGCTCAAATCTGTTAGTGACTACACAGACTTCAAACGCAAAAACTAATCAAAGCTCAGCTGAAAATTAGTGGATCCAGACAGAACCAGACTGATGATTGCAAGGAATCTGGGGCCTTTTAGATTGAGTGCTTGTCTAGCTACATACACTGTATAACATTTGTTGTCCTCATCACACATAATTTCCTTCCTCCTCCGTCTCATAGTAATACTAGTCTGGAGTTCAATAAAGTTAGAAGTAAACTACTATAAATATACAGGTCCACAGTAGTATAAAGATTTTTTTAAACATTAATGCTCTCTCTGTTTATCTTTATGCCTCCCTTGCATGCTGAAAATCCTTTATCAAGTGATAGCAGGCTTCAGAAAGGTCACAGGGCACACAGTGTGACAATTTTCATTGTAAAATCAAAAGTTCCAGAAGCTTATTTCTAGGCTCATGAACATTTTTCATAACATCTTGGTGATTTGTGCTGACAACAACATCCATATTCAAAAGAAATACAAAAACGCCACTTTCAGTTAGAGTTTTGGTCACTTTGCAAACAGATGATATAACTCTAGAAGGTAGGACTCATGGTATGACAGTGTCCCAGCTGCATTCGCTCTGCCTATGGTAGATTCCCAAGTGTTATAGTCAGGAACTGGGCAACTATTTTTGGATACTTTTTCACCAAAAAAATACCCATTTTCAGGGTGATCTAAACAGTTCACAGATAATTTTGGAGGAGGCTGGAATGAGGTGAGGAAGAGATGGAGAAGTGGAGAGTATAGATATATGTATTCACACAAATAATTCTCAGGGAACTGTGATTGTCAATAAAAATACATTTTTTCCTATCCAAAACAAGGGGAGATTGCACTTAATCATTGCTGAGAAAGGAAATGAAGTAAGTCTTAGCTGTGTGCCTCTTTTTCTGCCTTATGGAATACATGGAGAAACCTAATTTTATTAATTTTGTAAAGTTAAGTGGTAAATTTTGAAGATGATTCTTTTTTTATGGGCCAAGCATGAAGACCTCACTGTAAATATTTGCACCATGCAAAATGCTTCTTGCAGCTGGGGCTGAGGAACAAACCTGTGTTACGTTTCAAACCCTGAACTGATTCTGTTCAGGACCATCTACACCTCTACCACCCTGTGATAATTTAATATCCTTTAGCAGACCTTTTTTCCTGCTGCCTGTGGAGCCATCAGTACTTGCCTTGTTAATTATTTTTCTACCTTTAAACAGTGAAGGGAAGAAAAATGCCCAAATGAGCTGATGCTGGTGAAATTGTCTTACCTGCTGCATACACAGTTGCTGGAATGTTTACTAAGACCCTCCATCCTTTCATGCCTGACAGGCTTAATGAGCCCAGTGGGTACAACTCTCTCTGTGGCTTGAATGTCTCAGTAGCTTTTCAGGTAATGCTGCCTCCCTCTGAGTTTCAAGGCATGAGAATATTAATTACTCATTCACAATGTGAACAACCTGTTTTTACTTTATTGGTTGCAAATTTACCACCAAAAATTCCATTTTTGTTGTCTTTTAATTTGTTGTTTTTTATTCTGGCATAGGAAATAGTGGCTATGCTGGCAGATTTAAAGATGACTCACAAGAACCAAAGATTGTTTTCATTTTGTTTTTTTCTCCCCAACATAAATATTTTTACCCTTTTCAGAAATCTGCTTCTTGGAAACACCTCCCCAGTTTCTCAGTCAGTACTGAAGGCACAGACAACACACTCCACATTACAGATAATAATAATAGAAAGAAGTCTGTGACATTTCATCTACTTATTTTAGTGTCTGTGATGTAAAACTCACTGATGACACCCAAGGTGTCTTGCAGAGATAAGGAGGTACTGTTTGCTCATATTTTGAAGGAAAATTTTGCTGTTTTCCATTTAAATATTTACAGTGAGTGCATTCATCAGGACAGCTTCTTTCAATAGAGAAGCACAGCTGGAACTATGCATGTGTGTTGAGTAATTTATTTTACATTTTACAGGCCATAATTTAGGAACAGAATGCTAATTTCAGTCTGAATTTTCTGGAGATTATAGGCTTGCAGGGCACATGGTGTCCTTGACCAGCATTAGGCACAGAGTGAGCAGATCACTTAGTCAGAAATGTGGTTTTAGAATTTCAAAATAAAAGAAGGAAGATTTTTACTCCTCAAGTTTTCTTGAGAGAAAGTTAACTCAAGGTACCTCAATAACTTCTCTTCAGAGAATAAAGTTATATCCCTGTTCCAGACTATATGTGCCAAAATTAACCCATCAGACCAGAGAGAAATATGGGGTTAATCCCTTTCACTTTACTGCTAATTAGAAAAGTATTTCTGGGCTTTAAATGGACAGAGCCTCTCTGGCAAGCCGTTCCTCCTCCTCCTGACCTTCGTTCATCCTGAAGGAAAGGATGTCTTTCCTCTCCTTCTGTCTGCAGACCTGAGCCTGCAACCACGATGAAATGTTCTGCCTCAGAAGCTCTGTGGTGCTTCTTGCAAACTTTTGGGCTGCTACAGAAAGGTTGGGATGGTTCTTTAAGCAAATGCATACATGCTGGGTATCGACTCTGAACTTATCAGAGAAACTGTACAATAAAACAGAAGTGCAGGAGTGGAAGACTTGATGTTGATTTCTTCAATCCATCCCATCCAGCCAACAGGCACGTTCAAGACACAGATGTGTCCTAGGTTTAAATACATGGCCTGCTGGAAGGGTCTTGCCAAGCATTTTCTTGGCTAAAGGGTGGTGGTGTAAGGAGGAAGAATACATAAGGAAACTGGGAGTAAGTTCCCTTTGTTACACACTTCTTTGTGAGAAAAGCTATAAATGAGGCTGACATTGTTACAGGCCCAAAGTGTGACCCAGATGATGATAATTAGAAAAAGGTTAAAGGAGGAAGAAAAATAATGAGTCAGTCTGCTGAAGGTGCAAGAAGCATGGGGAATAAACAGGAGAATCTGGGAATCTTAACTGTAATACACTGAACTCAGCTGGCAAACCAGAAAGCTGGAGGATGCAAGTGCAAATAACTGGAAGTATAACATCATCTGCAGATGGTCAGTGCCTTTTTCTGTAGTGGAATTGCCATTTCCAACATATTGCAACCTTACAATTTCCTCTCAACCAACAGGTATCCTTTCACCAAATCAGGTGCTATCGAAGAGGCTTTGCACTGGGAAATACCTCTCAGGCATTTTTCTTTGGGAAACAGCAACTATTACACAGTACCCTACAGAGCAGGTTCCTGGCACGGCTGTGTGTAATGCAGAACCACCACACCTTGAGGCCCACTTATGTAAGAACTCCTAGCAACCTGTTTTATATATTCATGATTTTCCTTCTTTCAGAAAGAATTTTGTACCATGCTTTTCTGGGTTTTATAGAAATTAAATAAATATCAGTATTGATAGTTGAATTATCTTCATTAGATTTCAGGGTGAACAGGCTCCCGAGGTGAAGAAAAGCAACTTAGACCTCAGAGAATGCTTCTTACCTGTTCATAAACTCAGACTGAAAAGCTTTCAGAGGTTGCGTTGATATACATCTAGAAAATCACCTTTTCAACTATGAATATTAGAGATTGGTATGCAAATTTCCAAACACTGATCTTTCAGTGCTTAAATCCAAAAAGAGAGGCTGAGCATTTGAGGTTTGCACTGCTCCTACCTATTTGTGTTAAATGAGTTGCCACTTCTGAAAATATGCCTTTTGTGACATGTAGACTCTGGAGTACCAAATACTGCCAGAAAAAGACATTCTATTATTTTCCCAGTGTGATACAGACTTGCTTTAGCGAGTCTATCAGCTGTGAATCAGCTTATTTCTTTAAAAACCTGGGAGTGGTATACAAAAAGTAGGCACTGTTTGTAGACTGACTACTTGAGCTAGCCTGGTGATGCTGCAGTTCATGTGGGTGCAACATCATTCAAAAATAAGAATAGCACTCATGTAAACTTCACATAACAAGCTCTAGTCTGCAGCAATCTGGGGCAGATAGCAGAAGAATAATGCTAATGGAGAAGTGAGTGTTCTGTAAGACAACTGATAAAACACTCATTGAAGCATATACTCTTATCTGCATCACTCTCATCCTTGAAAAGGTATTTCCAGATGATTCTTAAAGAATTTTTAGATGGTATCTTTTTAAAGAAAATGTTAGCTATTTTTTTCTTTCCATATCTAAGCACCTTTGCAGCTGTGTTTCTTCCTTCCCTCTTTATCGTTGGCACTAAGTTGACATGTGAGACACCAATCATATGTGATTGAAATATCTATCTCAATGCCATATTATTGTGTTCTATCAATAAAGCCATATTTTGTCAGGGAAATTAGTCATTCCTCCATTTTAGCTCTTTATCAACAGACAAAGTTTCCTTTTGAATTGCTTGTGTGACAGCTCTGTCTGTAGCACAACATCCATCTGCAGCACACTTTTTAGTCTGGCAGATTAATAAGTTAATAAATGTCGAGTTGAAATGAAGTCCAGAACTCATCTTGGGAATAATCTCTGAATTTTTCAGCTTCAAAGAGCTCACTTGGTTGTCACATGATATGAGGTTCACATTAAACAAATCTAATCACTTACCACTGACCTTGCTTGCAATAATGCTTAATATCTCAGATACCACTTTTACAAAGGTTTTCTAAAATCTACCTTGTTTTTGGGTCTTCAGAATGAAATATTTTTTAATGATATGGGTACAGATAGGAACACGTGAGTCAGGATTACAAAAAAATGTTTACTCTTTTTAGAGTTTCGTCTAGGTTAGGACTGGGGAGCAATCTGGTTTCATGATTAACATAGCCTTTAGGCAGACCTGCCTCAAACTCTGGTTGTCATTCAGCCAGAAATTAAAAGTCCTGTGCAATCTTATCATGTCTTCTGAAGGAGGCATACAGTAACTTAAATACATGCCTATAGAACTTTACCTTCTTACTCTTATTTTGTTTGTTGAAGTCACTATTATATTTTTAGGTCACTCACAAGCATATTCTCTCAAATCTGGTGTTCATGTGTTTTTCATTTTCATGCACAATAGCCAGATAAAATATCAAATGGCTGTTTTCTATTACACAGGGCTTCAATCCATGGGATTCTTCCCATGCGTAAAACATGCATTGTCAGAGCAGGAACAAAACAGTGTGATGAAACAATTAATAACTGTTAATTCAACTCCTTATTGACCTAACCCAAATCCCATTCATGGTAATGAAAAGATTTCCAGGGATTTGGGGTACATTAGGTATGAAACAAAGGGTTATGCAAAGCCTTTTACTGTCTTTCTACAATAAATGCCAAAGACTTGCTTGCGCTGATGTTTAAATCTCAGTGGTGAGGGGTAGGAGAGGAGGCAGAGAGAGCTTTTAAGATAGAAAGATTTCCTTTGTGACTTCAAAGCTGTCAGGACTGTCCTACTCTGTCAATTCAGTTTCAGATATGAAACCTTTTGCTCAGATCACTGAATAAAATTTTACCTCACAGTGGGATCTCCCTATATACAAATGCTTAGAGACATTCAGTTTTGCATTGAAAAGACCCAAGGGAAAATAATACCTCTACCCCTGGGAAAGATCAGCAGAGCTTCAGGTTGAACACAAGATTGTGGTAGGAGATGCCAAAAGAAAAGATCAACTGTTAAGTGACATGGTAACATCTAAAATCAGACTTAGGAAGGGTTTCTGGAGCACACAAAGCAAATCGCTGTTTCAAGGGTGTCTCAACTATTTGTGGGAGGGCAAAACCAAGAAAAATTTTCCATACTGTAAATCCAAGTTCATCAGAATGCACATATTTATAATGGGAAGAACATATCTGCAACACTGACAAACACTTGTGTAGCCCAAAGTGTTTCCACTCTTACCTGTGCAGAAGACACTTTTGTGATGGGTGAATTTGGTTGACAAAGGTATTTGGTTTTGTTTTGGGTTACTCACTGAGGAGGCACTGTTCCTAGATAGAGAGACCAACTAGCGTGTGTGTGTATCTCTTACCCCAGCTCCTCTCTGCACTACATCTTCCAACTGTAAGGGCAGGAAAACCTTGCCCTGGAAGCCATATGTCCCTCAGGGGGGTAAAACACTGAACTGATGTTACCCTCCTTCTCCTTTGCTGAGGATATAATGAATCTTTTGAGGCTGTAACTGAATGTTTTGTTTGGAGTACAGCAACTTTTGCTTTTCAGTCTGGTTTAGCCTTCATTTCCTCAAAGCAACATGCATTGCCACCGGGTGGGGGCTTCCAGCTCACAGGGTGACTACTCTTTGATCAGAGGAAATGTCCAGTGACCATAGAAACTGCTATTTGATTTTATGGGCTTTTTGTCACTGAAGCAAGGAATGTGTACTCACCTCAGTTTGTAAAGCTTCAGTAATTATCATGAGGTTTAATTTCTGTGTGCATTGAAGCATAGCATGCAATGCCTTTTTTAAGAAGTAGCACTCAGAACAAAGCCCCGTTTATCGGAGTCTGAAAGTAATAACACAGAATGTCCAAACAGAAAGTTTTGTTTCTTTTTTGAACAATAGTCAAGGTTACATAGAATAATTTTATAATATTTATGATTTTCATTACATTCAAAACTGGGCATCACAGATCTTCTTTAAAACTGGAATTTCTCTTTTTGTCACAAGAAAATCAGTGAGGTAATGCTGAAACCATGAATTCGAACACCTATAAAAGCCAAAGTTTTGTATCTATCTTTCCCTGAAAGATAAAATGTATTATTTGACTCTGTGGCAAAATAAGTGTTGAGATTGGATACCTGCAGTGGATGGTATCCATCTGGCCCAGGAGAAGTACGTGCCCTCAGCTGTGGGGCTCACACATCTCTCTAGGTGGCTTCATCTGGAGTGTGGTGCATTCAACAGTCTGTGAGGGTGCTGATGGATCTCCAGTACAGCACTGCAGCCTCCATGCCTGCCCCAGTGTCACGGAGGGACCCGCATCTTCCTAACAGAAGCCCAAAAGGAAGATGTCTGCAGACTTCCAGGTTTAAAAAAGCACCCTAAGTTAGGTCATCAGTTTGTACCATGGAACTGTGGCAGTCCAGATTTCATCTACAGCCTTAACATTCAACAGAAATATTATTGAGTTTGATGTTATAATTGGCAATGATTATAAGTTTTCTCAAGGTCAGCTGTGGCAGCTCAGTTAATGGCCAGCTCAGCTGATCAGAGCATAGAACTTCATTTGAAGAATTGCCTTGGTAGTATTTTCTGGTTTTATTAAAAAGAAAGGTTTGAGTGTTTTGCTTGAAACACCTCAATTTCTTAAGCAAATTCCCCTTGCTAAACTACACCCGAGAAGCTGAAGTCTTACAAAATTCTTTGAGAAAGTTTGAACTGCTTTATAGTTTGAATATATGAGGCAGACCCCCTACCTGAGATCTCATATGTATACGTATATGCAGTTCCAGTGGCTTGAAATGGTCTCCATGTGATTGCAAGGACCTGAGTCATTGATATAACCGTACAACTGAAACTAAATTTTATACACAGTATTTCACTGCTTTTAGAAGTTCATCAAAAAGTCTGGTATTCATTCTTATTTGAAATATTAAAAAAAATATGAATATCAAGAGATGTGGAAGTTCTAATCAGATAAGCCTCTTGCTCTCTTCTCCCAGGTGTATACACATATCAAAGTACAAACCCCATGTCTGTCTTGTCTTTGGTACTTGTGAAAGAAAGCACCCCAAAGTTCCTGATCCTAGAGCCCGGCATTGAATAATGTGGAAACCTCAGGGCCGTTCAGGTCAGATGGGTCAGGTTCAAAATCCATCTTGTATAGTTTTGGATGTTTTTGCTACACATACTGTTGCTCTGCATGTTTCAACAAAACTCATGGAGAACATCCTTTTTTAGCTCAGCTGCCTCATGTAGAAGTTGTAATCATTGCCACATGTTCTGTAGGTAGGATCATACCCACTTCAGACCCTCAGACTCTCTACCAAATCCACTGAAGATTCATTCTGACTGTTGTGAAGGGCTTTTAGGGAGAATTAGGTACTAGGTAAATTCATATTCTATCAAAAAAGATAAAAGACATAGAATACAATGGATTCTCAGGTCCATATTGTTTCTTAGTAAGAAATAGGTCTGATCAACCTGAGATGTTTTTCTCTCCTTTCACTATTACCTTCCCAGTACAGGTGTTCCAACGCACCTTCCTAGAAGGAATTCTGATGTCACTTGTGGGATTGCATTACCTTCCTAAATGCTAAGTGGAGGGTGGTGTTTGGCTGACCACAGAATTTCTGAAGTGGGAGGGACTTCTGAAGCTTTAGTTCAACCCTTGCCCAAAAGAGGGCAAGGCCCATGTGGCCCAGGGCCATGAATGGTGGTGTTTTTCAGGCAAATGATGGACATTGTGCTGTGCAGAGTCCTTCACTGTGGTTGTGACAAGACAGGGTGGGATAAATTGCTTCAGACTTTCCGCAACCTTTTGTCAAAAACAATATCCATATTGCAGATAGGTTTAGGGTGGCCACTGAGATCATATCCAGAAATCTATTTCCAAGGAGCTGCTTACTACATCCCAGTATTTCCTGACCTGTATGTGTGTACACATGCATAAGCAAACGTGTGTCTGAAGTAAATAAGTGTGTACATGCATATGCATTTATGCACATATATGCATTTATGATTGGGTAACTGAGGCCCTACACAAAAAGGCAAAATGCTCCATTAGGCATGCTCTGCAAGAGCTGCCCTTGCCTCTATCTCCTTCCTTTATTGCTTGCAGAGCAAGCCTAACTCTCAAAGACCAAAGAAACATTGACACGGATTTCCTGTCTCAATTTACAAAGCTTCTCAGTATCAAAATTTGCAATGCAGCGCTAAATACAATAAAATAAAGTGAACAGTAAATGACAATACTGTTTGTCAAATAACATATTGCAGTTTATTCATGGTATTTCTGCTCTCAGAGAATTAAATATGCTAAGCAGTGAACAAAAAGTATGTTGTTTGATAAAGGAGAAAAAAAATATTTTGTTAAACTCTCATTTTCGAATTCCTGCCCATGCAGGTATTTTTATAGTACATATAGATACACCAGTTTGATCTATAGTGTAGCTGCAATAAGAAAACGTAATATAGAACTAGAAGTATAAATTTGCTTCCCACTGTTGAACTGGCCTTACTCAAATTTAATTTACATACATTATATTTTAAAGTAAAAAATAGAATTGTATATTAGCACTGGATTACTTCTGACTCATAATTTTTCGTAACTGTTGAAGGATTTAGCAGTCAAAATCCCCTTTGAGGAACTCAAGTGTTCCTCAATAAGTGCCTACAGTTGGCTGACACCAATTCTACTTAATACCAGTAGGCAAAGAAAGTAATCTGCTTTATTTCATGCTATCTGGTCTCTATTGTGACCTGCTTTCAGGGCACGTATTGCTTTCACAGTGCCATTAAATGTGACTATTGTGCCACTCACTGTGCAGAGCTGTGTCTGCCAAAGGGACTGGGTGACATATAAGAAAGGTATACACAAAGATTGCAACCACCCTAATGAGGAGAGACAGCACAAAGCTTAATTCCTTAGGAGGGTGGCACAGTGAGCATTCTAACCATCATTTTAGATCCTGATTAAGGTGAACTTTAAGTCAGATTTAATTTAAGTGGCAGCTAATGGGATGGTTTAGTCTTTCTCATCTGTTCTCATAAACACAAATTGGTGTTCAAGTCCTATTTGTTTCAAAATCACCTCATTTTCTTGCTGTGGTGACCCACTCTTCATCAGTGAAAGGAAACAGTACTTGGAAGCTCTTGAAGAGCATTAAGACACTTTCAGTACAAAAAATATGAGAACCCTGTGGCCTGTGAGAAGTTCAGAGGGTAACAGAGAGGGAGAGAGTTATTTTAAAACATTCTGATTGGAAGAAAAGCTGCTTCCTCAGTGTTTAATCACACCTTTGTGGCACAGCCCTTCCATCTTTCATCCAGAGCAACTGAAAATGTGGAGATACTCACAGCCAGCCATCTTATAGTGATGATGAGTTTTCAGCTTATCTTTCCCCTCTGTGTGGCAGATGTGCCTATTGTTCTTTCCATTCCCTGTTTTACTTGCCTTCTTCCATTTCTTTACCAGCTTCTCTCCCTTTGTGTGTCAGACTGAACTCCTAATTGTCTATTCTGACTTTTCATGTAGCCCTGAACTGTTTTTGACCTCCTAGCTCTCTATTCTCTTTTTCTTAGTCCACGAATAGCTTCTTTGTGCCATACCTGATTTTGTTTTCCACTATGCTTCTTCCTGTGTGTCACACCATTTCTCTTCCCATCTTATATATTTTTAAAGTACTCCCTAAAACAAATGCCTATGTCCAAATTCACAGGTGTTAGGAAACCTTGTAAGTAAAAATCCCATCACTGATTTTTTTTTTGTCACTGACAAATTCCTGGGGAAAAAAATTACAGCTTTAGGTATTGCTTTTGCAATAACAAAATCTCTGATACAGACATGATACTCTCTTCAGTATCTTTCATCTGTCGAAGGATGGAATGATGGAATGGCCTCAGTCACTCCAGCAGCAGTTAAAAGTGACATGTTTTGTTTCTTTATGATGATATCCGGAAGACGTTTGCTCTCCTTTTTTCCTATTATCTCCACAGAGTGGTCTACTCTGTTGTTCTGATGTATCATCTTGGACTGATGATAGCTGAAAACCTGCACCATACTTCACCACGTAATGTATTCGCACCGCATAATGAGTATGAAGTTAGAGTTGGACACAAAACCACAAGAAAGCAAAATGTTCACGTGGCTGCCAACAGGGAAGCTGGTGAGGGAAATTGGGCTTGTTACAGAAGTGAAGCCTGAGGATATAACACTGGCATCTGAACACAGGGTCCACGACAATTAAACCCAGAGTTTTGATTTTTCTGCTTAAAGTTACACAAGCATACACACATACAAGGAGTTTGGTTTTGCGATGGATTGACCTTAGCTGGCTGCAATGTGGCAACCAAAGTGCTCTATCACTCCCCCTTCTCAAAAGAACGGGGTGTGGGGAGGAAATATGATGAAAAAACTCATGCATTGAGATAAGGACAGGGCGATCACTTACCACTTAGTGTCACAGGCAAAACAGATCTGACCTGAGGAACATTAATGTTAATTATTGCCAATTAATAACATAGTAGGACAGCAGGAAAAAAAACTCCTAAAGCTAAAAATGTCTTCCCTCCACGTCTCTTCCTCCTAGGCTCAACTTCATTCATGACAATTCTTTCTCCTCCCTCCATGCAGTGCAGGGGATGGGGAATGGGGGTCACAGTCACAGGTGGTACTTCACCTCTGCCACTCTTCCTTCCCTGCTCCAGTGTGGGATCCCTCCCACGGGGTATACTCCTTCATAAGCTGGGTTCTTCCCTAGACTGCAGTTTTTCAATAACTGCTCCACTGTGGGTTCCTTCCATGAGGGAAAACAGAAAATTAATCATTCTTAACCTAAATGCTCTTTTGGAAATGCTGGCCCAGTGGTCAGTATCAAATTCTGGAAAATCAGACCCAAATTACTATATCAATATTTATCCTAAAGTGACTACAATTATTTTAATTGATCAGATATCTACATGTACTATTTCTTTGATTTCTGAATATCCCCTATATTATCAGCAGACTGTGGCCCCAGAAAAAATGTGACTGTCCACATTTGCCTTTCTTGCAGCTGTTTCCTCTTGTTTTCCTCTCCCCAAGAGCAAAGACCTTCAGTGGGTATGTAAGGAAGGTAAAATTTCTTCCTGAGCAATTAAGTCTTTCAGGAGGTAAGTTTGTAAGTGGAAAAGGTGCTGTAGACTCTTTGTGCCATGATGAGCTCTATAACCTGCTCATCGTCCCTGGTTCTGCCAGAAGTGCTTGCTGGGAGCTGCCCAAGAGCTTGGCTGATACCAAGCCTGTGGTGTTCTTGCCCTCGTGTCTGGGTGCATTGAAAGAGATTTCTGGACATGGTCATTGGTGCCGAGGAATTTCTCTGGCCTTCAAAATTGGCATTATCTATGATCTGTGATTCTTTTCCTCTCCAGCACAGGGAAGCTGGAGAATGCCAGTGAGGAACTGTGGGCAAAGCATCAACTCCTTTCAGAAGCTGGGCATTACTGTGGCAATGGTTTAATTCCATAGACAGATCAGAAAGTTTTGTGAAAAGCTGGTATAAACGCAGAGCTGGTACATGAAATTCTGCAGTGCTGATTTTTGCTCTCCTTATTCATCCCAGAGAACATGGGGATTAAGGCATATTGCAGTGGAAAGCTTTCCTGAGATCTACCTTTCTTGGCCTAATCTGAAGGATTTTTCCTGTTATGTCATTTTCCTTTGAAAAATAAAAGCACAGTTGTTTGAGTCATAGGTAGACAGTTTTAAAAATGTGGTTTTAAACTGTTGAACCTGGCTCCTATGCTAGTGTTGATGAGACAGAGTATTCTGCGTATCACGAATGTGTGTCTTATGTTTTCTTTGGTAAAGAAGAATTGATATTTGCCCTGGTGGGATGGGAGAAACAGCCTGCTACTACAGATCCTCATGTAATTCCCATTAAGTTTAAAAGACTTGTACTGCACTGTTCAGTAAGAGTATGGGCTGTGTCTTACAGGAGATATTATGTCACTCTTTAGCAGATGATGTAGCAATTTCATTTTCTGGAGAGTGTTACAAGTATTTAATCCTTCTTAAACTGTAAAGAGTTCATTACATATAAATCTGATACTCATTTCTTGTTTTCCACTCTATGACAGTAATAGTGCTGCATTACTATAATATTTGAGGTTTTTCTCTGTGGCTTATGTAAGAGGTATGTCCTTTGAAGTACTGGAATTCAGTATTTAAGTTTCAGTGACAAAATAAGTAGAACCAGACTAAATAAAGCAGTCTCACCAGCATTATCTTTAGCAGAAAAGAATTTTTAAATATAAAACAATTGCTTGTGTGTTATTGCCATGAGACAAGATTAATTCATCATTCTCAGGACCAAATTATGACAATATAATGAAATTTCTTTTCCCAGGAGATCAGATTTGGAGACTATTCAAGTCAAGCAAGCTCTGCTGAAGACAGTAAACTTGATTCTATTTAAACCAGAACCAACTTAGCTGTGAATCTGTTCCTGTGTATGTGAAGAGTGAATGGGAATGTCCAGATGGCTCATTCATCACAATTTATGTAAAAAATAATCTGTGTGAACTCCTTTATGGAAGGAGATTTATCTTCTCTCTCAGTTCCTTCACCTTCTCCAGTCCTTATCAGCAATGGCCCTTAGCTTTAAAAAAGCAGACAAACCAAGTCTCTAGTTGTCTTGATCACCTGGAGATACAAACTTGATAAAAAAAGTAAAGCCAGCAGCAATTACAGATGAAACTACTTTCCTGGGAGCTGTTAAAAATTCACAGTTGTTAAATGAGGACACAGAAGAGGCCTTTTGATACACACCATGCTGCAGGTCAGAGCATTCACAAATTTGTCCTGAATTACCTCAGCTCAGAAAACCAGGCTCTAACACGTGAATGAATACATATCCATGATACTCAGTTAATTCAAATAAATGTTGGTACCTAATTTCCACAAGTTTCTTCTGTAAGAAGAGGATTTAGGACTCTTTACCTTCACTGAAAAAATGGTGAGGAAACTGGTGCTTGAAAGAATGAGGAAAAAATTTTACTTGAGGAAAATGTACTTGAAATGAGAGAAGTAAGTATTATTCCAAAAATATATCAGAAAACTTCATTATTTTTTTGCTTATCATTTTATAGTAAAGTTCTTTACAATATGTCCTGCATTTTCAGAGAGTTAGCATCTATTGTTATTGGAAAATCTGATTTTCTGACGACCAAATGAATCAATTGGGAAGTAGAGAGAGTGTGATTAGCAAAGCAAAGCAGGTTCTAGTAGCATCACTTATAAGCTGTTCTGCAGCATTAATTAAGAAAAGAGCCATGGATTGTTCTCCTGAGGAGGGAAGTGCTGTTTCATTTCTCATGAGCACCCACCGTCCACAAGAGCCACAAAAGCTCCTTGTGTAACTGTGCAGGGGTTTCTTTGTAATTGAAACACTCAGGGATACTGTTCCTGAATGCCAATCTAACCTATTGGGTAAACAATAAAGAACAGCCTAAAATAAGAAGAAGGAAAGCAAAAAGAATGCTATTATTATAGAATTGTGTAAACCAGAAAGGTTCTGCATTTCTTTGTCAACTCAACGTCATTGGTTTTCACAGAGTTTTTTGACAAAGATTACCACAGGGTAGAACTGGGAATAAACTCTGTGTGATTGTGGCAATTATACACCAACCTGACAGCTTTGGGCAGAGAGCAGGTCTTTGTGTTGCTTTTTTTAGGGGGGAGACAGACCACTTCAACTCATCTCCTGATTTCAGTAGTGATGTTGGTTGTTTTGTTTTGTTTTGGTCTTTGTTTTTTTAACACAGCACACTACTTTCTAAGGACTGTTTTGTTGGGCTACACTGTATGCTGGAAGAGAGATTGGGCCTTGTTGGCTGCAGAAAGAGCCTCGTTCTCAGACCCGGAGGTGATCCTGGGATTACAGCCAGGTCACCGGGGATGGGCTGAGAGAGGATTGTGAGTTTCTGGACAGTGTCAGCCCTATGAGATGTGATAATTGCAGTTTGTGACCTTGTAAGGTATTGTTTACCTTTTACCGTAATAGGCAATGTCTACGAAATATTCCAGGTGATTGGGGAACACTGAGGTGAACTGTTTTCCTGTTTATATGAGGTGATTTCCTGTTTTTCCATTGGTATTTAAAGGAATTTTGGATACGCAATAAAGCTTTTTTCTTCTTGCACCTTTACCATGATGTTGCGGAGTCTCTGCCCATGCGTGAATACTGCATGTTTCTTCAGCCATCAGTTCCTACCAAATATAGTGAGCTGAGTTATAACAGCAGTGCATGCAGTGAAACTGTGCCACCATTTTGTGCATATGCAGGGAGCTCCCCATCTCTGCTGCAAGGGCAGTGGTGACAGTGCCCTGAACTGTTCCCTTCAGCATTGGAAGGGTCCCAGTCTTGGCTGATCTGCCGGGTATCTTTCCTACTAAAAATTAATTCACTAACTGGGTTTGCATTAAATGTAAATTACTGAAGGTCCAGTTTTCTGATGCTCCCCCTCCTTTGGGGGGTCCAGCTCTCCCCATCTAAATCGTCGTCAACCTTCAGCATTCCTTTACAGACTTTTAGAGCAGCTTCTGTGAAAGCAACACACCCTGTCTTACCTCAGTGGCTAACTTGAAAATCCTTTTTTATTTTCTGTAGCTCCTTTCTTCAAGCTGCAGTAAAGTGATAGCTCGGTGCTCAGAACTTGTCCTTTGTTAACAAGTGTATTTATTGTAAACCTGCAGTGTGTGCTTACCTTGTGGTAAATTCACTTCCCAAGCTCTGGAAGTCACCAGGCAGCTATGGCAGCACTCAGAAGCAGCCTGCATCTATAGCAAAGAGAGGAGGAAAGGTCCCATTTAAAGAAACTGTGAAATAGTCAAAGTCATTAAAGTAAAGCTGAGAAGCATATAAGAAGGTGACACGTCAATGCAAAATGTCTGCGCTATAAATTGTCTTTCTCTGATGTGTCTTCAGTCATTTAGAATTGAGTGGGAAAGACACATCTTGTTATTCAGGCAAACCTCGACACAAATTAATTCTAATAATAATTTATGGTATAAGATAGTGCTTGTTATGGAAAATAGACTGATGGTTTAATTTAGGGCAAGAGTAATCAAGTGGATCTGGCTGAATTTATTTTAGAAAATATGATAAATGGAATGTGGCCTAGGTAATGCTGAAAATGTTGACAATATGCTTATTTTGTGAAGTGCATTATTAACCAACCAAACAAAAGTAGCACTAAAAGCCAGTATTTTCAAGGAACCTGACCATAAATGTTTAATGGTGAGACAGAGGTTTTATCTTTCTTCTCCCACCTCATCTGAAATTAATGTTCTAAGTGATATGGCTGTGACTGCAAACTTGGCATTGTTGGGGACAAGTCTCTATTTCAAGTTTCAAACAATATAGTCATGGGATATTGGGGAAAACAAGGAGAACAAGGAGATTGTTATTACCAAAGCATGTTTTAAGGCAAAATGCTGTTTTCCTGCTTGCTGCCTGCTAAGCAGATTGCAGGGTCGAGTCTCCTATTGAAGTCTCTTTAAGATAATTTTTTTTAGGTGTCAGAACCTAATTAGAGTAATTTGGATCACTCCACAGGCCAATATGCTTTTCTGAGCCCCACCAAACTTCTCCTACTTTGGATGAAATCTGAATGAATTGTTGGTCTACACCTCATTACATCCTGGATGTTTGAAATGAAAGGGTCTTGCAGAGGGGTCCTGTCCAGCAGGTAGGTACCAGATGCTGTATTCATCACCAATGACCGTAGCGGAGACAGTGTGGTGGAGCAACTGAAAAAGGAGATTAATAAAAGTCAGCACATGAATGGTGTGAAATGTCATTCACAGCTTCATAATCAAACCTTATAGGGGCTGAGGGGATGACAAGAAATACTTCTTGATTTCATGTGGAGCTGATGGGCTGCTGTTTCTGATGGTTTGTTTCTTGTCTGTGTGGGGTTTTTTCCCAGATTTTATGATTTATTGGATTCAGTGTCAGATCCTGAGAGCTCTATTTTCTAGGCATAGGCACACTAGAATAGCAGGTTTCCTTCAGATCCTTTAGGCATGAGGTCATTCCATGTATGAGTGGAGTTTATTTGCTGGTGTTTTGCCATTGCTTTCCCCTACATGTAATCAGTATTTTGTGTGTTTAGCTTACTCAGCACTGCTGCTGCTACAAAGTTGACTTAAATGGCTGGCACTTGTGTTGAAAAACTCAGCTCCCCATCTGTCTGCTGAAACAGGCTGTCATGCTTTGTTTGCTGGACACAGCTGTGTAAAATACATGATCTGGTTCTTCTGCAGGTTCTTATCTCAGCCTTGGCACTGCCTTACCTGGGTGCTTTCCACTATTTGCCCAAAGCAAGTGGCTAATCTGAAACCTCTGTGTGAGGCTCAGGCATACTCTTCATTTATATGCAGCACAGGGCTTTGTTCCAGGAAAAGCGCTGTTAAATTTGCATATTAGGAGCACGTGAGTGTGTGTGTGTGTGTGTCTGTGTGTCTGTGTGTCTGTGTGTGTGTGTGTGATGTGCTTTCACATTGTACCGCAGTTTTGACTAATGAGTGTTTTGCTTTTCCTTCAAAGCCCTGTCTGCGTCACAGAGTGCAGTGCACGGGGCAGGTTAGCAGGATGGAGAAGGTCAGTGCAAATCCCCAAGGAATAGCATTTTCCCTGTAATGAAACACCTTCAATTCAGGAGACTGTGAAGAAATTCACACACCAAACACGAGCAGCCAGATGGGTAACACACCGCTAAAAGTTGTTATGAATGAGTGTTCGAGATTGCTTAAAAAATTACTAGCAAAGGTATCAGCAAAAACCAGATCTGATATAAAGCAACAGCACGACAAAGTTCATTGGCAAGGTTCACTCTACTATTTAGTAGATGGTTAAGGCATACTTAGAAAAAAAGCAACAAAATCCACTCAATCAATCCAAACCAAAATAAACCGAAAGCTGTCTACATGTGTGCGTGTGTGACAAAAGGATAGAAAAGGCAATGATAAAAAGGAATGGGGCCTAAAGCACTTAACAGCACTCAAAATTAACAGTACTTAACTTATTATTTAAATTAAATTTAGCAATTTAGCAAAGGAACAACATTTAATAGCATTTAACTCAACTTAAACTTTCCACTTTAGCAAAGCAGTCATATAGGATTTACTATATCACAACAGTAACTTGCCCACAAGCCTAATTTACCTAGTAAACATCTAAGAGAGCAGCATTTCTCCCATATTTGCCATAACATATGTGCACAGTATGCACACAGACATAAAGAGTCAGTGCGAGGTACCTGTGAAAGATTCCCCTCCAAAGCGAAATAGTCACTTCAGGTGACTTTGTATCTTCCCAACAAGTGGAGGGTTGAGCTTGAGGAGTGGAGGGATCTGCCCAGGATCTGTCGTTGTCCAATGATCCCCTGAGTACAGCAAACTTGAGAGTTCACTGGCTCTGAGAAGCCCCACTCGGCGTTTGCTGGTCACAAAATCCAGAAGAGCTCAAGAGAGTTGGCTTTAGTCATAACAATGTTTCATCCTGGCTGTGCTTTGGATCGGCCACTTTCATTGAAAGTGTGAAAAAGAGGATGTTATGCCATTCAGGAAAAAAATAAAAAGTTTTCAAGGCTGTTCTTCAAAAAAAAAGCAGGAGCTCATTAGACAGCACAAGTTCCTGGGAGCAGACAGTGTTTCTGACAAGCTCAAGAGGAGCTTGGTGCTGCCCAGGTGCTGCCCATCAAGGCCGAGGCCTAAGGAGAATTTCTCAGATCACAGTGTAGCCTAAAAAAGGGGGGCGGGTGTTGATGCACCACCACAAAAGTGCACAAACCAACCGGTCATTTGCCACTAGTTAATAAATAGGGACAAACTCCTGCTTTGGGGATGTGTATGGCAGCAGAAGCACGCATTAATCTCCCTCAGGAGTCAGCAGGAGTATCAGGCTGTTACGAGGCCTGCAGAGACATTTCCCAAGTGCTTCAGGATGTGGATCCCTGAGTCAGCTCTCTCCTGGTGAATTTTAGGGGAACTTGTCCGCAAATTGATGCAGAAGGTGAGAAAGAGGAAAAGCAAGGGCTGTGAAGCATGTGGGTAACATTGGAGAACTCTTAATGGAGAGCTGTCATAGCCACATCCTGGCTGCAAAATGAGAGGTTATTAGCATGAATGACTCTTGAACTCGAGTTCAGTATTACTACCCTCAGACTACTCAGTTTCATGCAAAAAGATGGGAACTAAGAACAAAACCAGGTAGGAACCTGCACTAGCACTTACAGAAGTGGGATAGCCTCCAAACAAAAGGAGGCTGGGATATACGACAGCCAAAATGAAAATGGAAGGAACAAACGGGCCAAGCAAACCTAGAAGTTTTGACAATAATTAGGGTTAAGTTTAAATGGTTTATTTATTCCAAAGGAAATATTCATTTTTCACATTTAACCTGCTTTTATTTTCCAGTGCTTTTTTGATTTTTTAACTGTGGCTTACCCAAATGAAAAAGATTTTCAGTACAAATCTCACGATGTTTAAATTGGAAAAATATTGAAGCAAAGTCTATAATTTTTTCAGAAATGAAATAGTTCATTTTGAAAATGATTAATTGAGGATAATACTTCTTAGAAGCATCTTTTGACTCCATCTGCTGTGAGAGTCAGTGCATGGGACTGAAAATCTGTTTGACAATGCTGATAGAAATGCATGTGTCTCTAATCTCGTTTCCTTTGGCTTCATTAGTATTGCTACACTAATGTGCTGTGTCTTGGGCAGCTGTCTAGCATCTCTGATGGCTCTGAGTCTGGAGATAATGTCTCTCCCAGATGTCATTTTTGGGACAGATGATCTTACAAGGAAGCTGTTAATCAGGAAACTTGTGTTTCATGAGATGATAGTGTCAGACAAAACAACTTCATGGGAACTCTTCAACAGAGAAAAAAAGCCCCATTAAAAATAGAAATAAAAATATCAGAAGGCTTCAAGGGCATGAATCCAAGCATTAAGAAATGCCAGATTTTAATTTTATTTGAGAATCCTAAATTCACTCCCCTTGTGCAAACAATTAAATCTTTACGAATGTATTTAGACATTTTCCACAGAATTTAAGCTGCATAGGACAGGGTGTGCTCTGTTAATTATCAGCTAATCAATATTTTGTATGATCCCGCACACTCAGTGGGTGATCTTTTTTTCACTATTCTTTGCTGTTTAGAAATAATCCAGAGCCAAGATGCCTGACAGAGGACCAAATTCCAGCTGATCAGTACAGTGTGAGCTTCTGCATAAGACAACAGGTTCCCACTGACTCTGCGACAGCTGCTTGAATATACATTTCCCTGCTTCTTGGCACTTGCTGAATGTAAGTCAGACCTCAATCTGAGGATGGAATTACCAATTCATCTCTGCTTCAGTGTAGTATGTGAACACTGCACAAACGTTAATTACTCAGATCATTAATTTCTACAAAACACGTGCAATGTGAAGACAGGTTGTTACCCCAGATTTAGAGATACAAGAAAAGTTTGAAAAACATTTTCATTAAATAGTATGATATATTCTATGTTAGCATTTGCTACATGCAAGGCCCCCCAGGGGGCTGGATCTCATAACCACCCTCATAATTTAGGGTGTCTTCATGAATGCTGACACCTCCCACCTCTCATTTACATATCCCTCTTCCTCTGACTCTTCTTCCCCATCCATTTTCTTTGCCTTTGCACTTCACTCTCCTCTCAGAGATCTCTCTGATCTCCCATGCCTAAGCCCAGTTCGTCTTAGACTTTTCTGAAGGCCACATTGTCTCCAAGAAACAGAGTCAGAGACCAGAACAGATGGGACCAAAATGCACTGGATGTGGCTAAATCTATAAATCCCTTTATATCAGTGCTGCGTGCACTAGAGTTTTCCTGGGTAAGTAAATACCATCCTTCTCTTCAAAGAGGAGGATGCAACCCAGAGGAAATAGCACAATGAGTGCAGAACAGAACAGCCTGAGTAGTAGAGACTAATACTTAACATGTAGTAGCAGTTTCCTGGAGAAAGGAGGGATAAGGTGGTTCCACGTGTAGAGGTGAACAGCTTTCAGAAGATACAAAAAGTGCAAGTGGAAAATGTCTTTTTTGTTGAAGATCTTGTAAGGCAAATTCTGAGTAAGAGTTCTGTCATCAGGGCTGGAGATAAGCTTATGAAGATGTTTATGTGGGGAAAGTAGAAGTGAGGTCTTCCTGTAAGGCAGCACAGAGGACTCTTGACAAGGACGGTCATCACTGAAAGAATAAAATTGTACTGAGCTACTGCTGCTGTGATAGGAAGGAAATGGGGATGACAGGAATTTCTCTAATGTACCTGCAAGTGGTGATTTATTCTGTCTTGGACAGAATCTTTTCTTATGCATATTTGGGTTAAATGCCATTATTTTTCTTTGTTTTGCCCTGTGCAAATGTTTGTCTTCATAATTCTGCACACACAAGCAGCATTTTTTAAAAATGCTGTGTGGTAAAAATTGAGTGATTCAGAGTTAAAGATGACAGCTTATCTGTCTGCCTGGAAATGCAGGGTATAGTCCTGCAAACATTTCCATTCCAGTTTGACACTTGTGAGTCAGCCTTGAATAACTCAGCCTTGAGTCAGCCTTGCCCAGGGTCACTCAGTAACAATACTGCCAGACCATAAGGAATTTTTTCATGTGTATTTGTAGGATTCTGTCTGTCTAGAGTTAGCTGAATTCCACAGGAAATAACTTTTTAAACAACATGCAGGAGAATATTCACCATGAGAGATTTACTGTGAATCTTTAGCCTTTTTTCCTCAGGGCAAATTTCTGTTTATGTAGGAATTAGACTTAGGAAGCAGCAGTCATGGGAGCAGTTGTGTAGCAAATGGCCAGAAGCAGACTGCTATTGCTGTAACTCTAAATGCACTTGAAATATTCAAAATTTTTCATAAATTTTATTTGATCAGCTCTTCAAACACCAGCAGTACATAGTATGCAATGCTTTTTATTAAATCACAGATCTTTCCCTGAGCATGGGTTTCCTCCTACAGAAACATACAGCTTTTTTGGATTTGTAAATGATCTAAGACACATGGGAATGGAATAATGGAAGTCCTATTTTCTCATAAAGCAGAAGATAGACATTGCTATACCTGAGCAAAATGTACCCTTAATCACTGGTCAATGTCCAAATGTTTTAGTTAGGAAGATTAATTGTCTTGAAAAGTAATGTAAATTCTTTGTGCAGTCTTCAAAACTCTGTAGTAATAAACAAGAGCACAAAATCCTGGCTCACAAATCCACAGGTCTGTGGATTTTAAGGGAATTCTTGGCTTAAGAAACACTGTCTTGCTTCTCATTCCGGCTCTGGTGCTATGGCTTTCCTTCTCCAGTGCACACATCTTTCAAATCAGTATCCTAACCCATGCTCTTGCAGCCAGGGGAATTGCTCTGGTTTGGGCTCCTCGAGCTCTGTCTGCAGCTAAATGTGTCAGAGAGCAGATTCTTTGTCTGTGCCAGTTTCACTTCAGGAAAAAGTTTAATTGCTTGAATCTGAAGGACGTGCACGGCAAATTCATGAATTCCACTGAGGTCTGTGTTTGTCTGTGGGTCAGCACCATCGAGAACAGCCATTAGAATCTTGCTGCATAACTATATGGCCAGAAACAAATTTCAGCAATTGAATGAAGATAAATGACCTCATCCATCTGAACTTCTGCAGTCAGCAAACCAGAACTGGGAAAACCATCACACTGTCACATTTCTGGTTGTTGCATCTACTTAGGGCAAAAAAAGTACCATGAGGACAACCCTTCACATTTTCACACTTCAGAACGTGTCAAACTTTAGGAAAACAGAGGCAAAGGGATAAAAACTCCCAAACAGTAAAAGACCAAATGTATATTCTCTCTTCTAAAGGCAATGTCAAGATTTAAAGAATGGTTGTCCTTCTGTAACTTATGAACACTGTTCTCTCATTTCCTGTCATCCCATCAGCTGAGACACTGTATGGACTCTGTGATGCTGTGAAGGTTTAATTGAACCTCTTTCACTTTGCACCATTATCCTCACAGTGTCACTTGGGTTGTGGTGTGATGATGAAGTGTGTCTCTCCATAAGGTGTTCTCCATGTAGGAGGATTAGAAAGTATAACTGAGTTCTCATAGGGTATGAATTCATGTTGTTGGCTCAAATTTATGCAAATGGATGTAATCAGGTTAATTTTTTTCATCACGTTTTACGCCACATCATTTTTTTTGTCTGCACCATTCCCAGTTATATCTGTGCCTGTCTGTACCATGCTGGATTCTGTGTTATGTCTGCTTCCACAGTTTGTATAGTTGCATGGCAATGGCTGATTCAGATTAAATAAGTCTGATATTAATTACCACTATCAAAGTATTAGCTTTCATTTTCCAGACCATGAAATACATGATATAGAAAGTGAAAACCTGTGCTTCGTGTAGCACTGGAGAGAATTCAAGCACCTCCCTGAGTATTCTTCTCTAGTTATAATGCTTGGGAACTAGGATTATGGATATGAGCAAATATAGGTGATAAGTGTAATTAGGATAACTTCCTAATCAGTGCAGGCCACATCCAATAAATTGCTGCCAGTCGATGTACTGGGAGTTAAGGACACTGATCCCAGTTTGTGGTTTTAAGCCATATGATCACTGGTGTCACTTTTGGCCTAGCAGCAAAAGAAATATTCTTGGCTCTGTTTTCTACTTTTAATGCAACACTCTCTAAAAGTTTCTCATCTGAGGATGTTCACTTGTGCTGGCCCAGCATAGCAGTAACAGACAAAGGCACATTACAGTAATTGTCTTGGCTGCTTTAGAAAAACAATTTTATATTTTCATCTAGAAAAGGTCCCCTTTAAAATATTTGTATGTTTAGCTTTGATAGCAGAGATATTCACAGTTATATCTTCTCTATCCCTGCCTGAGATGTGTGACATTTCAGTCATTCAGCTTCTTTGACAGAGGTGCAAAATGACATTTTACGTGCTCTGCTGCAATGTATCCTTCTGTCTTTTGCAGAAGTAAGGAGCTGGTTGACTCTGTGATACCAGTACTGCCACATAGCTGCTTTAATTCAACAACAGAACTGACTAGATACTGAATGTATCACATTATGGGGATGGTTTGTCACCAAGAAGAGCATCTGCTGATTGGCAGTTTATTTTCTTTAGCAATAAGATTGAATGTTTGACAGAGAGACACTGAGCTGCCAACTTAAGAGTCCCAATTACTTAGTGTGATGTAGCCCCACTGTTTCAGAGGGAGTGAGATTAGAGGATTACCAAGTATTTGCATTGTCACTGATGCCTATAAAAAGTTTAGGGGGTAGTGTTCAGGGCAGAACCTGTGACTTCTATTTCTGCTTTCCTATTCCATCTAGGAGATATATAAAAAGGCACCTGAATACGCTACCTTTTTGCATCTTGCAATCTGCTGATCTCAATTTGTGCATTTGCATGTGGAAAATCAAGAGAAAGAATGCTGCCAGAGTTGTGGAGGTTTAAAGGCACAAAAGAATCCAAATTTTTACTGAGAAATAACATCTTCTATTAGAGATATTAATATCATTTGAACACATAGACTAGCTTTGGGGTGCAGACTCCCTTCAGGAGAGGAAATTTTGGTCTGTAAGGCCTGCTGATCCATATCAGTTGGATATGCTACAGAGGATAAATGAACTTTATCAGCCTCTTCAGTTCTTTCCAGGCTTTTAAACACCTTTCTAAACCAGAGGTGGTGAGGGGATCTTTCCTTCAAAATCAGAGTGTACGGGCACACAGACAGCATGTGGGATTCCCAAACCAAAATCCCTCATTTATCTGAAAAAGTATTAGTACATATCCTCCTCCTTTGTGAATACCTAAACACTTCAGCTGCTTGGAGATTGTTATGCAATGGGACTTTTATCAGTTTCTTCTTTGTATGCTTTTCCACTTCCCATAAGATAGCAAGCTTGTATTGTGAAGCAGGTTTTCTCTACTCACCAGTGAATATTCAGACTGCTAGATGATAGAAATTTTTTTTCCTGTTTTTTGATTTAGGAAACACCCTCAAATGGAGGTATCAATCCTGGCTGTAATTGCTGCAATATCTGTAACCAGCCTACCAGAGACTTGGTTGAGTGATGGTTTGGATATTCTGCTACTTCACATGTTTGAAGTAAAGACATATTTCTTAATATGTGGATGACACCTGAAGAAATATAGTATGTAGAGCTCCACCAGAAAACAAAACAAACTCTTGGTGAAGAGCTACAATTTGCTAAAGCCCAAATAAAACACTTTCTGTTCTCAGCCAAGACAGTCTTCTTGTCCCTGATGCCTGTAGCTCTCTCAGAGCATCTGGGAGCTAGTCCTGAGAAGTGAGGAAGGTGAAAGATCTTACACTCAATTCCCTTCTAGCTCTTTGTCAGCAGAAGGGGTGGGCAGATTTGACAGAGCAATTTTTGGCCCTCCTTAATAGAGAAAGAGAATGTTGTGAAGCCAGGAGTCTTGAGAACTCATGGAGTTCTACTGGTTGCATGCGTGCAGGGAATTTAAAGTACAAGCAACATGGATTTTTTCCAGAGTTTTTCTAATTTAGGACTACATTATAGAGTGCAATGCTAAGCACCCAGTTGTGGTTACAGAGCTGGAGGTAAATTGGAGTCTTGACAGAAAGGGATGGGAATGGCTAATACAATTTTAAAACTGCTTACTCAGAAATGAATATTTTTTACCTTGTCCTTTCCCTGCTGCTATTACCAAATCCCAGAAAGGTGCTTTTAACAAGAAGAACTGCAATGCATTTCCTGTATGTTAATAGTATCCCAGAGGGTAGTGAGATGTTGCTGTGGTCCAAGTAATAAGACACATATTGGACTGAAAAGAAGAGAGATGTAATTATTTAAGCAAAGAGTCCAGTAGCTGGAAAACTCATCTGTCATCTAGTCTATCACTGAGCCGTATCCTCAGCTGAGGCAAAGTTGCATATTCTTGTTTATTACAATGCAATAACTCTGGTTCCAGCTGTTGACATGGCCTTTTACCCAAAGAACTTGGCTGTCAGATGTTAGTAGAAAGGAGTATTCAATGGGAGGAAGAGCATGGCAAGTTAACAGGGATAAGTTTTACCAAATATATTTAGAATGAAAAATCATCTTTTTACTAAGTTAAGCACACAGTGATGCATGGATCTTGCAGCAGCTCTTAGGAATAGAGCTGTAAATCTCCTTCTCTCTGAGTTTCAAGAAATGCAGTATCTGATCAATAGACTAACCAAACACTGATTATTTGTAGTGGAAAATTGCCTCCCTGGCTACTAAAATTTTGAAGCAAATGTTGTTTCCAATTTGAGAAGGCACTTCATTATTTGAGTAGTCCAAAGAAACAGATCAATCTCCTATCCCTAAAGTCAAGGGGCCTCATCTGGCCTGAAAACAGTGAGACATGCAACTGGGTGTATCCTCACCAGACCTGAATTTATTTGGTCACAATAAGATGCATTCCTTAGAGCATGATAATCAGTTGCCAGCCCAGTAGTAGAACACAGTTGAGTTCTACATGTAGGCAGAATATTTTAATTCAATGCACAAATTCCTCTAATGGTTCCATGTTTGTTTTTTTTTTTAAAAAAAGGTAATATATAAAGTACTTACAGGTTTCTTAAATATGGTTCTTTATTTTTTTGATGGTTATGATGATGGTAATGTTGGTGATGGCATATTTCTTGAAGTTCATTTGCCCAGTTTCAAAGAGGAAATTGGATCTAAGATCATTCAAAGCTTCATCAAATGGAGAAGCTGTAAAATAAAAATTACTTCCTGCCACAGTTCTAATAAACCTCCCCTTCCTGCGTCTCCTTCCCTCTATGTATAACATTCCCCCCGTAGGTTCATAATGATGATTTAATCTCCTTTGCTCTTGCTTTATGGGAGCCAGTAGCTGGAACTCTATTTAGATTGATTGTTCTTCACTTGTTATTAACAAGTGGCAAATTAATGGAGATGAACAAAAATGAAAGAGGATATTTAAATTCAGCTTCCTCTGCACCACAGGGTTTTGATTTCAGACAGCTTATTCCTAATTTGAAGACAATGACAGTGAGTTGATAACATTCTGGTGTGTGTTAAGATTCAGTGTGAAGGCTGATAAAGTATTTTGTGGCCTTTTTTGTTCAAATTTAATTATCACCCAAAACAGGTCCTAATTCTTCCCTGCTGGTGCTCTACCTGGTGTCTTTCCCCTTCACTTGGAAAACTTCACAGAGGCTGGCTAGATTGCACTGAATACAGCTATAATATTCCTTATATGCCCCTTGTAACTTATGCAATTGTTTCATAACTGGTGCTCCAGACAATTTCTCTGCTGTTCTCAGTATAAAAGACTGAGCATATCAATTTATACAAAAATTTAAAATGTTTCTTTCACCTCCAGATGAGAATTACCTCCAGCAGGTTTCTGTTGGAGAGCAGGGTCTTATGGGAGTTCCATTCTCAACCCATATTGTTGATGCAATGGAAAGAAGACAAGAAACCTGCATATTAGTATAATTATTGTTATTATGATTATAATCATCATCGTTATTATTAATAATGTTTTTGCTACTGTTATTGTTATTTAATAATAATTATGATGACAATAATAATATTGCTGTAACCAAAATACTAGGCTATTTGTACTGCATTTCAAAATGTGACTTCTGTCCAAAGCAGCACTATTTCAATTTTGGCTTGACAGCCTGCTTAGAAAAAAGCTCAGTTAACAGCTGCAGGTTTCCAATTCCAAATTGTTCATGAAAGGAATACTATCATTTTGAACATGAGGAGTTAGAAAAGTACTGCACCTTCCAAAGTGGTGGTATGCTTCAAATTGGATGGATTTCAGCCTCTCATTAGGATTCATATGACTTTTCAGTGGTAATTTCCCCATTGTTCCAGTCACTTCTTTAACTCCTTGTTTTCTATGGGGAAATAATGTTTGTGGATACTTTTGCAATAAGCACTCCACTTGTACGTCAGCCTCTCTTGCTAAGTGTTTGATCTGAGGTGCAGGCAAAGAGGAAAAACAGCTCTTGAAAGAAGGCTTTTTCAGATCTAGGAAAAGAATATGAAAGTGATCAGAAGCAGCTCATTTCTCTCCCAGCTCACTTTAAACATAAACACGGGATTTACAAAGTCTCCTTATGGCGTATATAATCATGTCATGGACCCTGTTACACTATCTGTAAATCTATGAAAGATTTCCAATCTGATGGGCCGTTTCCACGGTCTTTCCAATCCAGCAGCCATTAAATCGTTTAGGATCAAAACCATGGCAGAAAGCCTTAGATGAGGAAGACAAGATGTAATTCAAGTAGAAAGCAAATATTGCTATGTTGTGTACAGCAAACAAAGGTGGGTGCACTGTACTCAAAATGTTGGAGAAAGCTGAAAACTTTGGCAAACCTACTATTCAATCACTGTCGTGGGAGCAAGATAGTAAGAGAGAAGCTTCAAGCCAAAAATGTTCTCTGATATTTTGCAGGAGTGATTGAAATGAATGTCACCCCCAATTTCACTTTTCTACCTCTCACAGCTGTGAGCTTATAATGGATCATATGAGTACTCTTTAACTGGAAAGTAAGAAAACTAAATTGTTTATTGATGGAATGGAATTAACAGCAATAGCTGAAACTGAAGATGAGTGCAAGGAATTCATTAGATCCCCAAGATGCTGTCTGTGCTATAAAAGGCAGATGCAATTCAGTGCTGATAGATAAAAGATAAAGCACATGGGAAAACACACATATACCATCATGAGCTCTAAATCAGTTATTACGATCAAAGAGACCTTGGAGTCACTTTGTATAGTTTTCTGGTGGTCAACATGCAAGAAAGTAAGGAATTTTTGGGAAGGAAATAGAGAATAAAGCAGGAAATTTATGTCACTTCCTAGCTAATCATAACACAAGTGCTATATGACACAAAGAAAAATTATGAGGTGGTTTTATAGAATAAACAAAGTATACATGAGAGGAAGGATCACTCTGGGTTTGCACTTGTCTTAAGCTATTACTAAGTGTCTGCTCCTGGCTGTTTCCAAAGGAAAGCTGGGTGAGGGAGTGGATCTTAGGTTAGAGACCATAATAGACTATTCTTATATTCATTCATTTCTTGCAGTCATATTTTTCAAGTAGGTGAATCTCTCAATGTATCTAACAGGTGTTTAACACATGATTTTAGAGCACTTTAGCAGTTATATTCCTGCAGGATTTTTGGTTACCACACAAATATAGTAGCAGGTTCTGACTAGTCTTGAAACATAATGTCCCATCATAATCTGGTTTATCTTGATTTATTGAAAAAGCACATAATGCCAGATGAGATTACTGCTCACACATTGTACGATGCACCTGGCTAGGAGCAATGCCAGTTATATGTCTCAACAGACTTTGTGTTAAAATTCAATGAAAGAATGAAGCATTAAATGTACCAAATTCACTCTAATATGAATCCTTCTGAAATAAAAAAAATTTTAAAATTAAGAGAGCTTTTATACCATGAAATAATGTGTAAACTGGGCCTTTGTTCGCATGAGACATGCTGGAGGCATTACGTATATTACTTAAAATATACATCTATTGTATATTATATGTATTATACAGTTCTTTGTTCTGAACTCTGAAATTATCTGCTTGAATTCTTTGAGAATGCCATTGTTCAGATTCATTATTTCTTTTTTCTTTTTTTTTTTTTTTCTTCTTTTTAATCCTGATTCTTTTAGTTCTGCTCTGTGGTTAGTGTCTCTAGTGCCCTTGACATGGCACTTCAAGAACATTGTCTGAACTAGAAAAATATGCTGTAATTGAGTGTTAATGGGAAAAATATACATGGGCTTTATGACAGACCCTTCCAGGAAGCTGTGACAAGATTTCCTGTCTTGCCATCTTGATATCAGGTTTTTAATGCTTAATTCATTTTCCCTTTCTTAACATGAGCCTAAATTTTATGTATGATCAGTTCAGTTCTGCCAACGCTGCTCTGGATGACACGCATGCAGCAGCAGGTAGATCATATGCTCTGTACTTGAAGCAGTGAGCACATTGTGCTGGGGGCAGGAAAACCCTCAGCAGCAGGGAGCGAGTGATCCTTGGCTGGATTTGCTTGGAGCAGAGACTCCGCCTTTGCAGGGGTCCTTCTGTGGGCAGAGCCGCACCCGCTGCCTCAGAGGCTTTAGCAGAAGGGCAGTTTCTAAAGCTCGCTGAAGCTGTGCCCCACACCCAGCACAGATGTTTGGAAAGGGACTCTCTATCGGTATCTTTCACATCATTACCCCTTAAAAAGCACCCACTTTCATGAGCCTGTGCAAAAGAGCCTACCAAAGCCCTGTTCTTGCAGGATACCCACTCTGGAGGCAAAGCCGGCTGAAGGACCTCCCATCCCCTCCTCAGCTCTCTCCTCTGCCTGCTTGTTCCTGTCCCTGGTTCCTGTCTCTGCTAAGCTAGCTCAAGTGCTTTCAGGGCTGCTCTGAAGCCCAGATAACACAACCAGCTCAGTTTAGAATAAATCCTTTCCAGATTTAGTTCTGGAAAGCACTGAATGCAGCCTGTAAGGAATTTTCCCAGCACAGCTGAGGGGCCAGCCAACTGGCAACTGACATGGCTGGCTGGGGGTAGTTAGGGGGAAAGACAGAAAAACTTTTAATGCTCGTCCACAACTAGTCCAAACTAGTCTAAAACTAGTATCTGTCTGCACTGCATTTGACTGTTGCAGGAATAATCCAGCAGCACATTACTGTCCTCTGAAGCCAGGGAGAGTCACAAAGATAGTTATACTTCAAAAAAGTAATCTTTCCTTGTGCGTGTTTTGGCTGCTGCCATTTGTGCCAGCCTCTCTTGGAGGCAGTGGCCATCCTTCCTGTTTCCCAGTGCTCCACATGCAGGTAGAAATTGAGTGTAGGGCTAATTTTTCTGTGGGAGCAACCTGGTAGGTTTGGTGTGTGGCCAGGCAGAGCATCACAGCGTTGCTGCCTGCACTGCCATTGCCTGTGCCAGTGGCTGAGGGCACTGGCTGCTGGGACTGCTGTCACTGAGGCAGCTGAGGCACATGTCAGGATGGGTTCTGGCACGTCCCCTCCTGTGGCTTCTCACTCCACACCACCCCAGGAAGGCAAATTTCTCCTGGACGTACACATTACTCTCCTCCTATCTTTTCCTCCCCATTCTCTCCAGCCCTCTTTCCTTTCTCTATTGATTCTCTGCTCCCCCCCTTTCCTGTAAGACCTGGTACGTGACTGCCCCCCCTGGTGCAGCACTGATAGCTCCTCAGCTGGAGTGCCAGGTCAGTTATTTAGCATCTCTGCCTGGGTGCCAGATGGGTTTCATTTAAACCCAGACCAACAGTTAGATCGTGGGGTCCTAGTCCCATTCAGTGATCCTGTTGTAGTCTCTCTGTGTGGGAGTTTGACAGGCACTCCTGCCCAGCCTCTGCAGGCCACATTTAATGACAAGAGAGAAATCACCCTCACAAAATGCGTACACAGCTCTCTACACTAAATCAGAGATGCAAAATCACACACTCTGCCAGTCACGCTCAGGATGAGAATTCACTTCATGAGCACTCCTCTTGATTTAAATAGAGGGGTATGCCAGCTATTTTTAATTTACGAGTCCACCACACTGCTGCTGCTGGTGGCCACTGTTTGTTGTATATTGCTGTGATGCACTAAGCATATACTAAAATTTTCCAGAACATCCTGTCACATAAATTCTCTGTGTCTGCACTGTGTTACTTTGACAGTCATCACTTGTGTAAGGTCTGAAACTTGTCATTCTTCATCTTTTCATCAGATGAAGCGTACAAAAATTTATATTTGTCTAGGAGGTTGTAATCTTCATTTATTTTTGCAGGCTATATGGATGGCATAAACAGCATTTACAACAGACTACCTACACTAACAATATAATCATATTCTGTACTAAGAAAGATAGAAGGTGAGTTTCCATCTCAGACAAATATGGTGAGTTTTTTGCCACTTCAGCTGTGTCTATATAATGGTATCCTTAACAAACGCTCACTTGTTAAGGGCTACATCTCAATTAACCCAAATGGTTTTCAAATTGAAACAGAAAAAAGAAATGCATGAAAAGGCCACTTATAAGCAATTTGGAATGAATTGCTGCAATTTATTGCCAGCTTGAAACTCTGAGATGGACCAAAGGTAAATCACTGCATTCTGAAACTAAGTAAAATGATCCACAATGTTTTCCCTCCCTGTTGAATTTGAAGAGAAAACAAACTGGCTCATGAATACATAGGATTGTGTTGTTCTAGCGCCACAGGACATTTTTAGCTTTTTAAAGAACTGGTTTTTTCCTTATGTTGATAGGCCTTCTCATCTTGAATCAAGGGCTGAGTCTCTTCCGAGACTACGGCATCTTAGCCATTGCTGAGCTGAAGACCCAGTATGTTCCCTCATCAAAGCAGCAGGAAGTCCTTCTGCTAGGGCTTTTTCACAGCTGCCTGGCTTCAGCACTAGGTAAAATTCACTCCAGCAGAAGAGACCAATGCTCCTCTTGTGAGAGGAGTCTAGCCACTGGAAGCTGACACTCAAAAGAATAGTGTAAGGGGCATTAAACTGAAATAATTTGGTCTCCATAGGACAGTCTTACACCCAGGAAGATCTCATATTCACGCCTAATACCAAGAAACATCCTTCAACCATAACACAGAGTTTCTTCTTAGAGTCTTACTGTATTTTCAGCGCTTGTTGTTTGCTCTGACAAGCAGTCTCCTGTCTGTACAAAAGCCACAACTGCAGGGCAATCAGGGTCATCAGAGCAGGGCAGCCCCTACTGAAGGGAAGCTGGGGGGAGAAACTGACTCAGTAGCTCCATTCCAATAAGTGAAGTGTGATCAAACATACAAAATATGTGCTGTCTTTTTTCAGTTTGAAGATGGGCTTAATATTAATGCTGTATTAATGTAACTGTTGCACAGCTTTCATTATTGATAAATTAGAAGAAGCAAGGCACCTTGGAATCAGAAACGTAAAGCTATGATGTCTGTAGCAACCAAAACTGCACTATATATGTTAAAGATCTCAAAAGAAAATCTTTAATCTAAAAATCTCATCTGGAAGACAATGAATTTAAGTTTTTGCCTACATCTTAAACATGGGAAAAATGGATGAGAATCAAACATTAAAAAAATGTGTATAGCTTATTCCAGTGTACAGCACACTACCCTGCCTGCATGCAGTGGAGTCCTCCTAGGTAGAGTCAAACTGGAATTTCCTGGCTTTGTTAAGAAGTAAGTGCTAACCCATGGAACTTTGTTAATAACTTCTGTGCTTTCAAGAACAATTTGCTACAAAGGGAAAAATCACTTTTCCCTAATGATAAGACAGCTTTTCTTGAACTGTAGCAGCATTTTTGCTCCCAAGGTCTTTCTTAGTCATAGAATCCTGCTCACTAAAGACTTCCAGTTATCAGTTGGGTAAAATCCAACTTTGTTATCTGGGATCCTACAGAACATCATTTTTTTGTATGCCAGTTCACTGCTGTTTATTATAAGTTATTTCCAGACTTCCTTCTTCGCCTTCCTGAAAGATCCTTGCAGTGAACTGGAGCTACCCCGTGTGACTGCGCTGCAGTCTAGTCCGTGTTTACTCCGCTGGTGCAGGCACAGGAGACGGTGAGGCGGCACGAGCAGTAAATGAGACAATAACAAAGATGGAATATAACTTGAGGAAATTCCAGAAGTCCACAAGGAAACAATGGGAAATATATTAATTAAGGAATGTCTGTTTGTCTGGCTCCAGTCAGATTAGCAAATAAGCCCCCAACCTTGATGTTCTGATCTAGAGAGGAGAAAGGAGAGAGTGTAGATGGCCATAGCTAGGAATTAATGTCTGTTAATGAGAGGAACATAGGTGGAATTGGGTGGGATGGGATTTCAAAAGAACTCAGAGTGAGAGAATTTACCTAAAGTAATGAGCTACTGTGTACTAAGAATATACAGTTTTTGCTGCTGTGATTATTCCTTTTTTTTTTAATGTATTTAAAGGAGTAGGCAATGACTTCATAAGGGCTTTTTAGCCTTAATCAAGACCCTCTTGTTCAGACCCTCTTGAGAACAAATGTTTTGTAGTGATGGGAGCTGAAGAAACAATTATGCTCCCACAGCTGGAACTATCTGCTGGGTGGCACTGAGGGCATTTGAACCTTGGAATTGCAATTGAGCACAGACACAGTGATGAATGAGGCTGTATTTGACGCAAGAGAAATGCACTTGAATCTTCCTCAAAACTAATCCTCAGTGCTGGTCCTGAAGACCCTCCAGTCATACTTCTTCCTTTGTAACTATCATGCCCTACTTTAATTTCTGTCCTCACCATCTTTCTCTCTGAGTTTAACTGGAATAAAGGAAGTGCCATCCATGGGATTTAGTGCATAATCCTAAACTGCATAGCAGTTTCTGCACAAAAAGAAAATAACTTCAACTCAAATCTTATATTTGCTAGAGCTGATCACACTGGAAATTTCTAGCCCTGGAGCAGTACAGGTAGCTCTTTTCCCAGCTAGTGAGGTATCTGTTTGTATTGTTTTCAGGTTTGGGCAAATGACTCACTGGGTTTTGTGTATCTTATGGAATTCTCTATCAGTATTTCTTCCCATGAAACATATTTTAAAAGACATTGGCAAGTGTGGACGCAACTGTGCCTCCTGCTGTGTGATGGTACATAATGACATGTAGCCACTTCTAATTTTTATTAAAACTCTGTACACTGAAAAATACGTAAAAGGCACTACCAAACAAGACAGAGGGGAACAGAAATCATGTTTTGGATAAGCTTTTTTTCATGCTCAGTGTTCTTCCCCTCTGTGTTGCACATTACTAACATTTCTAGCAGCAGTTGAAGAATGGTTAGATTCCTCCTCCCACTTTTCTTCCCCCTCATCTTCTTACATTTGTCCTCTCAAATAATGTATCTAGTTCACCCTAAAAACCATAACTTCTTTCTATCAGTGTCTAAAGTCCAGAAACTGAGAGCTTTCTACCTTATTGCTGAAGTAAACTCTGCTACTGTTGGTGAGTGAGGCTTTGCAGCAGCCAGGCTCTGGAAAGCCATGTCAAGGAGTGAATTCTTCCCTCTTTCTCACTTTTACAAACTGGGGAGATCCTTCACTGATTGTGCTGAAGCAAGGAAAAAATCAACACCACATTCACTATTCTGCACGGATCATCCACTGTCTATTATGAGCTGAAAATACCATCATAAGAAGAATTAAGAAGGCACAGCTACTAGTAATGAGCATATGTGTATCTCTATTATACTGGTTTTAAGATTACAAGGTGTAGTGAATGCAAAGGGCCTCACCCAGCCTGCCAAAAAAAAAAAAAAAGGCAAAAGAAAAGAAGAGTAGTAGAGAAGAAAAAGAAAACCCTGCCCTAAGTAGTTCTTTTTCTTCTTGAAGGCTGTTAATGAAAAGGGAAAAAAAATAACACTTGAAATGAAAGGCATTGAGGATCTGCTTGTCCTCGCACACATTCACTGTGTGCTGAAGCCTGTAACAATGAAGGGAAATGATAGCAGAGCAGCATTGCCCTCCCTCAGACTGAGAGACTTTCACTGCAAAAGCATTTTAAAAGAATAACCCAGAGTACAGTAATTAAAGCTGATTCGGCTTCTCAAAAGACGGCTTCAAGCTTTTGTGCTGAACCTTCACAAATTCCACAGGGCTTTATTATTAATTGTGCTCCCCCTGCACACTGCTCTCTTTGGGATGTTTCTGCTGTCACAGGCTCAGTATTTCTCACAGGCTTTCTGTACATAACTGAGACTTGTCAGGAGAGGGAAATGTTTTTCCAAGCATTTTCCCCCTTTGTCCTGCCTCTCTTGTGCCTGGTTCCCTTGGTAATTTTTTGTTTGCTTGCTTTTTAATTTTCTTCAACATTTCCTTTCAGAAATTCTCTGGTGGAAAGGAATGACATTGGGGCTGGATGCTTTTCTTTCACCACTCTGAGATCATATGTCAAACCCACCTGGGATCATTGCTCCTGAATCTCTGAAAAACTGGTCTCTTGCAGGAGCTGCTTGACTTGCTGCAGGGCAGGCAGCCATGAATGCATCTGTGGGTGCAACACACACACCTGGCCTTGGGTACAGATTCCACCAGGTATCAGGAGAGACAGATACAGAATTTAAAGGCTGCTGCTAGGCATGGGAATCTGGGTTAGGAAGCAATCCGTGCTAGAGGGAAGAGTCAACCCATCAGGCTGTAGTTCTCTCACAGCCATTTTTCCTATGTTTCTGTGTGTTGTTTTTTGTTTGGTTTTGTGTTTTGTTGCTTTTTTTAACATGGACAAGTGAAAGGCTGAGTTTTGTAGAAACTGGAAGACAGGCTATGTATCCTGGAATAAAAGTGAAAGGCAGCACTCTTTATTGTAGCCAAGGGGACTATAACATGAAAGGTAGCGACCCACTGTCATTTAAAGGATAACCCTAAGCATCCGAAGACACTGTTGCTACTTTTTGCGTAAAACTCCACTGCTAATATTTCTTGCATCTTTCTGTGATCACTCATAATAGATAAAAAATGTGGGGAAAAAAGAAACAGTTTACAATTTGACTGGGCCTTGTGCTACGTTAACACATGACATTCATTGCTTGATGGTAGGCAGCAGCCTAGCCAATCTGCCACAGCACTTCATGGATTTCAGCAAAACAGGGTAGATTAGAAGGGGGCCAGAGTGTGGACTGCAGTTCTTTCCCTCTGAAGAAGAATTGTTCAAATGGAAAGAAATAGAAATTCCCTTTGCGATCAAATATATTGTTTCATCCATCCAACTGTCCTGACTAGTGTAGAACTCTGCTGCAGGGGAAGGCTTCCGTTTGTGGGGGAAAATGAACTTTATTATCATCACCTGATTGTCCTTGATGGCAAAGTTGAGAATTGTTTAAATTCTTTGGACTTATTGAGCCAAATATAGGTGTGCACATATAGTCATCCTCTTGTGACCTAGTCATCTGCCCTTCCTTTACAGTCAATAAGAGAAGATATTTCTCCTGCACCTTTCTTCATTTTAATGAAAATAAGAAAATATAAGAAGATATAAGAAAATATGAAATAAACTTGTTCTGTGTAATACCCTAGAAGTGCCTTCTTGTTCCCATTAACTCCTCAGAGAGGTAATATGACCAGTTTAGATACACTAAAAAATAAATGTCACTCCCTATCTTCACTAGGGGCAAGAAGGAGGATCTGAGAAACTCTGGGCTGGTTAGCCTGATCCCTGGGAAGGTACAGAAAGAAATAACGCTGGAAAGCATTCCCAAACCTATCAGTGACAGGAAGGTTACTGAGAGAAGTCAGCATGGATTTGTGAAGGGGAAATCAAGTCTGACCAACCTGATATCCTTCTGTCATAAGAGGATACTGACTCCCATAACATCCTCATAGATAAACTGCTGAAATATGGACCAAATTATAGGGCAGTAAAGAAGACAGAGTCAGACTTCTCAGTCATGTTTATTGAAAGGGCAACAGGTAAAAGGCATGAGCTGATTCGTGGGAAATTGCTTTTAAACATAACCGTAACTTTTTTATTATGTTGTTGGTCAAACACTGAAACAGGTTGCCCAGAGAGGTTGTTGCGCTTCAGTCCTTGGAGATGTTCAAAACCTGGCTGGACACAGTCCTGGGCAATCTGTTGTAGCTGACTCCAAAATATATCAAACATATTAAAATATTGTTTGTTTATCCAAACCCAATATGCTACCAGAGGACAAAAAATTCTGGAGTAAGCTTTTGAGTCTTTTGCCAGATTATTTGTTTCAGCTCTACCATAGTGGAATCAAACCAATGCTCACATTGACTGAAAGCTCTGCACCCAGGAGTGCTTAGAAAAACCAAAGGATTAACAATGCCTTGGATTTTTCTTGGCTGTGAACACAAGCAATGAAGTTTTGTTTCTTTTTTAAGTATCAGCCAAAGATCATGAGATCTGGAGAGTTTATCAGTGTAATAAGTGTTGCCCAGGAAGACACAGAGACATATCAGCATCACGTAGACATGACTGCATTTGCTCATAGCATCACTGACTGGGTTCAAGAGCAGTAAAAGTCAGAGATAAAGTGCAGGGTGAAAGAGAGTCTGTCCATGTCTGAAGTTAGTATAAAATTTTCTCACTTCTCTCTAGAAGAGACCACTAAGCAGGAGAGTTGAACTAGTTTTTAATTTACCAAAGTGTTTTTTTTCTTCTCAAGGCCCAGAGGAAAAACAGACTTCTGTAAAATGAAAGGAACTTGAAGAATTTCTTCTATTTCTTCCAGTCTCTAGGGAATCTGGCCTCATCTCTCACAGCCTACCTCATTTTGAGACCGGTGGTTATAGAATACTCAGGGAGATGCACCAAGAAAAATATTAATTCCCATTGTGCTTGGGCAGAAAACAGCATCTTGTGTTCTCAGTAGCAGGCCTGGCCATGTGGCCCAACCTCTGCAACCTCCAGGCTTCACTACTGAGAGTCCCAACAGTGATGAAACGCTGCCTGCCAGGGCTTCAGCTGGTACAGACTACAGGAGCACATCGCACTTTGTCTCACGGGTCACTTCCTCTACACAAGTTTCTGCCCCTTTCCCAGCTCCCCAGTGGCTGTGGGGTTCATTTCAGTGCCTCCAGAGGGGAGTTTGTGCCTGACATTCCAGCAGGGCTTGTTCCTTCTGAGCAGTCACATAGGCTAAGACAAAAATGAATTACAAAGTGACAAGATAGCTCTAGACACACCACTGAACTAGAAATAAGTGGAAAGGTCAGTAAAATATTCTTCTGCTGAATTAGAATGTCTGTTATTAAAGAGTACATGGAAATGGAGCAATAGTTAATGCTTTGCTATTTCACAACATATTCTTTATATACTCCTTATCTCATTAGCACACTGAATAGGCATTTGAGGTAGGGGTGCAACCAAAAGCCCATTCTCTGAAAAAATAAAGGAAAAGAAATGTGCAAATAATAATGTCACAAGACCCAGACACAGAATTTTCTTTAAAATCCCTTTATTTGTCTTTTCTTTTAACTTCTGATCATAATCTTTAGGAGCAACATTTTGCAAATTTCCTGTGTCCTAGAAGCATTATTAATGGAACACTGAAATGTTCTTTGAACGTGCAGCAGGTGCAAGACTTTTAAAATCATATCAATTACTGCTGCATTTTCCCCTTTTTCTTACTTCAGCATAGGCATCATTTCAACAGATGATATTTTATGAACTGACCCACTTAGAGATGATGCCATGCAATGTTTGAAGCTGGTATTCTGATCTGGCACATACTTGAAGTGTTGGTGTCTCTTCTAATAGCCCTCTACATCTATTGAAATCCGATTGCAGTGGAAATGGGCGGAAAAGGCAATGCTGAATGTGATAAAATGCCTCTGAAAGCACAATACACAGCTCAATGTACTATTGTGCTCCATCCCTTAACACGAAAGTTAACGACAATGTTTCCAGAGGCTGTGAAAAGAATTGGGAACAACAGGACTGAAATGGTTTATTAGGAAAATTTACCTAATGAGAGGGTCACTAAACCAGGACTTGGGTTTACCCTCCCTTCTTTGGTAGGCTTCAAGTCTTCCTAGAGGCACCCCTCTTTGTGTCCCACTTCCCCACATGGAACATGTGGATCCCAGTACAGTCCTACCCTCTGGAGTGATGATGGCAAGGTTTTCATGAATGGTGGTACTGATAAGATTGGGAAAATACCTGTAACAATTAGGCAGGGGTCAGAGAGAGGGATGTAGCAGGTATACTGTATTTCTTCATCAGATGTTTTCAGCCTTGCAGGAAGCAAGGGATTCTTCTGGGAAATCTTTGCCTGGAGGAAGCACAACTGCTCCAATGTTCTGAGGGTGACATTCTTGCTAGCTTCTGTCAGAAGCTCTGCTGGTGGCTTAGACAGCACTTGAGATATGGAAGATGCCCAAGCACTGAATCATGCTACAATTATAACAAGCTGCTGAACTGTTCCAGAAAACATCTCAGTTTCAAACCATCAGGTTTCACATGTTTAGAGTAAATTTTACTGTAATGAGCTTGTCCGTCTAACAGGCTGGAAAATCTGGCAGGAACTGCCAATTTGTACACATTTGCCACTAATAGGCTTCTCAAACACTGTGGAGGTTTCTACGGCTGTGTAGCCATTCACATGGCCTCAGAGTCACTCTCTGGGGATGGATGTTAGATCCATCACAGCCAGCCTCAAAGTTAGGATTTGTGTTATGGGTTGTAGAGGCTAGCAAAATTGTCAGTATCCAGAACTGCACTGTGCTTTGGCTGTCCAAAACCAGCCAGAAAGTCGTCCCCTCTCCCAAAAAACAGCACTCTTCATGTACAGAATGAAAAGTCACCATCTGGTGTGCATCTGGCAGCAGACAGGAGGTGGGCTAACAGAGTCAGAGCCAGGTCTTGGTGGATGAGTGAGAAAGCAGAATGGGCACAGGCTCCAAAGCACATCACACTGGGATGGATGAAAAGTGTCAGCAGCCTTGGATTATTAATTAATTAATAATCTTTATTATAGGCTCCAAAGAAAGTGCAGCTCTCTTTGCATTCCCTGTACTTGTGGTGTGGTTGTGTCTGCAAATGAAAATCTGTTCAGTAGAGTGAGACCTCCTTTCAGGCTGTACGGTGGCTGCACAGCCCTGTGAGCTTCCCAAAATGGGTCCTGGTGGATTAGGGACAACGTTTCCTTCCTTGATCCCAAGGTGAGAGTGTTACAAGTTAGACAAAACAATTCTTTTTCTCTGTGCAGGGTGAGTTCCTCCTTTGCTGACGGAAGAGAACAATTTGCTCAGTGATTTGATGCTTCCTGACTGTTTAGTTACTTTGTACACTTAAATAGAATGAAGTTTTAATCTGAATTATTCCACTTAGATGCAAGGAAAAACTCTGTAAAATAGGACTTTGAAAGGCAATATTCTCTCAGTTTTGTCAGTTTCTATTCCAAGCCATTGGGGCCTCAGGAACTGATGCCATCTATCCCTGAAAAATAGTGTCCTCCCTCTGCTGCTGATGGAAAGCAAAAAAAAAGGGTGTTGCTGCATTCTGCCTTTTCGCAGGGTTATTTACCTACCTGTGCCTTCTCAATTACAGGAAAAAAGCCAGGAGGATGAGGGTCACAAGACCTTCATCATGGTAGAGCGTGAATAGAAGCCCGAGGTTTAACAACCTTAGAAAGTTAACCCAAGGTCAGCAACCAGTTTGTCAGTTATTGAGCGTGGGATCAGTCTGATGATCCCAGAAATTACTGCCCTGGGATCCAGTTTTGGTAGCTGGATTAAACTTACTTAAATATGGCAAGAGTAGAAATTAATAAAGCTGGTGCTCCAGAGGGGTCTTTCCAGTATGGTATCATTTTCCATGCTTGTAAAAAAGTGCTTGTAATCTATCCTTAAAGTCAATTAAAGCAAAATGCAAGATGTTCATTTGTTCTATGCAGTTTATTTCACAAAACTGTGTTTTGTTTGGGGTTTTTATTTTGTTTTGTTTAGGTTTTTGTTTGTTTGTGTGTTTGGGTTTGTGTTTTTTTCGCTTGTATTCTTTTGTGTTTTTTGCTTTGTAACATCATGTTTTTTCTGAGTTTGTTAACCAATATGGTCAAACCTCAAAGGCTAAATCATTAATTTCCTCAGATGGATTAAAAATAATGAGACTTTTAAGGGTATATTCTTTTTAGTCGCTCTTTGAACTGTTAGATTTTAGGATTTTGATCCTTTTGGACTCAGCATTTCATTTTTCCCACTGCAAGCAAGGACTAAAATTTTCAAGAAATCACGGGATTCCAGGAGACAGGGCTTCTGCTACCAAGCACTATATAAGGTGAGAATACAAATTGTATCCACACTGTGGTGGACAAATCCTTCTACCAGTGGAGGATTCCTGCCTGTAACCTGAAAATTGCAGGCAAGAAATTTGTGGTGTCCCATGATGCAGAAAAAGAGAATTTCACAGGATTCTGACCATTCAAAAGAAGGCATTCACATATTCAGAAGTGGCCTTGTTCACCTTCATCGCCATTATTTGCTTCATTTCTGTATGAATATGACTGCATATAGTGAAGACCTATGCCTTATGTTATATCTATGTGCTTGTATTTGAGAAGATTTAGAAATTGCAGTTGAGTGAATCTTACAGGCATTAGACCTTAGCTCTAAAGAGATGCTCAGAAGTAGCTTAAAGCCTTACTTTTATTAGGACTCTGATTTTGTTCATTAGAGGCATGCATTAAAAGTTGCAGTTTAATAGAAATTTGAGAGTAAATTGCTGTGTTGCTTCAAAGCTACTAAAGTGTAATCTCATGTAGCTGCAAGGACTGCTTGTCCAGTCCGACAGCTCTGCTTCTCACATTGCTTTCAACTTGTCCATTTTTGCTCCTGCTCAGCATCATTACTCTCCTGACAGCCTCTTGGATGTGCAGCTGCCATCATTCTGTCACCTCTCTAGACAGACAGCAAGAGGTAGCATCAGTCTCTGCTGACAGACTGATAATGTGGCATCTTATTTTATCTCTGAGGAGAATACTGTGTAAAGGGTTGCCTTTCAGTATCATCTTGATGCTTTTCTGAGTAATTTCTATAGTAGGAAAAGAGGTTGGATTCCCCTTTAGGATCTTCTAAGGTCTGATAGACTCCTGCAGCCTATATTAAGATCATGTAACTCCACCTTGGACTGGAGAATCATAGATTCATAGAATCATTTAGTTTGCAAAATTCCTTTAAGATCATCACATGCACCCAGCACTGCCAGCTCCACCACCGAACCATGTCCACAAGTGCCACATCCACAGGTCTTTTAAATACCTCCAGAGATGGTTACTCCACCCCTTTCCTGGGCAGCCTGTTATGGGGAGAGATAAGAAGCACATGGCAGCACAAAGGAGCACATGGTGGCACAGAGAGGTCTCTGCAGGACCCTGGGGGAGGGGTGTCACACTGCAGACCCCTGCAGAGGGGAGCCTGCCGGGAGCTGACAGACAGCGAATAGCGCATGTCACCCCACAGAAGGACATTGAGAAGGTGCGTTGCTGACGTGGCAGCATGGGATAGGTCACACCGGGAGAATTACCATAGTGAGAATTACCATAGTGAGAATTACCATTAGTAAGGAAATACTGTGCCTTGAAGAATTGCATAAAACCAGCTCGTTTCCTTTGAATAAACGATTCAGATCCAGGATCTGGATTCAGATTCAGATTCCCACCCGGTGAGGTCCATGTTTCAATCACCGACAGCCTATTCCAAAGGCTGATAACCCTTTCCAAGAAGAAATTTTTCCTAATAACCAATCTAAGCCTCCCCTGGAGCAACTTGAGGCCATTTCCTCTCATCTTGTCACTCATTACCTGGGAGATGAGACCAACCCTCGCCTCAACCACAACCTCCTTTCAGGGCGTTGTAGAGAGTGATAATGGCTCCTCTAAGCCTCCTTTTCCCCATGCTAAACCCCCCCAGCTCCCTCAGCTGCTCCTCATCAGATTTGTGCTCCAGACCCCTTGGTAGGTCTGGGGAAGCTTGGATCAGAAGTGATGCAAGAAAATCCCCAATTCTTTCACTGTTCTCCTCTTGGAAAGAACACATTCTCCAACTTATTAGCCCAGATGGAAATAACCATCTAATTTACATTACATGTAATAATTTTATTCATATTTTCGATTCCTGATTTCAACAGTCTGTTGTCTAGAAATATTTTTCACTACTACATTCTGAGAAGGCTTAATTTGGAAGTTTTCATATATATGTATTTTTTGCCTTTGCCAAAGTCCCATCACAGGTAAATATTGTGTCTTGTAAAGTCATCCAAGAAGCAATTCTTTCAGTAAAGCACTTTGTAGTATGTCCTTATAAATACTGTTGGTTTAATTGCTGCTCCAACTGTTGTGACAGAATATTCTTACAAGACATTGGAAAAACACCCCTCTGACCCTCTTTCTTCAAATTACCTGAACAGGTCTAGTAAGAAGAGCAAAAGTTTGAAAACCTGTGATTTACAGATGAGTTTTTGAACTAGGCAGCTTTTTAGATGGTTAATGTATATTTAAAGGAGAATTGTTGGAGACATCCATTGGACGTAATAGTCAGTGGGGGATATTTCTTGCCAGTTCCCTGTGCTGGTTATAATCCCACTGGAAGTTTGCACCCTGAGAGGAGCCGTTCCTGGTTTGTTCTGGTTCAAAAGAACTAGCAAAACATGGTGCCAAAAGATGGTCCTGTCCAGAATGAGACACTGTGTCTTGCTCCTTGGCAGGTCTTGCAAGGAACTTTGAAGCAATATTAGCAAATTGGCTTAAATTTAAAGATATGTTTTTTGTTGGTTTGTTATGTGTTTTTCAAAGAGAATGCTTTTCCTCTAAACAGACAGCATTTTGCTTTGCTAAGCTGAGTTATCACATGTTCAGCCCTGCTCTTTTTCCTGAGGAGAGGTGCTGTACCAGGGCTTGAAGAAAACCCAAGGAATGGCAACAAATTATGAGACCTGGAATCAAGGGACTAATCCTGGAGGAAAATACTACTTAGGAATAATTCAGAAAAGGGTCTGCAAGCCCTGCATCCTGCATGGGCTCTCAGTGGGGCCAGGCACTGGCCCCCTGCCCGGTGTGATGGACACAGTGGAACTCTGGATGTAGGTCCAGCTTCAGTGGAGCAATCTCTGCTCCAAGAAATCAGGTTTCACAAAATCAGGCCTGAAGTTTCTAAGACAGCTATTACAGTTTTTATTCAAGCAAAAGATTTGAACATAAACTGGACTGTAAGGGTACAGTTAGTCCACCACTTTCAGTGAGCTGCATATACTTCAGCTTTACCTGCTAAGGAAAAGAACTTATCAAGCAATTGTATTTCTACATCGTCATTCTGTTTTCCAGTTCAGTGCGAAGAAAACACCCCAAGTTAACAGAGACTTTGTGGATACCGAAAAGCTGCTAAGCAGAGAAATTTTCCGTCTCCTTGCACGAATTCTGTGAGAATGTTCCATTGCTATGCAAGCTGTGTAAACAGTAAGATAGGTTTTTGTAAATAACCTTCACGTCTGGTGTTTTTTTTAAGCTACATGGGACAGATAATCTGAAGTGGATGTCTGGTGCTTCAGCCAATCACCTCAGGACAGGTGTGGACACTGTCCAATGGTTTTTTGGAACTAGGATATATAAATGATATTGTAAAATTAATAAATAATTCACTCTCTCACTGGACTTGCGTGCTGCTGCATCTCTGAATTCCTGCTAAAGACTGCCACAAGACTTTCCCTGAACGAGCAACTCATCAAAGCAATACAAGGCTATATTATGCATGGAAAATTATATTCTTTCATGTTGTACCTTGGATTTCTCTCTTAAATGATGATTGGTGGGGGTTTTATTGATGTTCAGCAGCTTGATTATCAAAGACAGCAGCTCATAAGATCAGAGAGAAATTATGATTGTGTATTTGTGGCTGGTTATTATTTAAAAACAAAGCCTGTATTGGCTACTCCTCCATCAGACACACTCTTGTGGATATTCTTTTATGATTGCTCCATTTTCTGAGTCTCACAAAACAATTTAAATTTAAGTGTAGTAGAGCTTATTCTGCTTAAGATATCAAGGGAATTTACATAATGACGAATTTAAACGCAAACGCACAAATTAAATAAATTCACATGTAAAGGAATATGCTTCAAAAGTTAGCACATTTTTTCTGGCTTGGATTCAGAGGATAATTAAAACCTTCAACCCTCTTGCTGATCATCAATCCAGAAAACATGTAAGTAGGTTTATAGAACAAAAGGCAAAGGGCCTGATCTCGGTATCCTGTCTAGACAATGAGTTGACCTTATTTAAACTGGTGCACAGAGGGGCATCTCCTGGGAGTTGAAATCCATGAAGGTGAAGGAGCTAATTGCTTGAGATCAAATCATAGCGTCCAACAGAAAAAGTGTCCAAAATTCGTATGTACTCTTGGGAATGTTTTCAAAGGGAAAATAAAGCCGAACAACCTGGTAAGGAAAGCTGCTTAAACGGCTGTCTGCAATTTCTGTCTGTTACTTGAGCCTTCTTGGTCTTCTTGTTCTGTGCTAAAGTGAATCTTTGTGCAGTTGTGCTGTGAGCCATTTTGGGGAACTAAGCCAGCCGAATGCTGAAACTAATTGTCCTTGGTTTGTTTTCCAGACAGATCAGTTCCTCAGTGTGATTCACTCTTGGACCAAAGGGTCTTGCATAGGCACAGCCTGAGGAATGATGCTAGGGCAGGAACGAACAGCAAAGAAGCTGAAGTGTGATTATCCCTTTACTGACCACTGGATGCATTATTCATCTACTGTCATGCTGAGAAATATGTTTATTTAGCAATTTGAATGTCCTCTTTACAAAGGCATGTAGTGACAGGACAAGGGAGAATGGCTTCAGACTAAGAGAGCAGGTTTAGATTTGGTATTAGAAAAAAATCTTTGCTGTAAGGGTGGTGAGACACAGGAAGAGGTTGTCCAGAGAATCTGTAGCTGCCCCATCTCTGGAATTGTTCAAGGCCAGCCTGGATGGGGATCTGAGCAACCTGGTCTAGTGGAAGATGTCTGTGACCATGGCAGGGGGCTGGAATGAGATGATCTCTAAAGTCCCTTCCAATCCAAACTGTTCTATGATTCTGTGATTCTTGATGTTCAGGCTGACAGGTAATTGTTTTAATAAACTGTGATGTGGTTTATTACCCCTCCTTTCTCTGTAGCCCAAACATTAAGACCAAGAGGTTCAGCATAGTGCTGGGAATAGGCGAGAGACTGAAAAATTCTGCAAAATTTGCAGCATACCTCAATAGTTACCTAATTAACCTCCTTAATTTGATGAGACTAAAACCATGTTCAAATTGACTGTCGTCTAATTATGCTCTGTTCACTAATATTTTTAATAATATTTCTTATTTGCATGGCATAACTCATTTAGTGTGAATTATGGTGATTTTTTTTAAAAAGCTGCAATTTTGGGAATGTGCAAAATTATCACTTATTCATTTTCTCTGTATCTTACAGTCTGCGTGTACCAAAATCAGCTGTAGATTATGACTGTAAAAAATGAAGTGTTTATTACAAGGACTTGGGCTTCTTATGATTATTCTCTGCTGGGTTTTGAGGTACAGTTAACCCTCTTGGTGAAAGCATGAGTCTTAGCGTGATCTGTAGTGTCACTGTGAAGATTAAATATCAATACCAAAAGTAATGATCAAATTTTTGACTTAAAGAAGGTCTAGATGTTTTGACTCAGCATAAAGCTGCAGCACCCAGTTTCAAAATAAGATACATTTTAATATCCTGAAAAGTAATTTATTGCAATATGTGAGCACTAAAGAAGTGTATGGGTAGATATATGGATATGGAAGTACTCTGCTTATATCTGATGTCTTGTAGTTATTTCAGATTAAGTCTTGGAAAAATCCGTGTGATTGTTTTAATGAGTGTTTCTTGAGACAACATAGTTCTCTGTAGGTTAAGTAATAAAAGAAAAATTCTGAAAACGTGAAGATTTTTATTTTAGGCTACTGAGCCTTGAGTTTGTGCCATAAATTCTATTAGTGTGGGATAGCTGATAGATCTAAATTTGTGAGGAACTGCTTGTTCTAGATCTGTGAGTTTTAGATTCTTTTGGAGATGGCATCATCTGAGTTGGCATCCTCAATAATATTCTTTCTTTAAAATCACTTCTTTGAAAGCCTGATCTTTAGAATCATAGAATCATTTAGAGTGGAAAAAACCTTTAAGATCATGAAGTCCACCTATTGTCGTAGCACTGCCAGGTCCATCACTAAACTGCCCTTAAGTGTCCTTAAGTGCCACATCTTTAAATCTTGGTAGCACCTCTGGGGAGGGTGACTCAACCACTACCTCAGGCAGCCTGTTCCAATGCCTGATAACCCTTGCCGTGAAGACATTTTTCCTAATATCCAATCTAAACCTCCCCTGGTGCAACTTGAGGCTGTTTCCTCTTGTCCTATGGTCGTTACTTTGGAGAATAGACGGACCCCCAGCTGGCTACACCCTCCTTTCAGGCGGTTGCAGAGAGTGGTAAGGTCCCCCTTGAGCCTCCTTTTCCCCAGGGTAAACACCCCCAGCTCCCTCAGATGCCCCTCACAGAACTTGTGCTCCCTTCCCCTGCTCCATTGCCCTTCCCTGGACATTCTCCAGCATGTCTTTCTTGTAGTGGGGGCCCCAAAACTTTACCTTTGTGGTACCTTTTTCCAGTTATATGGCTTCTTACGAAGGAGATTGCTTCCTTCATAAGCAAAGGGTATTAGGATTAATGCCCACATGCTGAGAAGTGAGATAGATTTCTCTGATTTCAAAGAGTTCAGTTCAATTGTGTGCTCTGTCACAGAGAGAGGGACCTTTTCCCTCCGAGGGAGGTATTAAGGTACATCCCTAGCCACTGAAAGGGGAATATAATAGGATTAAAAAATCCACCCACTCCTCTGTTCAGGTTTTTGTTAGCTAATTGAAGAGGAGGTGGAGTTCTTCGGGATGAGAAAACACGAAACTCACCTTTGCTTGCCTTGGCATACAAACAAGGACCTGTCAGTGACAAAACACCTTTAATTCAAGCACTCTTTCTTGCAATGGGGCACAGAGCAGCAGTGACTCATGAAACCATGCCAGGCCTTTGTACCTGCTGGGATCACTGCCTCTGTTCTCCCACCTCCATTATGTGTCCTTTTTTTCTCTGCTGTGGCTGCTGTCTTGGCTGCATGCCCTGGGGAAAGGTTGTTTCTTACATCCTTGTATCATTTACACTCTTTCCGGACCCTTCCAGTAGTTCAGGTCCTTGGGGGATCTTTGCTGCATGACATGAAACAACCAGCTGAGATGTTTAAATCTGAAAGCTTTTTTCCCTTCACTGTGTGAGCAATCAGGGGAGGAAGAGGAGCTCTTGCCTTGCCTTTCCAGGCTTATTTAGGCACGTAAATTGAGTACTTGACTGAATTGCTCTCTCTCTTCATTGACCACATAGGGAGCCTCCTGAGACTTATGTCCTGCCTTAGGCATCTAACATCAGATGACTACAAATTGGCTGTGTGCTATCATGATTGCAACGTTTTTCCTCTCTAGCTTTATTTATAGCTTTAATCATTTCAGTTATTGTTTGTGTAATTTCTATGATCTCTTTTTTAATAGCAAGATGCAGTTTTTGCTTTTTTACCTTGACCGTCTAGGCTTGTTTTCTTATTCTAATAATAATTCACTTCAGAGAGCCTTCACCCAGTTTTCAATCCACTTTGCAAACTGCTCTTATTTGCATCTGCCAAGGCCCATATGAATCACAGAATCACAGAATTGCTGGAGTTGAAAGAAACCTTCAGGATAATCTTGTCCAATCATCTACCCAGCACCACCATAACCACCCCTAACCCCAAGTGTCATATCCAGACTCCTCTTGAACATTTCCAGAGACAGGAGCTCCAACCACTTTCTTGGGTAACTTATTCCAATGTTTGAGCACTGCTTCAGTGGAAAAAAAATTCTAATATCCAATCTGAACCTCCCCTGGTGCAACTTAAGGCCATTTCCTCTTGTCCTTTCACTTGAGACATGGCAGAAGAGACTGACCCCCATCTGGATACAACCTCCTTTCAGGGAATTGTAGAGAGTGATAAGATCCTCAAAAGCCTTCTCTTGTCCAGACTAAACAACCTCAGTTTCCTCAGCCACTTCTCATATCAAATATTTTCTAGACCCTTCACCAGCATCATTGTTCTTCTTTGGACAACCTCCAGCTCCTCCATGAAGTAGGAAAGGAACCCATAAGACTGACAGCAAGAAGATCCCACTGAAATTAACTACATCCAAGATGAAAAGCATTGTCTGATAAATGGTAATACTGTAAATGGACAATTTCACCTAAATTCTGCCAATTTAAAAACATCAGTGGAATGAGAAGTGGATTTTAGCTGAGATTCTCAAGAAAGTGAAGTCATAGTTAAAGGTGATTTAGGGGAGTACAATTACCGATCTTTGCTCATAAAAATGCTGTGGGAACTTCACTGACTGGAGAGCCAGGATATCCCAATTCTTGATTGCTGGCTGTACACCAAACTGTCTGCAGACTGAATTTTATATGATTTGCTGAAGCTGTCCTCAGTTTCTGGTCTGCTTTACTTTTCAAACTGGTATAAAAATAAATCCCCTCAAGTTTCTTATCACAGTGGAAAATTATCTAGTTTTATACACTAGACATTTTTAATAAGTTTTGTTTTCTGGACAAAAGCCTGTATTTATTTCTCTAGGCAAAGCAGGTAGGTTGCATACAGTGAAGCTATGCTGGTGTCATGCATTAAGCACAGCTCCCAAAATTAGTGACTATTTATGGTACAGCCTACTGCCAGAAAACCCAAGGAGTAGAAAATGCCTAAAATGCTTGACACGAAAAAGGTGCTTGTAACTAGAGTGATTGACTGATTTTTTAATCTGGGGATTGTCCTTTCCAGGAGGAGCTACCTTCTGCCGTAGTGCTAGTTATTTCCCTGGTAAATGAAACAAGAATATAGTTTTGCTTGAACTCATTCATTCTGCCATCTGTGAGACTTGGGAGGAGATTTGATCTGCTAAAAGTGATACGTGATTCACATCATTACATTCTGGATAGAATGCATTCAAATATTTTTATTTAAGGTCCAACCAAGATAATTAGCTGCTTTTTTGCACAATAAGATCCTACATCCTTTACATTTTTGCATTCTTTCAACTGTGCTTGCAGAACATTTTTAAAAAGCAAGCACCCACAGCTTTCAGTTTATTTGAAAAAAATATTATTTTCACATACATTCGATTACAGTTTGAAGAAATTTAAATGGTGGCATGAAGCAGATTTCTGCTGGAATAGAATAGAATTCTATGGAAATAGGAATAGATTGGGATATAGATTAGAATATAGGAATAGATTTCTGCTGGTAAGAAAAACCACCCCCTTAGATGAAGCAGAATTTTTTTTCTGTTCCTACCATTAGTACTTTATCATTAATTTTCTATTATTTTTAGAAAGTGTTCTCTGGCATGTATTTTCTCATTCAGTAATTATTAGAAGTACAGATCTGTTCATATACAACTTCAAATAACGAAGTTAACCACCTTATTCTGATGACTGTCTGCTCTGCAGACAGCATAGACCCTGCACCAAAAATTGTTCTTTAGCTCCACAAATCCCCAAATTCTGAATATTTTTTAACCATTAATTTATCCTATTAAAATACCACAGCTTGACTTTGTTTCTGGTTTAAAAATTGTCTGCACTGAAATAAGAGTTAAAAATGAAACCTAAGTGTGAGAGACCTGCTGTTTCTTCAGCCTCAAAATCTGTTGATTGCAAAGACTACAGTAGATTTTATCTTCCTTCACATTTAGCGAATTACTGTATCAACATGAATAAGTGATGGTTCTTATTTTCTTTTTATTAATTTTATTCTTTGCTAAGTGTCACTGCCAGCATGGCGTAGTTTGTAATGACCACCATGATTATCTGCAAAATCTATTAATTTGTGATAGCAATAGGATAGCTTTTAACAGCCAGATCTGTTTGTAGGTCCCTTGAGGATCTTCTTGTGCCCACAAATCCCTGCCTTTTTCAAGAGAAAGGGTAGTTTTTACAGTCTTCTGCTTCAAAGATGTAGTTTAAAACTGCCAAAATGATACTTAATATTTCAATATTTAGATTTTAATTTTTCTCTCTTTTTTTTTTTAATAATACAGCTAATTTTTTATTGTTTTAATATAATGAGGCTGAAGTTGAAACAAGACATGTTTGATCAAGGCATATTGTTGACCTTTCTAACATTTTTAATTTGCAGAAATTCTGCTACTTTGAATTTTATCACCAACATGTGATAGGGAGAAATGCCAGAGTTTCAACAATCAGTTCCAAGATAGGAAAAGCATCTAGCCTGGCAGACTGTGCACTGGGCTGACAAGGTTAAAAGCTAAGAAAATTTGGCTGAGTGGGGGTTGCTGATTAAATATGAAAGGACAACAAAAGTGTAATATTGTCATGGTGGTTACATATACTCCATTTTAAAGGAGAACTGTGGTTTAATGAAACCTTAATTTAAACAACAAGGAATTAATTCCATGTCTTTTTCTTCCCTTCCTACATTTACAGGAGGCCTTTCTTTGAACATTTTAAAGATTTTACTACTTTTGGACTGCTTGGATACTTGCTTTTATTAATATTTTATCCTGCCTCTTCCCTTGAATTACATTTTTCGTGGCAATGCTTTAATTAAAGGGAGCTGAGAAGTAGAAGAATTGTTCTTCAAATCTTCAATTGAAATAAAATGGGTTTTGGTGCTGTCAACTTGAGACTGAATGGTTTACTCTTGAGGTTTAATTTATATCAATTATAATGACCATCCTGTGAGTAAAATATGGATAAATGCTAAGGAGAACGTAACTGCTATGATTTTTCATACCCAGGACTGTATAGTTTGCAGTCTTTAATGTTGTGTAGCTAAACAGGTATTAATATAGTGTGATTACACCCACCCATCCAACTCAGGCTGCAACATGCCATCCTCACTAACTCCTGTATGTCCTTCTTGCAGGAGAGGGAAATGAAGGGAACATAAATATATCTGACAAAGTCATCGGGGATTAGAAAACAGAATCCAGCAATAAATATGGTAATTAGGCAATTTGAGACTTAAAGCACAGGGTTCTTTGAAAATGCAATTTTGGGACTGAGAACCAGCACTGAAATTTTTACCATTAAGGAGAATTATGATAGAACTGAAACTTTTTAACGACATTTAAACATTTTTTATTGGGAATTTAATAACTTTTCTGCTCATGCTAGGGAAATTTTAATGATGAAGCTACATATAGAGAGCTTTCTGTGCACACCAGTCCTCGCTACTCTGTCTAATCTCCAGCAGCTGAATTTAGACTCCTCCAGCATTCTTTTTATTACAACATTCTGACGATGGGGGACTACTTAGTTAAAAACGAGAATGTGGAGTTTCATGATTAACAGTAATTTTGGACAGATAACACTAACTAATTTCATGGATTTGATAACCTTAAGATTTGCCATTTTTCAGTATTATGTTCCTCATTAATATTTGAGGTTCTCATACATGTTTGTGGTTGATGTTTTCCATTATGATAACATGGTAACAAAGCCAATAGCTTGAGGCTTTGTAAGTAGGTGATTCCTGTTAAAGAAAGCTTGATGACTTTTTAAAGTGGAGTTCGAATAACCAAAGATGCCAAGTCTAAATGCGTGATAACAGCAAGAGTTTCTTTTCTTCCTTGAGAGTTTTCTGCCATGTCACTCTACTCCTCCCTACCCTCCAGTCTGCTATCAGCTGCTTAACTGCTCCTCAGCCCATGGGGAAATCTCTTGGTCTTTCAAGCAATGGCAAAACTCAAATAGGAAATCTGTGCATGGCACTTTCGGGGAATGTATGATGTTAATTCGGTCTTGGTGATGAACGATAAATTCTGTGTCACACTTGTGGGGACCAAACCAAGAAAACTGCAGACTGGCACTCTCTCAATACTCCAGAGTGTGAAGGGGTGGTAGAGCCTTTTTCAACTGTATCTGTTGCAGCATTATGTTTAATTAGGGACCATTACAGATCACTAATAAAAGCATAACGAAGCAAGTCTCACTGTAACTTGCAAAATTATTAAAACTAGCCTTGCAAGCTGAGGCAGATGGAGGCCTGGTGGATAATGATCTGTGTTGGGCATCAATTGCATCTCCCCTGGGCATGGCTAAGGATAATGTGAGGTGCTCCAGCCTGGGGAGCCCTTGCTCTCAGCATGGCAGTGCAGCTGTAGTGCCACACCACCACCTTATTTTTGCAGGAACTCTAAATGCAGGCGTGATTGTGTAAAATCCATATGTGCAGATGAGGTGTGCTTTGCTGCTTTTGAAACTGTGCAATTAAAGATGAACACTCTGAATTGCTTCCTAGACCCTAAATATGTGCGCAGAAAGTATACAGTTACTGAAACAAAAAAGGTCAGGAAGTTTTGAACCCTTTTGCCAGAGGCAGGGTAACCAGTATATCTGTTGCCCCAAAATATCTTTTTTTCCCATCTGGTTGCAGTGCAGGAGACAGGATGGAGAGAATTACGTGCTGATAAAAGTTAATGAATATTTTGTGTATGCCTCAGAGAACAAGCCCCCTTGATTTTTAAATCTCTTCTGTGTCACTTCAGCTCCCCAGACTGATCAGTATCTCTCAGACAAGGCTTTGTCATTGGATTGCAGCCAAAGCATATTTTGGCATAGGCAATAATAACAATCTGCCACTCTGCGGATAAATAAACATTTGCATCATTGTGTGTTTAAAAACTAATCCTGAAAGGCATTAACTTGCATTTGCAAATGTCCTCAGTGTCAGTCTGGGTATTCCCAATGTCCTCAAGAGAGTTATCCAATGAGCTCCCTTTCCTGCATTGTGCAATTTCTGTCTGAGCACAGAGGGATACTCACTCTTCTTTAGCTGTTTTTGGTTTTTTCAATGTAAAAATTCCCAAACTGAGCCCACATCAGTGTCACTCAGCTATCTTTGCTGTCACCACTTTTGTGCAAAGTTCACGCCAAGCTAACAATAGCCTCAACTGGACGGCAAATCTACAGCCCACCTGATATTTTTGGATTGCCCTTTTACATGCAGTCCAGAGCAGATGGAACAATACAGTGATGAGAGAAATACTCTTGTTGTGTATATATGTATTGCACCATTACAGTGTCCAAAGAGCAGACCAGGCTTTTCCATTAAAAGGGACCATTGACCTTAACACCTCAGAACATTTCAAAGCCCTAAGTAAACTGATATCCATTTGTATCCTGAGTTCATGTATTGCCTTGAAATCATGGTGCCTTTTTTGATGTTTGTCGTTTATAGGCAAATGTTTTACAGTAAGGATAACAAACCCAGGAAGAAGTGAAACAACAACAGTCCCAGAGCACATTTGATTTCCTGGAATAAATCCTTGTAAGCCGGTACACTCTGATCTTGTGCTGCGTTTTGTCTCTCAGTTTTAGCAGCACTGCAGTTTGGAGTGCTGTATCCTACTGTCTCTCTGGGGCTCCAGGTTCATAAACCAGTGAATGAATTATATTCATCCATTTGTTTAGTTTTATCGTCTGTGGCAGATAGGATAAGGAAAATAACTTTGTGTAATAAGGAATCTGTGACTGATGCTGTGTAAGTTGGAAATATATAAGTCATGGCTGGCCCTGTGTATGCAACTGAGCCCAGTTTGTTGTAAAGAAATCATAGCAGTGCACTGATTTGTGGCATTTCTGCAGCCTGTAACTGCGGCCACACTTTATGGCTGTTTCCTTGTTCTCAGTGGCTCCTAATACTTCCCCCTCTCTTGAATGTTGTTGGTTCCCACTCACCCTCCAGCGGCACATCTGCACCTCCTTTCTGTCCGTAGGGGAGGGCAGGAGCTGCTGCGGGACCCAAGTACACATGTCCCCAGCCATGTGTCTCTTGTCCCAGCTTTCCCATGGAGCTGGATCCAGGTGCAAAAGCCTTTTCCATGAGCAGCTGCACTCCTGCCCCGTTTGAGAAAAGGTTCTGCATTGGCTTTGGAGTACAGCAGGAATGGCCACAACTGGTCCCTAGAGCGACCGTGCTGCTGGGGGAGGGCCCCACGCCATAGCAGGAGGATATTTCTTGCAGGAACTGTGGCTGTGGAGAGTCCTGGCAGGAACAGCTGTCCCTGAAGGGCTGCAGCCCAGGGAAGGGCTTGCACTGGAGCTCTCTTCCCTGCTGCATGCCACAGATTAATTCTGTGTGTTCAGTGCCTTGACAATAATCAGTGGTGACAGGTTACTCTAGGGACCGTGATGTCTCCAGTGGGAACCCCAGTGGCATTTGGGAAGAGTCTAAGGGATATTTTGAAGTTTAAATTTGGAGCATTTTCATTCTACTTAATATTAATTAATTACCCAATAACAGGTTTTCCATCACAGAGACCAGCTGAGCCAGAGCAATAGCAGAAAATGCACAAAGGTCTCAAAATGAGACTGGGGTTTGGCCATCTTGCATTGCAAATTGTAAGTGCATTGGGAGCATTTGGACTGGCCTGTTTACACAGTTTTGACTCCCTGAATGAGACTTAAAGAGAAAACAAGGTGAGATGTTCCCATTTGACTCTAAATACTGGACCTGACAGGAGGTTATTTCTTTTTGATTCTAATCTATAGCTTCATGATTCTGTGACATTGTGCCATGACTTGGCTATTGAAGGCTGGTGCAGTGCTGGAAAGCTGAACCTCAAACTCCAATACTCTAGCTCTAAAGAAATGAAAAATGTATGTGCTAATACAAGGTATTTTTTAGCAGTTCTTGGAATGTGGGAGCTTGGAAGCATGGTTGCCTGCCTGGAGACCAATATCCCTTTCAGTTCATATAATATAATTAATCCTGTGCATTTTGCTTGATCTCCAGGCATTACTCCAGCTGTTTGTCATGAAGAGAGTAACACTATCCCTTCTGACTGAGCCCAAATAATCCGAGATTTTGTAGGCTGAGACCAACACCTTGATTGCTAACAGGAATGTAAGTGGCAACCAGCAAAGACTGTGGGTTTCTAACTTTACCACATCTCCAGTGAACCACTTCATTTAATAACCAAGCTGCATCCTGCCTTTGCTCCAGTGCCCAAGCAGTCCCAGAGCAGGGTCCCCTGTGGAGCAGATTCCAGCAGCCTCACTAATTTAGTTAAACTGGAGGAGGAGCTGGTCAGTTAAAATTAAAGAAAAAACAACACCCACATCACATATTGCTGTGTATGACTTAGATGTTAAGGACTGGATTAGAATTTGCAAGAGCTAAGACTCTTCAATACATTTGCATAGATTATGTAAATGTCCTTGAAAATATATTGACATATATTAAACATGTGAACTCTGTAATTTGTGGTACCATCTCTTACACTGAGGGAGTTTCTGTATGGAAGCTCGTGAAGTTCAGCTTGAAAAGATGTATGGCAAATGTTTATATAATTAGCCAGACATACAAACTGTAAGGCTAATTATTTTAATTGATTAATTTCAGTTGTGTAGACCAATTCTTAGAGTAATTACTTGACAAATCTTAATTGATTAGTTTACTCTTTTTTGCAGGCATTATTAAAGCTACCATACCCTGGGGGGATCTTCATTTCCAAGAGGAATATACATCATATATAACTAAGGTCCTGGACACTGGCACAGCACTTGCAGTTCAGGGACAAAGCACTGCCAGCCCTGGAGGCTTTCTCACCAGCCAGTGTTAAAGGTGTTCAGACAAACAGTGTGGAAAACAGCTGCCCCTGCAGAGAGTAATTCTCTGACATCCAAATGCTTGCCTGAAGCCTGGAAATGGCTGAGGAAAGAGCAGGAGCTGCTGCTGCACTGGCATGTGTGCAGAGGATGTGGAAACGTGGAAGGCAAAAGCTGTATTTTCTGCGTAGGAGCAGTCTGAGCTGCATAACTGTACTTAAAATGTAAGGTTTTGGAGAGCTTCACCAGGGAAACAACACTTCTCCCAGCAAAGTTATCAGGAAAATATTCCAACTATTTTGGTGGTAGTAGCATTTTGCCTAAAATCTTTGGGTCATGGCTGTATATCCAAAAAATAAGGCTGTGATCTGCTCCATGAATATTTGTGTGTGTGACTATGTACTAGCTAAAGAAGCAGGATATTAAAGTTTCTGGTTTGCTTTTGCTGTGATTGTATTAGTTCCAAGGTTTTCTTATGTCTTTAAACTAATTTTTCTAAAAATGCAGAGCTCAAAAGCCAGTTCTACACATGAAGGTTCATACTTTGTTCACAGTGGTTTTATTGTTAGTGAGATTAGCATGTGGATTAGAAATTGTGAACCTGCTAATTTAATTCCCCCCACCACAACCTTCCTACCAAAATGCAACAATCTTGTCCCAAATGCAAAGACCATACAAAAAAGAAATTAACATTAGGAAATGTATTTATTTCAGGGGGTGGTGGGTTGTTTTTTTATTATTATTATTTTTGTAGTTTTTTCATTCTCAGAAGTAACAGAATAATGTACTGAAAACCAGAGAGGAAAAATCAATCTGAGGCAAGAAGTAAGCATGAAATGCTGTAGCCCAAGTGGATAAAATGAGATATAAGCAACTGAAAACAGAGACTTAGCATGGGAAACGTTAAGCAACCTTATCTCTCCGTGTTGCTAGCAGCTCCATCTGTTACACACAGTAAAAATACTGAAACCAGAAAAGCAAACACAGCAACGATCAACTTTATTTATTGAAATAAAGATGCATAAAACAACACTCCTATATCAAAATGTCCTAGAGGAAGAAAAGCAATCTCACCAAGCATGGTTTCCCAGTAGTGGAAGAGCTATGAAGGGAATTGCTGGAGGCAGAGAGCTGCTTTTTTGTAGGTAGTGGTACACCCTGAGATACAGAGGACAGAAGGATTTCTAACACAACAGAGGCTTTCTACAAATTTTTCCAGTTTGCCTTTTCTATAGCTTTATTAGAGACATTTGCTATACTGCTCTCTTTTTTCGAAATGAGTTGTTCTGAAAGTATACTGGTCAAAGTGATTTACCATTTCCCTAGGAGATTATAAAGAGAGAGTCTATTTTGATGGTTAATCATTAAATGGAGTCCTTTCCATTTCCAGGTCTCCTAAAAGAAACAGTGACTGAAGTGAAATGCTCCGTATTCATGCAACCTTGGCTTGCAAATAACATGAAAGTTATGCAAGCAATGGCACATGTGAGTCAGGTACTCTCTGAATAAGCAGCTGGAACCATTCAGTTTGCAAACAGTGAATTGGCCCAAAAGGCACCTTAGGAAACAGGACGTTATCATCTGAGTTATCTAAAATATGTTTTCTGCTATGCTTGCTGCAGATGACAACATTTTTTTTCTGTGGATTCCTAGATAACTTACTTAAATTGGAAATCCACTTGTGATGTCAATAATCATACAAAAGTATAATTTTTGTGGTTTTTTCTGTAAAGAAGGAGTAGACACTGTAGTTAAACAGACTGATTCAGCTCCCTTCTCCAGCAGTGTTGAAATGAGGCTGCATATATTGTAAAAAGCATTGATACTTCCCTTTGCAGCATCTATTGCAGATTCCCTCAGTCAAGGATTTAAATTAAATCTTTGCCCAAAGCAAAAATCAGCCCTACAGAGACAAATACACCATTGCATTTGATTTGGGCAACTGCCCATCTTCTGATCAAACACAAAAGTCATCTTCGTTTTAACCAGTTCCTTTCTCACCCAGATGTTGTCAGTGTTTGTATAAAATACTGCATATAGTTATGCTAAATTTAATCTGCTTAGCTGAAGCAAATTTTGTAATTTTTTTGTAGAAATATACAGCCAAAGAAATGTATGTGACTTAAATGTTTGCAGGACTAATGCTTGTGTGTCGATGTATGTATCCTTTCCCAGAGAGTTTTTAAATAGAGCCTCTGAAAAGGTCTCTACATTCCAGTGTAACACACCAGAATATGCTGAATTACTTAGCTGCATCACCAAGCATGGCAAGTGTGTGTGGATATGTATGTGTTTGTGTAATTTCTATCAAATTAAAAACAGGAAATGAAAGGGGCAAGGCTCTGCTACACCAAACAGCTGCCTAATTTCGATAATCCTGCTGACCACTTTACTGAGCTTTCAATGTAGAACCCAGGTGCAGTTTTCCAATTGAGTGTCAGCTCTTCACACCTGTGGGATGTTGCTCTGAAGGCACTCTGTGCTTCTTTCAATCTTCTGGCGCTGTCTCATGGTCATCACACAAAAGGCTCAGACACCACACTGCAAATGAACCCCAGCTTGATTTCCCAGGAAGGTGTTCTCAGCCTGAAGAGGCTCTAAAGCTGCCTGGATGCTCACAGACAAAGCAGTGCCATGGCACAGGGCCATGCTCTGTCCCACAGAGGCCTGTTCTGTTCCAGGATGAGTACAACCCATAGTGTGGGGCTAGCCCACACCAGGGAGTGGTTGCCCACAGATTGCCCTGGCAATGCTTTAGGGCCAGCACATAGCAGGTGTTGTGGCCTTGAACATCTTGTGCTGAGGGCAGGGGCTTGGAGAGGGGGAATTAGGTGTATGGATATCAAATCCATATTATCACTTACTCTGCTTACTAGGACCAGTAAGAATGGTCTCTAGGAGGTTTTATCTAGAGACATGATCTGAAAGATATGAAGCCAGCTTTTCTGGCATGCAGCCTCTGCATCATTAAACTACAAAACCCACTTAAACAAGAAAGCTGGGATTTTGCTTCCATAGTATTTTCCCTTCTCATCAGGATGAATAAATCCAAATTAAGTTTTACTTTCTATTACATCATCAACACTTGTGCTGCGCTTGCTCCTGTCGTAATCCCTGTTCTGTATTTTGGAAGGAGCATAGCTAATGAACGAGCTTTGCTGCCTGGGTTTCACTAATCATTTTCAGCTCTAGGAAGCTACTGGGAAATGTGAATGTGCCATGTTGCTCAGAAAATCTTTATGCTCATAGACTGCTTGTGTCAAGTACTGTGGTTGGTCTCTGGCAGCAAAGATCTGTCTGAGCTTTCATAGGTTGTGGAGGTTGCTAAAACTATCACCTTTTCTCCCCGTTTCAAATACGAAGGCATATTTTTCTCATGTCTGCCCATTGTGCCTGCGCTCTACAGATAACTCTGCTTCCCTGGCTTTAAGAGTTTGTGTTATTTGTTTCATGGGATTTTGTTTTCTTTTCCCAGCTATCTGTGATATCTGGTGACCATAAAAGTGTGAATCATTTTTTTTCTGAGATTGGTGCTCCTATAAATCTTCCAGGTATTCATTTAATAGAATGATTTACATAATTTCCTGCACTCACCTATGTATAGCCTGCTCCAGTTTTGTAGGGATTGGTTTAAACTTGCCTTGTGCATCCATACCAGAGAAAATATTCCTTCAGATGCTGATTAATCTGTGGTGATAATTTAATATACGTAGTTTTGTTGTGATAGGAGTGAGGCAGACAGAGAAGTGATGCTTGTGACTTTGACCCCTTGTTGAACCTGTGGAGCCTGAGGGGAGACGTCTCCAGTGCTGAGGCGTGCACAGGATCCTGTATGTCTGAGGTGAGGTTAATCTCAACCCAAGTAAAACTTTAATGAATCTTTCCTGATTTACTGCAAAATTTCAGGGTGTATGAACCCCACTTAGCATTTGCACAGGCAGGCTCCTTCTCCTCAGTTATCACATACAGCACACTACACATACAGAATTTTTGGCATTTACTCTCCGTTTCCAGATTTGTGGACTTCTACCTTTATAATTCTCAAAGAGCTGAAGGGTCTTGAGTTGCTCTGCTCGTGAACTTTTCAGTCTTAGTGCATGGAAAAGGCTTGTAAATTAGTTTCTTTCTTTTCCACTGAGTTTAACCTTGTTTTCCTGAGGACACCTTTAACAGATACAGTATGATTTTGCCCTCTCTGCTGTGGTGGAATGGATACCAATGCATTCACATTGTTAACATCCACCTGGGTAGGAACAAGCCCATCTCTATAGATGCCTGGTTGGGGCTGGTGCTGCTGGTACGAATGGTTACTGATGACTGAAATGCAGCCCCTTTAGAGCCTCCATTAGAACTAATTACTTTCACCACTGCTTTGTTGGTTGCGATTGCTTTTATTTGCAATATTGGGTACATTGACTCCTCTGCCTTTCTTCCTCAGAACAAAAAATTACCTTTTCCCCTTCCCTGCATTATCTGAAGGTAGGGACCACCCTCAGGGCAGATGCCAGCTGACGTCTACCACCCGTGGTCCTGCCCTTGACGTTGATATGATACTTGTAGATAATTCACATGTACAAGTTCGTATAAAATGAACTCTTACACTAGAGACAGGAGAACCTGGGGCATGACTCATGATCTTCAGAGCTGGTTTTATGTTTTACTTTGTTTATTGAGTCACTTTGTGTGTCCCTGAATTCTGACTGCTGCTTCTGGCATTACTGGTCCAGCACCTTATGGTCAAGTTCTGTTTCCCTTTGTCACATAAAACCTTTGAAGTCTTTCATCACTAACACAGTACAGCTGCACTGAAGCATGGTCTCCAAGTCATTTCAAAGTACTTGTTCATGTTGGTTTTTAGCTGTGATATTAATCTTCTGTTTAACTTCCTCATTCTTTTGTGAAATTTGAAGGTGTCCACAATGCCACCCAGTTTTGGGCATACAGCGCTCTGCTGAGAACTTTTACAGGTCTTGTGGATGTATGGTTCCTGGTTTCGGAGATTGAAACAAGGCACTTCATAGGGCGTTAACCTTTGCTGCCACAGATAGTGAGAAAATTGCTTTCTGTTTATCTTTAATCTTATTTGTGAGAAAATAGTGGCTCAGCCTTTTTAACCTTATGAACTTCTGTATGCTTTCAGACAGCTGCTATGTTTCACTGTCTTTCTTTTTTATAATCAACGTGTTCATGAAGTGTTATCTTCTGTTTCCAAACAGAATTTCATTCTTCAAATTACTGTGACTAAATTCAAAATGGATAATATTTAATCTCTGCCTGCATGAGTAACAAACAGTATTCATCTATCACTGGTCACAGTGAGTGCTGAATATACAACATGAAGGTCTCTTTTAAACAATGGATCCAGTTTGAGGAATGTGAAATATCTTTATTTTCTTTTCACTCTGAAGTTTTGCTTTGGATCAGGGTAAGTAAATCATCTTTAGATTGAACAATGGAAATATTAGAAAAATGAAAAATAAATTAAAAAATAAAAAAGAAAAAGCACTCCTGCTCGCATACAGAATTTACGGTATGCTAGACTTAGGCTAATCTTTTTCTGGTGTCCAGCATATTTTATTCCATTTTGCCACTCTGTCTGTTTATTAAATTACACCTAAAAGGTTAAGTAATGCTGCACCACAATATTGTGGATTGTGTACATCATAGTATATCACAGACCAGATGCTCTACCGATGTAAATCAAGAGAGATTCAGTGGCATCTGCAGAGCAGTATTGGTTTATTAATCAATATATCAACTGGAGATCTGTCACTTTATATGTAGAGGTACATTCATACATAAAAGAACTATAGAAAACCCTACATATCCTATATATCTATGGTCATTGAGTTGTCAAGTTCCTGACACTTGAAAAGGAGAGATGATAGATGAGGTATGAGTGTCCAGGTGATTTTGTGGAACAGCAATTTTTATTTTACAATTGACAGCACAGAGCAACAAATTCAGCAAAGACTCTGCTCCAGAAGAAGTTCAATCCTGACAAGAAATGTGAGAATATATTATATTATGTGTGCGTGTATGTATGTGAATGCGACTTTAGAGTGAGGATGAGCATATGTGTACATGTGTGCTATGCAATGTTTACATCAGATCAATTACAGTATCAGCTTCCCCTACAGCTGAACTGGGAACATGAACAGGAGCAGAAAATGTGTGAAAACAGCTGTCTCCAAAGCATCCCTTGCCTCTCCTGACTGCAGGTTGCCAGTGTTTCCTAGAGACTGCACAAGCTACGACGTTGTGCATTATTTAAGAGAAAGGCACATAAATTCCTCATGAGGATTCAATCCGAATGTGTTCTTTCAAGAGAGAAGTTGATGGTACTGATGTTGATTGTACTATAAAGCTGTGTACTTTTCCATGCCAGCAGAGCATTGAGCAGTCATCCAGTGCCTAAAAAACATCTGTGGCAAGATACCTGATTCAATTTAATCCCCTACCTTGCCAGGATTTTTGCAAGGCTTTTCATGTTTAATACAATGGGCTCTTCAGCTTCCTTCCTGAAGCCCTTGGCAGCTCTACCAAGTACTCCACTGCCCTTATGTACTGAAGGATATCAGGTACAACATAGAATACATGACAAAATGTACTGTAGTATTGCTAGTCATCCACACTAAACAAACAGGGACTTGGTCTATTAGGATTCTTTAGCATTTGCCATATGCAATGATATTCATGGTACCTCCCAGGTGGCAAATGGAGGTGGAGAAGGTGACATTGGGGCACCAAGTTTAAGGGTGCCCAGCACAGCATATTCACCAGAGCCTGCTACAGATGCAGCTCTAGCTTAGCAGACCTCTTTTGTGTGGTGCTGTTTGATGTGCTGCTGAGAAAATTGCACAGCCATTTTGAGGCTGCCAGAACCCAAACTTTACCTTGGGGGCTGAGAAGTCTCTTGGCTTACAGGCAGGGTCTGTTTGAGGCGACTGTCACTGCCCTGTGTGGGTGCAGTGACAGAGGTGTGGTCTCCCTGGCTGTTACCAAGACAGTGGTTCCGCTGACTAATCAGTGAGTTTCTGAAATGGTTGTTTTTGTACATTTTCTGCTTGGAGATTAAGCTGAGCTGAATGACAGCCCTTGATCTGCTCTCTGTTCAGCATGAGGGAGGCAAATTAACACAGACGTGGGTGGAAGAATCAAGAACTGAAGTCTAAATCAAGAGGAAAGGCAAGTTTTGAGATGGGCTGATAAGTGATACAGCAGGTTATGAGAAGCTAGGAAAGGAGGATGCAGGAGCACAAGAAAGTCCATCTCAGAATGATTGGTGAGTGCTCACTTTTTGGCGGGGCGGTGTGTTTTTTGGCTTGTTATGACCTCCCATCTCTGCTGCCTTGCTAGGACATCTCAAAACAGATGCCCAGTTCACTATGCCCACTACTAGGTTTGATGTAGTAAAGCCACTGCGCACCAATGCATGCCATATCCTATTTATGTGCTGGACTAAATATATCCATGCTTCCTAGAAAATGATTCACCCACAGGGGGAGAAGAAAAAAAGTTCATCAACACTGCAAGGATTCTAATAGGCTAAAAAACTAAATTAATATCAAATGAGTGAAAGTGGCTCAGGTTTGGACAAAATACTCCAGCAATCAGTTTGAAACATTAATAAAGACAGAGGGAAACACATGAAACCACCTTTATGGAGTAAGGGAGTTAGCAGAGAAGTAACTCACTAGTGACACAGAGATAAGCCACTTGCCTATCAGTTTATGAGGTATTCACCAAGCGATTTCAGCTTAGATATGCTCAGTAAACCTTTACCTTCTTAGAGCTTTACCACCTACGCAGTTTGTTTTGGCTGTTTTTTCAGCACCTCCTGATTTCTGAGGAGTTACAGAGAAGAATCTACTCCAGTGTGCGACCTGGTTGTTTATATTGTATCTAGAGGTCACTTCTATGCCTGAAGAGAATCCTTATCAAGCTAAATGTTCTTTTTTTCCTCAGGCATCAAAGTTTTGGCATGATAAGATAACATGAGTTGAAAGTTCATATTGAGGAGAATGACATAACAGGCAGTATACAAGCAGGAAAAATAAGTTGCATCTACTGTTTTCCCATGACTAGAGTCCCATTTTGTTTATGGACACTGGAAGTAACCAGCTCCACTCAGTGGTAATAGTAGTGATGGCTCTTCTAACATTTAACCATAGCTACTAGAGCGCAAATCTGTTATACACACCAGGGTGAAAATTGTTGTGATGTCAATAGATTTCCACAGCAGATACAGGCTCACCCTGCATAATAAGCAAATAATTAATAACCTACAGCCACCTCCTTCTGGTGGAGTATATTAAAAGAATGGGGAGAACTGCAACTACCATTAGTGGAAATAGTATCTACCCACATTCTGATATTTACTCCTTGTTCTTTAGGTGACTCTGAGTGGAAGATTGGACATAATCTCTGAGGCCCAGCAGTCTCCTTTGCATGGAAAGATGAGGGAGTTGATTTTGGCCAGTGCTGCTTAAAAATCACTGTCTGCCACATGAAAACTAGGGACTATGACCAGGATGTGGAGCTGACACTCCAGGGGTATGTGTGCCACCCCAATTTTGGTGCTCTCCTTTAGCCAACCTGCTTTGAATTTTTAGCTAGAAGATGAGGAAAGACAGCAATCACTCTAATGTAATATTATCCACTTGTGTAGGGAGAACATGTTGTGCAGCTGCAGAGCTTTTTACTCAAGACTCTCAGCCATCACAATTTAAGGAATTCCTTTAAATCCTGTGAGCTGCATTAGGTAACTGGATAACTATTTGCAGTAAGATAAGCCTAGCACTCCTGATGTTCGTGGTATTTCTTATGCAGGCAAAGACTGCAGACACAAAGTTTACCTGTTTATCTCTGGTTATATTTAGTAATCTTAAAAGATGGTAAAACTCAACGATAACAGTCACACTGTGATAACCATACTGTTACTAAAAAGTAAAATGTTTTGTGTTTATTTACTGAGATGGAGCAGATCCAGCCCAAGCTTCTCTGTGACTGGAGTAGGATATATATTTACTTTCTGCCGTAAGCCTTGTAGTGGCCTGCAAACCAGAGTCAAAATCTTGTTCTCCTGAATGTGGGAGGTTAAGCCTTCTTCCCTGAGCACTGCACAGGGTGCATGTGGCTCAGTAATGCTCATGCATTTTACATTGGTATCAGCAGAGGTTTTTTTTCCACCATGCTCATTGCAGAGCTGAAATGCCACCTCTGGGTCAGAGAGAAACAAGGGCACAGCCCAGGCTGGAAGGAAGGGATCTGCCTGGTCTAAGGGCATTGCAGAAGAAAACCCAAGGCAAAATGGTCCCACAGCGATGTGTAGGGAAACCCAAATGCTGATCAAGGGAGGCTCTTACCAGTCCTTCAACTAGTCTGTGGAGGACTGGGGTCTTGGGCTCATTTCCATGAGCTTAAGATGTGACTACATATCTCCCAGGTATGATATTTAGTTTGTTGAACCATGTGTTAACTACTTAATAACCTAGAGCCATCTCCTTCTGGTGGAGTATATTAAAAGAATGGGGAGAACTGCAACTACCATTAGTGGAAATAGTATCTACCCACATTCTGATATTTACTCCTTGTTCTTTAGATGACTTAACTGCCAGCTTCTATTTAAAACCATATAAATATTATTCTAAGATGATCCTTTTGGGACCCTTCCAACTCAGAGTGTTCTGTGATTCCATGATTCTGTGATATTATCTGATATGGTTTATTTTCAAAGCCTTTTACTAATATGAAGTAAATCAGTGTAAGTCAGATGAAACTCCTCTATGCAGCATAGTCATAAAAACAGTGAAACAGCAGAATCACAATTTGCTCTGTCAAACTTCCATGATTGTGATGTGGATTTATCCAATGTAAGTGTGGGCGACGGTCTTGAATTCAGAGTGCAGCTTGCAGGGGACTGCTAGCACATGCACACAAAAATGTGTGTGCAACCTATATGCTCACACAGACGTGTATATACACATATAAAACTTTCCTTGTTTGTGTGTGTGACTGTGTGTCTGTGTACACATATATATGTGTAGAGACAAAAGGAAAGAGATTGAGTACGTATGAGAAAATAATTCAGTTCTCCTAAGATCCAAAATGCCCTCTGGATGTGTTTGCTTCTCTTTGCTAAGTACTGAGAAAACCTAGGGAAGCTGAAAAAGGGCTATTTTTAGTAATACATTTCCTAGCTTGTGCTACTAATTCTGAGGTAATTTATTATACTGAAAGGTGTTTGGAATTTAATTAACTTGGCTTTTAATTCTGATTGTTTGCTTTGTTCTTTCTTCCACTGTGGGTCGGGAAAACGAACTGTGGACTTTCACCTTTATTACCAATCAGTGCCCAATCACTTTCACTTTTGCATTCTCAGACATGAACACAGTGCTTCTGTGCAAGAACACAGATGTTTCTCCTGAACTCAAAGCTCTTTTTGTTGGCAGAAAGAACTGAATAAATAAAAATTCAAGGAACATTTTCTGCTTTGAAAAACAATGTATTTTATACTGTCTCTGTTGCTTACATTTCAAACTATTCCAGTTCAATTCTGCCTTTAAAACTTGTTGTTTAACATATTGCTGGTCTTAGTCTGGGGGATCTGCTAGTCTGAGGTCCATGCAGAACACTTCATAATTTCTACTCTAAAATGGTTCTCAGTGCTGCAAGGCTGAGCCAAACAAGTGAACTCACACCACCCAAACCTCCTTCCAACTCCAGCCAGCCCAGACACGTTTTCGCATACTTCAGCAAGACCCAAATGCAGATGATGGTTTGTCTTTCCACAATAGGCCCAGTGACACTGAGTAAACAACAGGGCGCCTTCTCAGTCTTCTTTCCACTTCATGAATTGTTGACATTTTACCCTCTTAGTTTAAAGCTGCATCTGAGATGACTGCTTCTTCAAGAAGGAGGAACATTTGACCAGTTCTGCCAAAGGCTGTTGTTATTTAATACAGAAAAATTGTATTGATAAAACATTGCTTAAATCAATGGGATTTAAGCAGCGTCTACCTGTTGATAAAGCTGTTGTAGTAGCATGTTTCCTTAAGAGAACAGGAAAAACATAATTGCATTTAGTGACTATTTGACATATGAAAACAAGGGTGTTTAGTTGCCCCCTTTCATAGTCTCAGGGCAGAATCTCTCAGGGCTACCAACAGCCACAAGAGTTCAGTGCAAGAGGCTAAAGCAAGAATTTAACAGTCTTGATCCTTATTCACAGTACTCAGCTTGTTATTCAGAACCTGGTATGTTTGTGGAAATAAATACCTATTGATGAGTGTTTCAGTTTTGTGGAGGTTTAGCCAGGCAAATTGTGTTGAATTGTATAAATGTTAATGTTTAACTGAGAAGGTCCAATTTCTTCCAAATCTGATTGCTGGAATTGCTCCTTGATCTCACATCAACTTTCTGTGCATGAATGGCACAATGCTGCTCACATTATCCATGGTGACACTTCCATGTAGCCACTGGACAAGACTGACACTTCCTCAAGCCAAAATTTTAGTTATATGTACACATCTGCATCTTATTTGCTCCCCATCCCACCTTCCAATTTGCAGATGATCCTTCTGTGGGAAACTGGAAAGAAGAAAATCTTAATTTCAAGATTGCACTGGATTTAGTTCACATCAATATAGGATCCTTGACTCAGAGAGCTGAAATAGTGGGCGCTGCTATTAATAAATAATCATATCTTCCACATACCCTTTTCTTCTAGCAGTAGCTTCCATTTGGACTCTATTAGAACATGCCCTCTGTCTCTGGCTAGGCTGTATTTTCGTTTCTCCATCAGAGATACAGTGTGCGTTAGTGCCTGAACAGAAATCCCTCTCAGCATCGCTTGAAACAGGCTCTGCTTGCTAAGTAAACAGTTTGTACTAGTTATCACACAGCCTAAAATGATAACAGACTTTCGAAAACTTATCTAAAGCAAAAATGGCTACTTGAGATCAAAGTCCAGATCACAAACTTCACTCATTTTGCTTTTATATACAAGGAATAATGACTCATATTCTCTATCTCTGTTTCTTTTTGTGCACCACAGTAGGGTGTCTCATTTGCAGCCAAAAGAGAATAAAGACCAGTGAATGGCAAATTAAATTCTTGAAATTCAGTTTCTCTGTCCTTTCCTCAAATTTGCAAAACATTTTTGTTAACATAACACTTTAAAATCTACAATATATCTTTTGCCCCATTTGTAGGTGGGCTTCTTTATTAAGTCACAAAACACTAACTGCAGTATCCTATAATAATGGTCTTCAGAGTGGCAGTAAATTGGCAGGAAATTACTGTAATTTCCTTTCTTGAAAAAAACAGGCAAAACCATCCACAAATTCAAAACATGTTTGTGTGAAAATACCCAACTCCTTTATTTTCCATTCAAGATCTCTATTTCCCTTTCTAACATTATGCACCACTTATTTGCATTACACATCTTGTTTTTCAGAGGCTACCTATAACGTTATAGTTTAAAAATATGAACCTAAACTTTTGTACAAATTTATGAAATTCTCTCTAGAATTACATTTCATGGTACAATGTAAGCAACCGCCCTATTTTCATCTTTCAAAACAACATTCCAGCCTGCCACAACATCAGCCTGCACAAAATGTATAGGACACCAGCAGAACTGGCAGGCTGTTGGGACCATGTTTCCTCAGTTTGCTCAGTTTGCAGTGCTCACATTGCTTTAACCTTCGTGCTTCTGCAAAAGTGCATGAGGGATTTGAAACCTCTCACAGCCTCCACAACCACATATTGTCAATATGTGGAAGTCTTTGCCTCTCTGGTTACCAGGCTAATGGAAGAGGAAAGGTAGAATGAGAAGTGGGTGAGTGAGCCCTCTCCTCAGATTTGAACAACAAGGAAGAGGAAAATGCCTTGCCTTGGGAAGAGTTAATCCTGCCTAGCCCAGCCTAGTATGACCAGCTGCGTCATGGTGACTTCCCCTGCAGCACTGAAAAGTTTGACACCACTGTTTGTTTAGGGCTGTGTCCAAAGGCACAGTCACACCCTGTCAGGAGCCACAAGTGGTGACAGCTTTCCTTCAGTGCCAGCTCTCTGCACAGTCCCCAGGGACCAAGAGGGAGAGAATCCCCTGGTGAGGCAGAGCTGGAGCAACAGCAAACACTGAGATGAGGCTTTATCACTCAATCGTTCATTCTCAGGCTCTTGATTCAGAAGATTTTTTTTGGGTGTAGGCTTACAAAGAAGCAGGAACTTCCGCAGAGTGTCGGTGTTCTTTCAAGTGCACTTCCCTCCCTAACAGGCTTATGAGTTTCCCGTCAGCTTGGGGCTTACTTAGCTCTAAAACTTGTTTTGCTGTAACAAAGTGGAAAACCTGAATTTGTCATAAGTTAAATACTTCCGGGCCTATCCATGTTTTTAAGTAAGGCTTCTATGCTGTCATGGCTCTGCTGTTGCAATTTATCTTTATGTGCACGTTTCAGTGTTTGCAGAGATGAATTCTGTGTCTACAAGTGGCCTGTTTTTCAAAGGCATGCTGTGGAGACAAAGGTTGAAACCCAATCACTTCACAGCAGTCTACAAGTCTGCCTCTCTCTTCAGAAGCTGTAAATGTGTCTCAGCAAAAAGCAACAGTTCTCCCATCTGTAAATAATGGGTTTGGGTGAAATAGCTCAAATACCTGAACAAAATCCTTGTTTAAAACAGAGAAGGAAATTCTGGTTCTGGGCACTAGCCTGGAATACTTTGGGGCTGGATTAGTATGCAGGAAGTAAAGATATGAAAAGGCAAAGGGTGGCTTAAAAATGTCATTGCACAAACCTGCACGCATATTCTCTCAGGCCCTGACTGGTGGTTCAGTAATGCAGCAGGCAACGATAATGATACAATTTCATAGCTCCTCTAATCCCAGAGGATGCACAAAATGCTTGACAAACTGATGTTCTATATAAGCAATAGTCTGGGCCTTTCCTTCTCATCTGTAGAGGAGTGGAAAAGATTACAGTACAAATATAGCAAAATCTGGTAAGATCAGAAGCAAGGGGAAGTAAAATATATTCCACTCAATGAACACACTAAAATTTGTATAATAAAGACATTCAGACAACTTTACACTTGATTAGCAGACTAGCTAGAATTGTTCCGTTTTGGTTTTGGGAAAGCATGGTGGTAATGGAAAACAGCAATCACCTAAAAGACGCATAGGCCATTTGTACACATAAATTTCTGATTCAGAAGAGAGTATAGAGGTCTCTGGTCTCATTAAATAGCAGAGAGAGAAAGATCCATCTCTGGTAAACTTTATTTATGAAGCTGGTTATCATTTCCTCTACTATTGTCCTTGTTTTTGCAGTTCACTTATGATCTTCTAAGTAGATTTTATTTAATTAAATGACACTATATTAAAATCATGTAAAAATTCTCCCAAGGAAGGAGTCATGTGAGTGATAGGTTTTATTCAGGTGGGAAGTTGAGGTCCAGCAACCTAACTGTTTCTTCTTGAAGCCTCTAAAGACAGGCTGCCTTTGAGGGTTTCTCATTTGGGTGATTGGATTAATTCTAAGAGAAGTCTGTCTTTTTTTATAGATAGGAAACCCTGTCAGAGCAGGTGCATCCTTTGCCTGCCTAACATCAGGCTCACAAAATGCTCTCCTGCAACACAAATGACTAAATTCAGTGAACTTCTTGATTTGTATTAGAAAAATCTTAGTTCTTAGTGCAATGTAAAGTTACATGTTAGCAGGCCAAAAGTAGCATTCATAAGCTTGATACACTGATATACCTCAGCTACTGATAGACAATAAATGGTTATTTATCAGGACATCAAAAGCTTTCAGAGAATTTCTTTCAACCCTTTACAATCTCTGGAGCAAAGCAGTCCAAAAGGCCAAGAAAGAACATCTTGTGCTTTGAAAATCTTGACAGAGACAACACGTCTGCTTTGCAATGTTATCATCTGTTGTTTCTCTGTGGCATATTTAGGCAAGTATCTTCGAAAGATGTTTGTAATCTCAGTGACAATTTCTTGTGAGAAAAAAAAAAAAGGACTCTCAAAGTGTTTTTATAGTCACCTTAAGCACAGCCTGTTCCAGGGAAGTGAAGCAGCAGCTAAAGAGCATTAGGTATTTCACACAGGAAGGGTGCAGGGGTGGGATGCTGGCACAGATCCCTGCGCCCAAGGAATGGTGTCTGTGCAGAGGAACCTGCAAGACAGTGAGGCTGAGAGTGCTCAGTTGAGCAGTGAGCAATGCTGGTGCTTGTGCTGGGTGGTGATTCCTCATCTAGCCCTCTCCCAAGAGGAAAGCTGCTATTCCAGCTAGAACACACATACAACAGCACAGCTCATCAGTCACTTAGGCTCACACCTCTAAGAAATCAGGCTAAAAATATTCATCATGGGACCACCTGTGGCAGCTGCACTGCCCTTTATTATTCAAGGTCTATGACAGGGTGAAGGGACAGATGCTGTGGGTGTCTTCAGCATGGACGGACTGCTCATCAGTGTTATGAATTTATTTATCTCCTACAGGTTCTGCTATCAATTGTGTTCCCGGTTAAACAGGTCAGGCAAGGAAGTACATTCCCTAAGGGAATTGCAGTCTCCTATACCCCAAAAACTTCAGTCACAGAGGAAATATCCTATTTTGATGTGTTTCAAGAAGGTGGCAGGGAGAGAAGTAGGAACTTTATAGCAAGACCAGCTTGACTCAGAAGAAGGACGGTGTGCTACAGGTTCAAGACTCTTTGGGGTGAAAAAGCCCTAGAGAACAGCAAGGAAATATTCTCTGTCTACATGTAGAAATTGTTAAAGGTATATAGAGTGAGACATGCTGATAATCTCTGCATTATTTGAAGAATTATTCTTTTTACAATGCCTTTATTCCCGCAACAATGCTACTGTTCCAATAGCTCTGTCAGAGCTACTGAGTGCTGAGTTAACCCTGTGGCTGCCCTGGCAGAAGTGGAAGTGGCTGAGCTAAAGCAAAGAGGGCAGATAGACCTTTTCAAGCTGCAGAAACCATCAGCTCAGTGGAGAGGAAGTGACTGAAAAAGGAGGGTAAGAGAGACCTAATAATGACTCCCTGAGGAAAACTGCTGGTCAGAACAATTAGCCATGAATCTAAGAAAAGCCATAATTGAACAGAGAACAGAGGGTTTATTTTAATTTGGTATCCAGGAGCACTTTGGATGGGAACTAAAGGAATACTTTTCCTTTCTAAGCAGATCCCTAAAAAGAGGTGGCCAGGGCTGCCTCCCAGCTCCAGCTCTTCACTCTTCATTATGGCACATTATGGGACAACTAGAACATTAAGTATGTTGCAGTCATTATGCCAGTCACAACTATGGTCTGCAAATGCCACTGCATGGAATATCTGGTTTCTAACACAGGCTGTGAAGGGATGTCTCTTTTTACCGTGATCACAGAGGAGCTGACAGGATCACCAGAGACTTCAAAAAAACTCAGCCTTTCAGTTATCAAGGAGCTCAGTGCTCTCATGTACTCAATTTGTCACAATGGGAATACCATGCAATATTGCACAGAGTAGTTATAAGGCATTAGCTGCCATCTCATTTACAAAAAAAATCACTCTTTTCTCTGCTGCAGCTCACCAGTGATCAGCTACACACAATACATCCTTGATCCTGTCTCAGTGGAAAGTCTTTTTTTTCATTTTGCTGGGCTATAGATTTAGCTTGTGGGAGGCCAGGCCAGTTAACAGCGTAATGTACTTTAAAAAGGAATGTGATTACTAGTAACTATTTTTCTCCATTAAAATCAGCAGAGAAGTTTACTTAATTCTTTGTCCTTTAATCAAAGCAGTAAAGCATTTCAGCAATCTGTAAATCTGGTTGTATAAAAGTTACAAAATAGGGAAAATTCACAATAGTGTCATTTTCCTTTGAAACTCCTTTATCTCAGTGAAGGATATTTGAGCAAACCTGTCACAACACACGCTGCTGTACAATTGACTGATGTTCCTGTTAGGAATTCTTGCCACAGGTTTTTCAGCAGAGGGTAAGGGCAGAGCACAATCATGTTGAAAAGCATTGGTGCTGGTGGTTTAAAAAAATCACAGCTCTTTTTAAAAACCCCAACTTGAGTCTTTACTAGGCTGTACCATGAGACACTTACACGCTGTGTTACATTAAAATGTTTAATTAGAAATAAGAGTTATGCCTTGCATAGTTACAAGAAACCACCATAAAATAATGTATAGTCTGATAGTCTCAGACTATCACAGCAGTCATGCATAAGTTCAAATCCTTTTCAGTGGGACATTGATTAATTCATTCTTTGATGAATCTAGGCCCAGGCATTCAGCAGCTTCTTCCCTTTCTCAGCATGAGTTTAGTTATGTGAAGCCAGAAATGGCCTTTGTATGTTTAGACTTTGAGAGCAGATTCAGCTGGAATCCTGCCTCACACCTAGGGCTAGACCTCTGCAATAACGCAACTCTGCTTGTTCCAGCTCTGAACAAAGACAAGCGGGGCTATGGAGTTATGTTACTCACTACAAGTTGAGGAATCAGCTTTCCATGTGGCATTATCCTCCCACCCCCTTTCCCACAGGAATAACACAATGTAAGTTAAGCTTGTGCCTTTGCCATTATCTTGCTTTAGTGGCTCAGTTCCAACACACAGCCATGTACCACCTCATTATTTATATCCTGCTAGCATCTTATTTAGTACCTCAGCTTCCATCACAAACGTATTGGGATAACTGGGTAAGAGACTCATTATAATTGCAGCTTCTCTGCAGAGGTCAGCACCTCCTCCCCATGAATATGATAAGGTGCTCCAAGTGCCACCTCACCTGCAAATGGTGTTTTTCCCTGAAGACTCACTTCCCACAGGCTACAAGCCGCTATTGAATTTCTGAAGTAATATTTTAATAACTTAATTTAAGATTTAACAGCTTTCTTTCCTAAGCTTTGTTGTATAATTAATCCATGTGATGGGAACTCATTAGAGTTGGGGATCTGAGATGCATCTGGACATGCAAGGGCTGTAAACAGCCTTAAAACCTGTGTTGGGGCCTGTTTAAGGTGGACAAATGCAGAGCTGTGGACAGAAAGAGTAAATTATTTTATCCTTGGGGATAATCAGAAACTACCTTTTTTGATAGTCGGATATGTCTTTCAATCATAACTGTAGTTTGTTATAATAACAGTAAAACCAACAAAGTTTTGTCCACTGACGTTTAAGGTGGAATCCTTGACTTCCTGGGCTGAGAAAATCTGGCCCAACACCTCCAAACATCATCTTGCATGCATGTGTGCATGCCCATGAGCTGCGGGCACTCCTGCCTTCTGAAAATATACCTCAAGCAGATACTACAGAGACACTTTGAGCCTGACATTAAACAGTCCACCATGGGATTTTGTCTCTTTCGCTTGTTTAGTGCTGTGCTGCTGTGTTTATCACATGGAAGAGATGAGACCTGTCGTTGCCATCCTGAATTGCAGAAAGAACTGAAGCCTTGGCGTCCCACTTCTCCAGAGAACACTGTAGCTGCAAGGCTTCCACGAGGTTTCTTGTTTCCTGCTGGTAGTGCTCTTCCGCTTTGATATGATCCAGAAAATGCAAATGGGTCTGGCCCTAAGCACTGCTTAGAGCATTTGCTCAAGTTCAAGACCATGCTCTGGGTTAGGCAGAGCAGAGGTTTGAAACCACTTTCCAGGAAAACACGGCTGAGTGAGCTGCCCATTTACCTGTAAGTGTGGGTGTGGGTATCTCATTTCTTCAGTTTGCAGTGAGAGCTGCAGAACCCAGCTCCAGGGGAAAGGCTGCAGCAGAGAACACTATGGCTAAGTGTGCACACCAGTCTGCCCCACTAATGAACACTTTCCTCTTCTGCACATCCCTTTCAAGGGTGCATTGCTTTCTTGACAAGCTGAGGAACAAAAGCATAGAAAACACAAAGACAAAACAACGCATGAAAGGAGTAACACCTTTGGGCATCAAGGGATATGTTCCTTACTGTGTGCACGGTGCTGAGGTTCCCAGCAGAGTACCTTTTCCCCACTGGACATGAGCAACGGCTCTAATGAAAGCTTTGTAAAGAGGAGTGCTGCCAGCTGCCTTGTGTGGGGGCTGGATGAGTTGTGTGCAGAGACCTGTTTTCCAGACATGATTTACATAAGCACTGCACACATTTCTCTGTGCTCTGTCAGGGTGCCTCGATCCTTTTCTCCCTCGAGGCTCATCTTCCTCTGTACAATTTCTGTGGTGAGCCAGGTACTCTAGTGTACCTGTTTTGCTCAATTAAACCTTTTCCATGGATGTGAGTCATCTATTTCATGGTCCAGAACATACTCATTTCATTTCCTCTGCCCTCCGGTCACTGAGGTAATTAATACTTCGTAAACACCTTGAGACCTCATCGCACTAACTACTCTGCAAAGAACAGGGCTTTTCCCAGAATGATTCTTCTGAGTAGGACAGGATGGAAGAAGCTCAGGAGAAAGGAAAAATTAGAGAGCATAGACTTAATATGATCCTCAATTGTCAATATTCCCAGTTAATTTCTTCTGACTAACTTAATGCAAGCAACGAATTCTGGTTTTGACATAGGGACTGACCACAGTTCTCAGTGAACCACAGTGAGACAAATGAGCCTTACTGATCATTTGACATTGGTTTCTAGCAAGCTCCAAAACCTTCCCACAAGCTCTGCCAGATCTTCCTGACCAAAGGGTGCTTTGAGTTCTTCATTTCCACTGGAATTTGGATCCAGTGTTTGGGAGAGACCTCCATGGAGGCTGGCCCTGGCACACAGCCAGCAGCATTTTGTGGCTGACATGGGCAGTCACTTGCCCAGAAGGGGCCAGAAACTCCACTGAGAGCAACAGGGATGCCTAGCAATGATGCCGACGTGCCACTGGCATCCAAGGAGGGAGCAGCAGAGGAGGGACCCCAAGTGGGGCTGGAGGAGGAGGAGGGCAGGAGGGGCTGCAGGGCCAGAGCAGAGATCTCCCTCAGGCAGCACTGGAGAGACCCCGCTGGAGCAGAGACACTCCTGTAGCCCAGGGAAGGGCCTGTGCTGGGACAGGGAGATGGGGAAGGAGGGAGGAGCGGCCAGGAGGGGCTGGGAGGGACCAACCACAGCCCATCTCCACCCTTATGCCCCTTGGTGTCGAGGGGAAAAGGGAGGAAAGGTTTAATTTTCTTCTTTCTCACCATTCAAATCTATTTTAATTGAGAATACAATACATGTAATTTTCCCCATTATGTGTCTGATTTGCCTGTGACAGTCATGGGTCACTGATGTCCCTGTCTTTATCTCGACCCACAAGTTTTTCCATCTTCTTCTCTTGCTCAGTAGGAGTGAGAGAGCAACTGGAGGGTTGGGGCCCTCGCCGCAGGGAGGACTCAGCTGTGCAGTCTCAGGCTGCAGGGTGTTCCTGGGGCTCCTTTTCTGCAGGTCTGTGCTCATGAAGCACCTCTGTGACCAAGGGAAGAAGCTGCAGCAGGAGGTCAGCACGCTGTGGAGCTACACAGATGATGAAAAGGAGGTTGACTGAATGCTCTCCAGGTTACGAGGGGAGCCTGACCCTCCAGCTGAAGGAGGGACAGACAGTCTGTGTTTATTGGATTGGAAAACAGAGAATGGTCCATTCCTGTGTGCAAGAAGTCAAGCAGAGGTGTCATGGATAATCAAGGGGTCCTTGACAAAACTCAAACACAAAAAACCCTCACCACATAAGGGGTGAAAGGTTGCTTGAACAAGTCCTCAGTCTCCATAATTGGAGTTATGAAAAATAGGACTGGATTTAGCCCTGAGGAAGCTGCTGCAGTTGCATGTGCCTTGAGCAAAGGGGTAGATTAGGGGATATCCAGAGGTCCCTTCCACCCCTACGGATTTGCCATGATTCTGCAAGTCAAGCAGGGATTTTAATGCATTGATCCAGCCACTCAAATCACGTTTTTGATTCCTCATGTTTTCGAATCTAGTATCAGACACCCGCAAATCCAGGCCCTCTTTCAGTCACATAGAGCACAGTTGGGTGCCTCACACATCTTGTTCAAAGTCACCTAAGTCCATGCCAGAGCCACAAATTCGATGTTATGGTAGATTCACACCTGCAGCCCTGAAAGCTGCTGTCTCTAATATAAGAATTTGTCTCACTTTCTCACACCTATAAGGCAGCTGTCACCCACAGAAGAGCTAAATCTCCACTGATACTTTCAGCAGAAGTCTCATATTGTTACAACTAGATTTCCTCAGGATGGTTTCACTCAAAGTTCTTGCTGGAGCTGACTCAGTCCTTTCGTGTGAAATTCAAATAGCTCCTTGTGGTCAGGATCTTGAGGACAAGTACAGTTTGTTGGCTGTATCACTGTTTTTGCCATTGTGAATATGCACCCAATGGAAGGTTTTAATGAATTAAGAACGGTTACCCTATGGATATATCTTACTGCAACACATGACCCTTGTCACCTTGATTAAGAAATGTCCCTAAGCCTGGTGTGAGTAGCACACAGATCCCACACCAGCCATGGACCTGCCACAAGACAAACCACCACACAAACCGAACAGTTGTACAGATTTCCCCAAAATCTCTGTGAGCTCTGTTCTCTCGTTTCTCCCTCTAGCAGACACTACATCTGTTCCTTTAACAGTTGCTGGCAGACAAGACAAGCCCTGGTGCCAGCTAATACTATATGATCTGCTGCTGAATTAATTTGCCACTTAAAAATTAAATTATGGGCCAGATCCTCACTGGATTTAACACAGCTATAACCTATTAAGCATCTGATGGTCTGGCCTTGTATAGAGATTATTCTTCCACTCTTTGTAGCAAGAACACAACCAAAGACTTAGATTTTGATCTGATGTGGGAAGGCAGTGAAAGTATTGATTGTTTTGTGTCTGATGCATCCATCATGAGAAATTATGACTTTTTCAAAAAGCTGCAGAAAAACATGCCATTCAAAAAAACAAAGAAAAGAAAGAAAGGTTGTAAAAGATACTATAAATCTTTTATTTCTTTTGAGTTACTATGCAATGCCCTTCATTTTGAAGGAAATGGTACAATCAATGATGTGTACTTCTTTCTCAGGAAAAGAAGATATTTGCACTAACAATTCAACATTTACTGACAAAAGACAGCTTACAGAAAATGCTCAGGGTGGAAGAAAATCATAGTTGTGATTACACTTCTTATTGTGGATGATTTCATGAAGTGTTACAATGTCAGGAATTTCAAGTGTGCATTTAAAGAAAGCTTCTAATCCAGTATTAATGCAAAGGAATTTGAACCATCTAAATCCCTGATGTTCAAAATCAGCCTGATTTCTTCCGTTTCCCAGTTAAAGAAAAAGCCTAATCTGGAAGTCTAAACCCATGATAAAATACTTCTGGCCTTATCACTGCACACTGATTTTTAAGAGTAGTCAAGCATACCCAATTAACAGTAGATTTCTTACAAATACAAACTGATGTTGGAAAAAATGTATTTCCTACCTCTACTTAGTTACTAGTCTCTGATCTCTTATACAAAATTAAAATTTTGCTTTCAAAAAATATTTGTTCCTACATGGCTGTTAGCTTTATGGTTGGTGCTGTTAATTCTCAGAAAAGCACAGGTGGGAAACCACTCGACAACACACTTCACATACCCAAGGACAGACCTTTGGTAAAACTTAACCAAAGGAGAAGAGAAAAAGAAAACCACCATTACATTCAAAACCTGAAACAGATTAATCACACAATATCACCTATTATAGTACTGAGTGGAATAATGAAATCAAATGAACAAAAGGAGTTTGCCTAAGGTTTCATTTATACAAAACAATTCAAAGTTTACTTCCATAGTCTAGGGTCCTTCAGTCTGAAGAATATATTTTTCCTAGTAAGAAAATACAGTTTTTGAAGTAGCTTTTGGGAATTTTCCCTGCCTACTCTACAACTGCCTACCATGCTGGCCAGAGGAGCTCTAGAGTTGCTGTAATCAATACCTTGCATTCACACAGAATCAGGGATAACAAAATAGTCTTCAGTTTATGTCTTTGTTCACTGCCATGGAAGGTGAATGCCTAAATTGTGTTTTTAAAATTACTCAATCGACGGATAATTGTAGGTTTTACTACAACACCTTTTCCAAGGCGTTATTTTCATCAAACATACCAATACTCCAGGGAAATAAGAGTGCTCATCTACATTTCCTAGCTGGAGCTACATTTGCACATCTGGGGCTCAGCCTTGCCAGCCTTCACATGTGCATATTGATATTCACAGCAGTAGGTATGCCCAAATGAGTAAATTCATATAGATGATTAAGTGTTTGCACAATCAAAGGGCTTTTAAAACAAATTATATTAACTTTAAATGCTAAAAATGCAAGGGAAAGTTCAAGCATGACAAGACAAAGATACCAGAGAAATCTGCAGCAGATCACCAGCTTAGCTTACAACTTCTGTGTAGCATACCTCTCACCAAATCAGTGCAGCTCCTGGATTTCCAGGGGGAAACTGAGGCCAAAGTTTGGGCTGGGTTCCACAAGATCTAGTTGGACAAGAGGCCCTTTGAGAAACAGCCTTCACTGCATCACTTGTTCTCCCCTGTTGATTATGCAACCTCAGATCCTCCACACTCCCACCAGAGACCTCACATTGAAATTCCAGACCCTCATTCACAAAGAAATGTAAATATACACTTAATTTCAAGCACAGGAATAGGCTTACTGATTCTCAAGTGGCCTCAAGTAGGTAAGGTCTACTCAAAATTTAAAACTCATCATAGGCTTAAGACCTTTGCTGAAGCACAAGCTCTGCAGAGGGATCATACCTGCATTTCTCTATGTTAAAGCAGCTGCAGAGAAGAGCACTTTTATCTATTCCTTTCTCCTCTCTTCTGTGATCTATGCAGAAGTCCTGAAGTAGACATATACACAAAAGACTCAGTTTTCCTGGGAGATCTTTTTTTTTTTTAAATCAAGCTCCAGAAATCCCAGCTTACTCTGCAGGCAGTAACTGAGCAAAGTACAGCAAAGACAAGAAACACAGCAGTTGTGATGTGCTTCTACAGCAATTTCTGTTCTCACATCCAGGTCATTACAGGTCCATGGCTTTAAAACCAGACTGCTTAGAAATGTGTGCAGTGGTGTTTAGTAGCACCTATTAAATAACACTGCCTAATCAACAGGTAGGGGAAAAGGACCTGCCTGTTAAAGATTCAACAGTTGCATCTTTGTCTGCTGGAATAAGAAATCCCTGTATGGAGGTAGCCCTCTTTCAGACAAAATAAAAACAATGCCAAGCTTCCCTCCCTCTTCTACATTTTACACATAATGGAATGTCAGGGGACAATAAATTCCCAAACATAGCTTGCAGGGAAATTTTAAAATTCCAAATATCAAACACCTGTATCCCAGGTGCCAGAGGAGCACAGAAGTTTTATAACACAGCAGAAGGCATGCCAGACTCTGCTGTGAGGCAAGTTCCCCCTTCGCTCTCTGTCCTAGCAAAGCACTGCAAGCTCTGGAATGCTTTGCTAAGGCCCTGTGCCTGTGGGGGAATTTATCCCAAAAGGCATGACCGGTACAGAGAAGCACCAAGACCAGCACAAGACAAGATTTCAGTTGGTCAAAGAAGCTTTGCTCTCCATTCTCAAGCAGATTTGGTCCTTTTTTTATTAAAACAAAAAAAACAAAGTGGAAGAATAGAAAACAAAGCCAGACTATTCAGGCTATCTCAGAAGGAGAGAAATGGCTAAGTGTCATAGTTCTGATGTTTCAGACACAAGGGAAAAATATTTTCACAACTAGTTTACTGTTTAGTACCCTGTAGATACATAACATTTGACATTTATAGCAGTTTCTATACTTTATGACCTAGAATATACTTTAGATCATGAATGAAAAATAAACCCATTCAGAGGACTGGAAAATAACGTGCATAACAACTTACTTTCAAATGCAAGATTATGAAGGGTTTTTTTAAACTTTCAAAAATATCTCTAGGAAAATATTATTTTACATAGCTATATTACACAGTGAAATAAACTTTGTTATGTACAAGGTTTCAGTATGAAAGAAACCACAGCTAGACATTTGCTCACAGTCTAGATAATCTGTTGTCTCTATCAGTCAGCAGTACAACAGAGAGGCTCTCCTTCACTCTTTTTCAGACTGTCTCAGCGATCATTTCAGCTTTTAGTAGTTACTAGTAGTTGTATAAAACCTGTGTGCAGACATCCACATATTAACCCTATCACAGTCAGATATGGGTAGATATGCTATCAAAACAAGGTTGGACATCTGCTCAACAACCACAGTAACCTGAGTATAACTCAATTGCATATTGGTGAAAAAAACAACACTTAGTTCAGGCACCTGAGCTATAGCATTCTAAGGGACCTTGGTGTTAAACTCTCCCTTGGATTTGGGTGTTTCACAGGCCAAATCCTAGCTTGTATATTTTAGGCAGAAAACACGACACCACGATCTACTTGGCTGGCAAAGCTGCTTCATATAATCTTAACTAGTCAAAAGCTTGTATCTACCTATTCTTAAATGACAGACTTTGCTCCCGTCATAGGGGTGGAAAGGACATGGAGTACTTTGCTATTTGTGGTATAACTGTAAACAACTGCTGGGAAGACCATATTAACTATGCTTCAAGTTTACATCACACTGTTAGTTTCCATTATTTAAATGAACTCAAGCTTATCTTCAAGTTCACATCATCATATTGTGCTTTAAGGGAAAGGAATTTTGCATTAGAAACTGCCTCTAGACCAGTACTTGTTCACACACCCCGGATCCCGGGACAAAGATCTGACAGTGCTGCCTGTGTGGGAGACCAGTTCAACAGTTGAAAAAAAGTTCAGGGAATATTCAGGGCAGGCAGCACTGCACCCCCCCTCCTGAGGGACTTGCACAACTTTGGAGGCATGTCCTCTCCTCTAATGCTATAGCTCAGCTGCATACTATAGAAATTGGCTAAAAAAGGAAACATGAAATCCCTAACGAAGACGAAACTGCTTTGGAACACCCAAACTCCCCTGCCTGTAATGTCTTCCAGCCTGTGCTCCTTTCCATCACAGCTGTGTTCACTGTGGTGCAGAACCTGTGCCATGCTCACAGCCATAAGCACCCAGCCAAGAGGTCACCCTCTCGAGGGACAGCTTACTCAAGACATACTCTCACACATAAGCAACCTGCTTCTACTGCCTCTGTGTGTACTACAGGCATAATCAGAGCTCTGCCAGTTGCTTTAGGAGAAGCCAAGGCAGCCTTTAATGAGCCTGACACAGCTCACCATGTGCCTGTAGGAGTCCCAGCATGTACCAGCGTGCAGAGTATAACTGGGGTAGCAAACTTCCTTCCCTGGGACCTGTAGGCAGTAAATATATGTTCTGTCCCCAAAGCCACATGCTGATGGCAAAGGAGAAGGTCCTCCAGCCCACCTGCAACTTCCTATCAATTAAGAAGGCACCAGGCACATCAAACCCATTTCGTTAAAATCGGTGGAGATTTCTGCCCTATACCTTCTGGGGGACTGGTTACTAACCCATGAAGCCTTGAACCAGGCAAGAGGCAGCTCCGTGCAATACCAGCAGAAGCCACAGCTGAAGAGAAACAGTAGCAGAGAAGGGAAAACAATATCCTCAAGCTCAGAGCTACGTGGTCACATCCTGGAAGTTGTTGGCTACTTCTTAATGGTATTAAATACTATTAACTTCTGATGATAAGTAGATGTCAAAGGCATTTAGCATCTTGTAGGGTCAGGCCTACTGGCAGATGGTTGAGGAAAAGGCTATGTGCGAACACAGCACAGAGGAAGGGAAAGAAGTGAGAGAGGAGAGGGGTAGAATTGCCCTGAGTTTTATCCTCTACAAATAAGTCAGGGGTTTTATCATCAAGCACTGAAGGAGTTAAGCACTAAAGCACAGACACTTAATCAGCTTTCCCCCTTCCTTTCACATGTGATTGGAATGAAGCTGCACCGAAGCAGCCCAAAGGGCTTATAACAGCTCAATTTCGCAGCCTTCAGTTTTAATCCCCATCACCCAGGCTAAGCAGTATGGTGGTGCTGCGGCTGCTACTCCACAGCAGTCTGAGCACCTGGATGATGATGGTCTTCCTCCTCCTCCTCCTCCTCCTCTGCAGCCTGCAGGTGGCTGGAGAGCTCCTGGATCACAGCAGCCCTACCAATCTGGTCATTTCTCCTCTTCTCCATAATCAGATCCTCCAGGCTCTGAAACTCCAGCGTGTGGCTGCGCTTGTCACCCAGCCGGATCTGCAATCGGTAGGGCTGCTTGCCTATGCGCAGCTCCCCGCCGATTTTAAACTCTCGCTTGCCGTATCGGCACCAGGCAGCAAAACACTCAGAGTTTCTCCAGCTCAAGTCCCGATCCTTGCAACCCACCTGCTCCAGGGCATTGCGCACCACCACGGCCGGGCTGAGGGGTTTGTAGCGGTACAGCTGGTTGGCAATGCGGCCCCGTCTGCCCTGGCTGGCATCGGTGAGGAAGCTGTTCACCACCTCCAGCCGATGCAGGTGCACAACTTGAAAATCTCCGACATAGACCACCCAGTGCGGATACTGGGCTTGGCACACAAACTCCACCAGGTCACCTGGTTTACACCTATTCAGCAGGTTCTCCGGGGTGTAGGTGCTCAGATGCCCCCCACCTCCTTCATCACCCTCCTCTAGCTGCGTGTCCTCCTCTGAAAAGCTCTTCTGGTAAATACACTCATCCCGGTAATAGACTGAGCACTCCACCTCGTGCAGCTGGGGATCGTAGGGCTGCAGGGCAGGGTTCTCACCCCCCAGGTCGTGCACCGAATCCTGCTGCTGCTCCAGCTCATCATCGTCATTCGAAAAGATGTAGGAAACCCCGATCCTGGGCCCTTCATCTCTGTCCATACCCGTCGGATCGGCCGTGGGAACTTCCTTGTAGTTGAGATGGGTCAGCTTCTCCACCTGGTTCCCCATGCCCGCTGCAACGACAGACACACGGTGGGGCCATGAGGGCGGGCGCGGGTGAGCGGCTCCCAGAGAAGCAGCGGGGGCATGAGCGCGGCTCCCCCCTCCACACGCGCCCCGGCTCTCCCCGCTCAGTGCGGTCCCTTCTAGCGCCTCGGGGCTGCGGGAGCCCCTCGGGGACGGGGGAAGGGAGGACACGACACTTCCCTACCTGCACGGAGGAAGGCGCGGCGGCACCACCACCTGTTAGGCGGCGGCGAGGAGGAGGAGAGAGGCGCAGGAGCCGCCGGAGAGCGGGCAGGCACTGAGCCACCTGTTAGAGGGGGGCTGCGAGCGCCTGGGGAGGTCGGGAGGTCCGAGCTGGGGACGGCCGAGAGCGCACCCGCCNCTGCTCCCCGCGCAGCGGCAGCGCCCGAGCGCCGCGCCGCCGGCTCCGCGGCTGGGCATGAGCGCCGGAGAGGCACCGCCGAGGGGAGGGAGGGAGGCTGGATCCGCCGCGGACGCCCCGGCAAGCGTTCAGCCCCCAGCATTTAAAGAGGCAGCTCTTTTTTTTCTTTTTTTTTTTCCTTTTCCCACGCACCCTCCGCTCCCCCGCACGCCCC